>VWYI01018882.1:194957-264805 GCA_013399455.1 Anthoscopus minutus | reverse complement strand
TTTCATAATTTTAACATCTTCTAGATCTCTCATATTACAGCAGGATTTATCCAATGCAATGTAGTCACAGAAGTCTTGCATAAATACAAATATTGATACTTTACTTTGAATATTGTCTATGATATGAATTCTGCCTTACCTTTAAAAAAAATTTCCAAATTGTTATGTTACCTGGTAGTCTCTCCTTTTCTTTAAGAGTTTTTAAATATATATATACATATATATATTTATATATATTTGCTATTGTACATCAAAGTATATACGAATCCCATAATTTCTTTTATGTTTTCTGCAGACATGGTCTGAAGCAATATCACCAACAACTAAATCAAAAACTTCCTGGTTATCATAGGAAAGTCAAAGAGGATCTTTCCTCTTTTTTGTGTGTGTTTCAGTACTGGTCTTTTTTAAACTTGAAAGGATTCTTCATAAACTAGAGGTCCATAGATCATTTAAAGCAGTCTTTATAAGCAAATTTACATATTTTGACATGCTTTTGTGAGGCAGTTAGTATCAAAATCCAATAGCATTTCTTACAGAGCCATACGACTTTCTGCGATGCAGATACACATTTCATTTCTAAAAAGCCACAGTTCTTTTTCTACATCTGCTCTCATCAAATCCCCAGGATTCATTCATAAAACTGCTGCTGTTCCAAATGCTGACGCTGTTATCCCCGCTGTGGATTAAGACATACACCCAACCTGGTGACATCATCGCGTGGAAGATTGATAGGTAGGAAAACACCCTCCCCAAATCCACAGAGAGTCTTTTCTATCTCTGAATCCTCATGATTCATGTCACCCAACAGTGCAATGTGATGAAGACACAACCCAGTGCAGGCTAAGGGTCTTCTTCCATCAAAGGAATCTCTAGGAGAAACAAAGAAATAGCATTGACTGCTGATTGCAATTTCCCTTTTTCTTTTGCAGAGTATTATTGTTACCAATTATACAAAACCAGATATGGACTTTGAAAATATCTGAACAAGATATGGGATATTGCCAGTTCTAGACCCACTCAGACTCTACCACGTCTATGAAAATTAGATAACTAAAACTACACACATTTTCTCCAACAAGTTAGGACCACAAAAACCTAAAAGCAAACATCCTTGCTACTACATTAATCACTGAAGCAGCATTCAGAGGAGGCAGGGACTTTAACTGTCAGTCCCATAATTTCTTCCTCTCCTCCTGGGTGTCCTGTTCCCCTTGTGGTACCAGTAAAACTATCCAAACCCCTCTGAAGCATAAGACTTCCTCCACCCAGACCACCACCCACACAGCATGGAGGACACTGGGCTTCAGCTCTGTGACAATGGAGAGTGGGATGTGAGCCTCTCCCTCTAAATGTCTCCAAGGAAAGCCAGCTAGTTTCCTCAACACTCTGAGAAGCACCACTCAGAGCTCCATGAAATCATGTCAGTACATGTTCATGTTCAATTTAAAGGCAGAAATAATACATGGCAAGCTCCCTCCTGGCACATGGACCTCTGGGCACGTTCTCCGTATGCTGTGACTTCCATGTCCATGGCTTAAGGCTCACAAGCCTCAGAGGGAAGGAACATTTTGCTGGATGCACAGACATGATGAGTTTGTTAATAAAGGCTGCTAATTTTGGCCCAGTATGAAAATACGGTTTATTTTCTCTTTCAAGGAGAAAATCCTGTTATTTGCTGTGAAAGCCAGGGTATGTGAGGGAGCTGTGAACGTAGGAGTTGAGGAGCAGATGAACAGACAGCACAGGCAAGATGAGGGTTGGCTTTGCTGCTGTACACAGGTGTTTGCTGGCATCCTTGTTGATGAAGCTGGGGTCTGGACAAGAGCCTTCTGGCCTGGCATTCAAATCCCATGCACCACAGCTAGCAAGGACATACTACAGACATGAAATTCTATAACCATGGAGTTTTATGATTTAAAAGACGTTTCAAATGAAGGTGCAGACAAAACCATGGAAAAACTACGAACGAGTCAGCTGGGTGAGATGCTGCTCTGCCAGTTCAAGGATGTCCCCTGTTCATGGACTCACCTATTGCACCTATGCAAGACTCACCATCTGTGATATCGATCCGGGGACTCGTGGATGCAGCGTCCCCATCAGTGCCATGGGATGTGTCAGTTCGATCCGAGCCAGCAAGTGCTGCCGCTTGGCTTGTCAGGGACGGGTACAAACTTTGGAGCAGTTCAGAGGAACCTGACCTACTGTCACAGGTCTCAAATTCACTGGGCTGCGTGTCTGGAATCCTCGGACCAGGGTAAGCAGGAGGATTCTGATCTTCTGTCTGCAAAATATGCCCCTGGTCTGCAGCGGCTGAGTATCCGGGTGCCAGGGCATTCAAGCCGCTGCTGACAGCTTCATCATAGGAAGGCAGCATGACAGGAACACCATCCACCACCACAAAGTCAGGGTCGCCCATGGAGCCCTCCTGGTTGCCTCTGTGTCAAACACAGAAAGGTTATCACAGAGAAGGAGCATGTCAGCAGCAACACGGAGCCACTGCTGAACTTCAATAAACACAGCACTTTCCAGTCACGCCAAATGAAGCTACAGGGTCATTAACATCCACAGAAATGTCTGCCAAACTATGCTTGGGTTGACAGGTGGAATCTGTTACAACTGGAAAAAATGAAACCAGTAATGGGAAGAACAGTTCCAAGAAGGGAAGGTGAACAGCTATGCAGAGGAGATAAGGAGCACCATTTGCTGTGCTGTGCACAGCAGGTATCATGGATATAAGATTACAGATGCAGTTCACCAGGCAGAAGTGTCTGAACTCCTGGCAAAATGTATGCTAGAGCACAGAAGTGTTTACAGCCTAAGTAAACAGGCACTGAGATCACTACTGCTGGATGACAAGGGTTTGGTGGCAGGATTTGTGGCCTCCTTCAGGCCTTGCTTTCAAAAGATGGAGGCTTACTTAACCAGTATTAAGCTGGTTTCTCTTTTAAGCAAAACATTTCTATTAATTGGGAAGGTCCATTAAACCCTAAAGTATCTGTTAAGTAGCCTCTTAAACACAGTATAGTTCAGGCAGGAGGGAACTGGTCCCAGGTACCTTTAAGACATGAAAACATCTGAAAAGTAGAGGACTGAAAGCCATTTAAGTAAGCTAGACAAGTCCAGGCTATAGGCCTTCATCATGAAGAGCACTTGTCAGCCAATGACAAATGCTCCCAGCTCCATGATATTTTATGGAAATAAAGGGAGATGCAGGAGATGTTTATGACTGTGATGAAAATAACACTAATGAAAGTAAAGCAAACCTTTAATATAACTTTCTCCAAAGGGAAAAAAGAAATTTTTTCTTAAACCTTACATTACTATGTCTACAGTAGTTAAAAAATTAATTCCCTCAGCACCTGAAAACAAGTATTTAAAAACATTACCAGCTATTCTTACAGGCAGAAACAGCAGTTATCAACAGAAGAGAGGTAGTTACTCCCAGAGTGATAAAAGGCAAACTTTGCCTTTTATCTTAGCTGCATGAAGGACTACTGCAGGTTTTTGGGGGTACCCTTCCACACCAGTGGTTCAGGGACTTCTGCTCAGAGCAGAACACAGCATCTGCAAGGCTCATGAGCTACTCCATCTCTCCAGCAAGGAGTGCTGAGTGTGAAAACTGAATCAAGGCTCTCAACCTTCAAAATAAGAAAGAAACCAGTACAAACCGTGGAAGGAAATGTGTCTTAAATTTGGTCTGGAACATCCTGGCTAAAATAACCAGTAGCAGTACTAATAGAACACTGGTAGCAGTAAATGCCACTATTTTCCATGTAGTCAGGAGGGTCTCCTGTGTATTTGGCCAAGTTTGTTCTGTAACAGAAAGACAATACAAGAGTTGTGCTTGTATATTCCCATTGTTATTTTATATTCAACACTACTCAGAAGTGCTAGATAGGACCAGATATTTTTCATATGCAACTTGTAAAAACACACATAAACCCTTTGCCATGTACCAAAAGCAGTCTTAACATTAGGCTGTCACAGAGGCTGGATCTTGCTTTTTCTCCTTGACTGGTCCTTTATGCATGGAATCATGACCTTAGCTTGCATGCATATAAAAATATCCAGATGTTAAAAAATACATTTATAGAGGTAATGATCAAAATGGTTTAGAATCATTCAGGATCTTGGGAATGCATAATATTTAGCCTTTTTCAAAACCTGAGAATCTTGAAAATCAGTTAGAAAATTGTGGGGGTTTTCCCCCCAACACTGTGGGTTGCAAGAGCTGAGCAACCCCTGATAAACTGTGTCACACCCACAAATGAAGCAGAGGGGCCTTGCTTTCAATCTTCAAAGGTTGTTTATTGTCTCATATCATCTGTTTCAAGTCAAGGATAACACAGGTTCTGCACTCTTGAAAAACATCCCAGCAAGAGTGGTGAGAGGCTCAAAATGAATAATGTATAATGAATTTATACAAGATAAGCAAACCAATTACTTGACACCACGAATTTTAAATGTCTATTGTTATTGTTTTGCTACCAATAACTAATTATTTGTCTATTCACACAACATCTGCACTGTGACTAATTCTATCCAATAAGGTTGTGCTCCCAACACTTCAGAACACGGAGTAGGTGAAGAAGAAGAAGGGAAACTGAGGCAATGCCCAGAATTCTCCATCTTGAATCCTCATTTACATATATATAAAACCCAAATATACCTCTTGCACAAAGTGACAATTATTAACTACACTACTATCTATATTCACACACTGGTTGCTTCCAAGCCTACCTCAAAGCTTTGGGAGTTTTCTCCATGGATGGAGGTTAAAAACAGTGTCTTCCTGGGGGTCAGGAGCTTTCAGGACAGGCAGAGAAATAGTCTCTGTGTCCCTGATTCCCACAGAATAGCAGCAGCTTAAAGTCAATGCTCATCACTTAACCACGAAATAGATGAAGTTCACCAGGTGTTCCCAACCAACAAATTTGCTCCAAAATGAGTGACTGTAAGAAGACAGGACTATTAGGATGGAACTCTCCTTTACCTGTTTTGACACAGTACACTTGGTAGGAGGGGAACCACTCTCCGTACTGGCAGGTGATGTACTTGTAGTCGTTGGTGAGGGTGTAACCAGGGTCACAGTAGAACTCCACCACCGTCCCGTGATTGTAGCGCTCACAAGGCCGCGGGTGGCAGATGTAGTCTCCATGACTCACCATTGGAGGTAGTGGACAAACTTGGGCAAACAAACAAACAAAGAGAAAAGGAGAAAGACATTAATGCCAGCAAGCCATCACTGGGCAGCTTCAGAGTGTCAAAATGCAGCAGGCACACTTCAGGCTCCCTCTCAGCTCCCTGTGGTTCTGGGTACGTCCCAGTGGCACCAGACCACGGCCCAGGCAGGCCAGGTGCCCACCCACACCAGTGGAGGGATACACATGCCAGGGGATCACTGAGGTGGCATCTGGGAAGCTTCCAATCCTCTGTGGCAAGAGGGTGAGAGGAAGACAAAAGGGTCTTCCCATCCCATCAGGTGGCTACATGGGGATGAAGCAGGGCAGTCAAAATAAGGAGAATCATGCTCTCTGTGAAGCATTTATAATTCAGCTCTAACATGCTATTTTTTTGTTTCATTAACATAATTAAATGGTTATATGCATTAATTAAATTCCTTTTTAAAATAAGTTTGCCATCAGCAGCGCTGCAAGAGATGCAAAGCACCTAGAGTTGCTTAAGCATGTGCAGTCTGTATCACTGTAATTTGATTAAGTTGAGCTTAAAGTCTACTGGTGGTATTTGTGTATTGTTATTTCTGAACAGCCTGACTGATCTCGGTGGGACCACTGGTGGAGCGAGGTCTTAAATATAGCAGAGGCTGAGCCTGTGTTAATTAAGTAGAGTGGTTTACTTAGGGTTAGGTAAATAAGAGAGAATTGCAATATAAACATGTGGGACTTTTCTGTAGGCTCTGGAATGACAGCCCAGGCAGATGAACTCCATGGAGACCTGAGGGAGCACTTGAAAACATCGGTGGGAAGGCAGCTCACAAGCAGTATTTTTACTAGAGAGGAAACTTTTCCACTGTGTAAGTGTTGGTTGATTACTGCTTTCTTAAGTGCTTCTAGCACAGGGCAAGAAAAACCCTACAAAGTGAACTGATGTTTCAAATGACTGCATACTGACCCAAAAGGGGCTTCAGTTACTGGATGGCTGCTTTTATTTCCCTTCAGAGGCAGCTCCCAGCTGGCTCAGTGCCCCATCTACAGGCTCTTCCCTTCCCTTTATGCCTCTCTCATGTGGGCAAGACCTACTGCCTTGATTTAAATAATGAAAATGACATCTCTTGGAAGAAGAATCTTCCCAGAAATTACAATTCAGCTGCTTCTCCCTGTGAATCTTGTTACATGAATAATGCATTTCATAAAAAAAATACACAAGATATTAAATGAATCTTCAAGAGAGGCTGATTACAATGTGCAGCAATGTCTATTCCCTATCCTCTGGAGACACAGTTTTGTTTGCATTTTCACTGGCAAGACTTAATAATAACTTGAAATCAGAGTAAGTAATTCACATAAAAATTCACATCCTTAATGCTCTGCACACTTTCCAAAGTCTCTGGGCCCACAAGAAAGAGGAATACTTTACTGGGAAGTCAACTCAAGATTGAAAATAATTTTCTTAAGATCAAGGCAAGGTTGTCAGACTGAAATAATAGGAAAGCACCTATTAATAATTCTTGTATTAAAAAGAAAATGATCAGTGAAAACCATGATCCTGGCCTACCGTAAAGAAACCTGGTACATTCTTATTACCTATGCTTAGAGCATGAGAACAAGGGAAGAGAACAATTTAAGCTGCTCTGCAACTGAATTTTGCCAAGCTCTGCCAGTGTGCAAGAGATGTGCAGATGCCCACAACCTTTCTAGCAATGAGCAAGTAGAGCACACCTAATCACAAAGAGCAACACTCAGAGAAACTAATTTTCCCCTCCAGCAATGTAGCTGCTACATCATCCCTAACCTCTTAATGTCATTGAGAACCAAAGCAGCCTGCTGAATAGAAAAATCCCTCAAAGCTGGCATCCCAGCAATGTGGGTCAGCTCAGGAATGACACATTTCCAGGCAGATTTAGAGCTATACGCTGTGGAGACAGCTCAGGTATAGAGGTATCAGCCTGTTTACAAACAGAGGTATAGTTCATAACACCCAAAAATGAGAGTATCACTCTTTGTGCAGGATATGTCCCAAGTACCAAAAAGAGTGTTTCAAGGGAAATGCTTGTGTATTGGTGCTGCCTGGAAACTCATGCAAACAATTTTTTATTGCTTTGCCAAGTATTAGTCATGGATTAGTCAAGGTTTATGGAGTCATACCTGCCAACAGCTCCTGCATCAAACACTGGGAACCAACAGATGCATTGAAACTGAGGGCATTTAGCTCAGCTGAAACAGTGCTTCATTCTTATGTCAACTGGGTTGCAGGAGTCAGGGATTCTTCCATGGGCAAACTGGCCCTCACATACAGTCTGCAGCACTCAGGTTCAAAGCCTCTTTTCACAGATCAAGTCAAAGATACATCACAAACAACCCAAAATGAACTTGCTTTGAGCTCTTAGTCGTACACTCAGTCCTCTTCTCAACTCACTTCATTCCCATGGTCATCCTGATCCAATATCCTTTAAAGCCAGTGGAAGGACAGCCAGCAAGTGGCCTTGGTTTTGATCATAGAAAAGAAAGATTATGAAAGTCTGAAAGGCTGCTGAACTCTCTTGGCTCTCTTGGACAGCAAAGTTTTTGTGCAGAGCCGGTCACCTTACAGGATCTGAACCCTTATTTATGCCAGATGCCAGTGTATGATACTGGTTACACAAATTAAAGGAATGTGTCAGATGAAATATGGACAGAAATTCAGGTGGCAAACCTCAGGCTGCTGAAGTTTTTTTAGGAAATTCTAGCATTCCCAGTGATGAACCTTACTTGTGTTTGGAAATTACAGGCCATGGACTTCAGGCAAATGCATCAAACTCACAGAATGAAAAGAGCCATAAACTGATTACAATAAAGGCATATCTGACAAGTACATTTTCGCTGCCAAAGCCAATAGCAGTATGCACAATAATCATAGAAACAAGGGAACTCTACTTCAGAATGTTCTCACAGATCAAAAAAGCACTAAGTGCTGTTCTTAAATATTATACTAAATCTTTACTACCAACAGCTTTCAGCATCTTCACTTTATAAGGCTATGGAGACTTTAATGCTCTAATTACAACATCCAGCATGGATAATCCAGTCGTATTTTCTGACGACCAGCATTAAAAGACCACATGCCTGTGTCCTCAACTTTGTAGCTTGGCAGAGGGACAGCCATAATTCAAACAGTGTCTGCTGGAGGTTCTGCAGCAGGTGATCCCGGGTCTCTGGATCTGTTTTTGTACAGCAATTGGCCACAGACTGTAAGGGGATTTACAGGAACTTTATAGCTCAGCATTCTCGGCTGAAAAGTTGAATCATTCATCAAAAAGAAAGAGCAATTGTGTTTATATGGCAAACAAATCCCTTGCTGGATGCTCAAGAGTCCTGTTACTCAAGGAAATTGAAGGGAAGAATTCCTGATTCGATTTGATTTGGTGGACTTCCCTGCCTGCTCCGAGGAGCTGCTGAAGCCGAGGGCTCCCCTCTGAGATCAGCTTTCTGCTCTGGCTGATTTTAATGAAGGACTAGCACTATTACGAAGAGCTTAAAACCTGGGGAGCTGAGCCTTGTGTGACCCTGTGGCCTGGAGCAGAGGCAGGGGCTGGTCTGCCCCACAGAGTAGCCTCTCCATCCTAGCCTCCACAGAGCCACATCCCTTGGAGCAGGGCCAGGGGAGGGTGGCACAGGCTGAGGGCACTTGAGGAATTAATGAGGTTCACCCAGTGATTTTTCCTACCCATTATGGTCAAGAAGCTTTTTAAACTCTGCCCTGAGGATGCTGCAGTAATTCTGCAATGTTGACACTGGAACTGGAGGAGGGAGGGAAGATTTTCTGGCATTAGCATATTCGCAGTTAACACTGGTGGCAGAGAATAAAGACATTGCATGACATTTTAAAAGCCACTGGTAGAGAGATAGCAGTGAAGTTACAGATATTTACACTGCTCAAGACCAAATTTTTAGTCATTGTTCAGAGGCTAGTAGTTTTAGTCTGTGGTCAAAGCAGACGGGTGGTAAATCACTCAGGTTTTGCCCAGTGTTTTTTAGGTGAGCCAAAAACTATAAGAAAGACTGTCTTGACATACAGGACACTTACAAAAAAAACCCATAACGGGTAGGAACAGCTGTTTTTCCACCTGTGATTATTTGTCTCAAGCTACTAGTTCATCTTTTGTATAGGACATTAATTTCTTGGTTAGCTGGGTTAGCAGAAAACCCCAGTGTAAGGCCAGCCCTTCTGTTTGACACAAGGATGGAGAGGATTTGCACCTTACAAAGAATAACACTTCTTCCAAACACATCGTGAATGCCTGCTCATTATGCAGAGTGAGAGCAGATTAAGATAAAACTTCCAGATAAGAAAGACACAGATAAAAACCTGCCAGTTCCACTGTGCAGGAAAATGCTAGTGCGTCTCACTCAGAAAAATCATTTGAGAGGGGGAGACACTGCTTTGTTCACAAACTGGAAGAGAACAAGAGTTTCTCCTAACCCTTACTGGTCATTTTTGAACACATCAGGACACTAATTATCACCAGGAATCTGGACACCTGTCACCTGGCTACTGCATCCCAACCAATGCTTAATTCAAGCTGTCACCTACTCCAGGAGACCACAGCTGTGCATGTCCCAGCAGGCCTGACCCTTCCCATCAAGGGTGGCCAGGGCTCCACCTGAAGCTTTACTGGCTGGATTCTGGGGCCTAAAGAGGGATCCTTTTCCATATACTGCCTCTGTACAAACACATGCTTAGAGATGTAAGATCTGAACATTGTATTTTTTACAAGAACATAGAAGATGATGTTCGTTCTTTTTCCTGCTTCCTTATGAACACTGTGCTAATAAAAACCTTGGTTTCTTGGTTCCCTCAGTGTCATCACCCTTCAAACCTTCAGAATAAAACAAATCAACGAGCAAGAAGTTTTTCTTTCATATTCACAAGAGTTCCTGTCCAGTTCACCTGACAGACCTGTCTATTCCACAGGTATTACCAGCAAATGAATCACACCTGCACTGCACAGTAGAGAGACTGAGGAAATTAATTCTGCACTCTGAATACTAAGAAAGGGATTTTTCTCTTCTATAGTTAGATTTCAATTTACGGAAATGTACAAAACCCAATGCATTTTAATTCTAAAATAGCAAAGTAAAAATTCCCATTAAAATGTCCAGTATTCTAAGTAGGATGGAAGAAAAACTACTGGACTTAACTGCTCATATCCAATCAAAAGCTTGAAGAAGAAATTTAGAGGTTTGTAAAAGGAAAGAAACAGAAAATTCAGTTGCTTTAAAATAAGTCCTGTCAAAATATCTCATTCTAAGAACAGCTCCTTAATGAGACTTTTTTTTTTAAATGACACTCTTCAGGAATGTAAGCAAGACAGGAAGCATTACTGGAGTAAATTTTCATTTATTGTGAACATCAGCTTAACAATATCCTAATGAAACATTCCTTCAAGAAATGCTGCTGGTACTGTGAAGAGAGGCTTGGTGCCTATTATTGTCCTGGAACAAACTTGGACGCCATTGAATTTGTGTTCTGAAAGTGAAGCTGCGCTTTCAGGAACTTTTCTGATTGCAAAACACAGCAAAACAACAGCACCAGGAGTAACAACAGAATAGAAAGTTTGGGGGAAAAAAATGAGTACTCATATATAAAGTAAATCCTACTTAAACCTGACTGCAGATGTAAAGTAATGAAGATACAAGATGCTTACTTTGAACTCTCAAGTTGCCAGAAAATTTATTCCTTGAAAGCCTAGAGCAAGAATTATTAATAGTATCATATTAGGCAGTAGCATTCAAATTCTTTTCAATCTTAACCTTTCTTGATTACTTAACCTTCACAATGCCACTTAGAAGTTTTCTACTGAAAAGACACCTAACAGGTAAGTAATTTCTTCTCAACCACTCACCAAATAAATGTTCAAGTAGCCAGGTCTCCTGGCTCCAGACTGCTGGCTGTACCTCTAGAAAATCACCCCTGGGTAATTCGGAACTAGCTCTGACAGTGAGGTAAGCCTTTCAATGTGCACACAGTGAGAAGAATTTCTCATCTTCACAGAGCGTGAAATTAATTGAATAATTAATTTGTTAAAGAAAAGCTGCTTCTCTGGTCCAGCTTTGACAAACATCATCTCACTGAGAACTGGATGAAACAGTATAAAACTATTTTCAAACATGCTTTAATAATAATTTAATATTAGCTGATAATATTAATTAATATTCCAAAATGGAAACAGACAGTGTTTTACAATCACTTATGGCACACACTTCCTTCCTGGAACTGCAAATTACACAGCAGGTTTTGCAGTTCCAGTCAGTTGAGCTCCTACAGGAGCATCATGCCAAATTCACACTCAACCTCAACAACTCTGCCCTTCCCAGCACAGTATCCTGTGAAACATTAATATCAATGCTTAAGTCTTTAGTTTCAAATGTATTTCACAACAAATACAGGATGAAGCACACCCCAAGTGACTTTTTAATATAAATTATAAGCTAAACATGAAAGTTTCATTTAAACTACAAAAAATTGATAACAAGTTTGCAGCTAGAGAGTTAGGACTTCTTTTAGCAAATGGCCCAGAATTATATTTAGGAGGAAAATATTTATATTCACTGAAGGAAATATTTATATTCATTATTAATATGTGAGTGCTTGGAGCACTGTGGTCTCATTTACAGCAGATAATTTTGGCTTTCTTCATCACTTGCTTCCAGTTGTGTTTCTTCCTTCTCTCATGAGTGGATGGCTTTATGACCAGCAAAAGGTCTTTTTAGGACTTTGAGAAGCAGATGCTGGGGACTACACAAGCACTTTGCAGGAAGGAATTAGAAAACTCCAAAATAAGTCAAGGCTTGGGTATTTGACAGGCATGCTGGATATCCTAAGGACTGGAAAAGGTTGAAGTGCTTAGAAGTATAATGGAAGTGGAGGGGAGAGAGAAAGCAGTCAGGAAGCTGGCTAAGAAAACCAGAGAGTTCCTGTCATGAATGTCTGAAAGAGCCAGTTCCCAATGAAAGCTGGATGTGTCAATGGGTTTTTATGTTACTTTAATACCTCTTTTTTGAATAGCTTTGTTATAAGCAAGAATCCCTTGAGCTTGTGTGGTGGGGTCACCTACACCTGTCATCAGGGATTGATGGAGATAAGGAATACTGGAAAAGACAAGCTTTAATCCAGGGTTTAGCTGAGGGCTGAGGAAATCAAGCTATACCACACAAGGAAGGAAAAAGCACAAGGTCCCATTCCCAATAGAGAGCTACAAGGGAAAAAAAAAAGGGAGGAGTAGGGAAACCAGCAGATGATTTAGAACTGTTAATTTCATAAACCATCTTAAAAGACCAGGATGGCATGGAGAAGTGTTGGTTTCTCTTATTTATGTTCAGTTCCCAAGTGCTTGCCTACACTGGTGAAAGCCCTATCCTTTAAATATTGGGTTTTATCTCTGGAAATGAACAAGTGAGTAGACTTCCTGATGCAGTCCATAGCTACAGCTCCCTCCATTTGTGGAAAATGTCCTGTGAGTGCACTGTGTGGCCAAATTTCATTAACATGTCCATAAAGCACAGAGATGTTTGATTTCAAGGTAGGCAATGTGTTATTTTCCCTTCCAAGCATCCTTGTCAGATAAAGATTAATATCATAAAATAGCCCTCATGAAGAATTTTTGTCTTCTTTCCCCCACCTAACCCACTGTATATTTAAAGCACCATGAATAAAACACTACATGCATCTGGCAGCTAATATGGAACTTCAGGGCAGGAATTATGGCTCCGTGAACAAGTTGGGATATCTGGCTGATTCTGGAAATGCTAAGGAGTTTCTGAAAGGTATGGAGGTGATAGAGCAGGTGTAAAACCATGATTTACTCTGCCTGTCCTGTGCAACAAGCAATACCAAAGATATGAAAGAAATAGCTTACAAGATGTCATTCTGTTGCTTTCTTGAAAAAACTGAACAGTATAGAAAGCACCTATTTCAATCCCAACCAAAATCAAAGATTTCTGCAATGCAAAAAAGGAGCAGTCACTTAGAAATATAATGCTATTTGTGTTCTTCAATGTCTTTAACTTAGAGTCTGTTCTCTAAACCCTCCATCCCTCACAACAAGAGCTGCAAAAAGCCCACTTTGTCATGTATCCATTCTGTCTTGAATTTGGACTATTTTTCTCCATGTTTCACTTGCAATGCAGCTGCTGGAGTTAAGAGATTGGATGACTATTTAGCAGCATAACTTGACTTCTCCAGCATTTCATATCTCTGTGCTCCTTTTGAATTCAATTCTTTTCCACACCTCTTCAGCTGTGACTAACAGATCACGTATAGCATTTTCTAACAGCACAAAAATCCAAAAACTCCAGGTTAAAGTGTTCACCTTCCACACTCATACACAGATGCATATAATTTCTGCACTCCTGGGTGACAAATGAATCAACTGTCTACAGAGCAGAAACAACCAGAATTAGTGAATTACTTTTTCTAGAGAAAAACATACTCTTAAACTCCTTCATCATACTTGCTTTCAATGACAAGCACCGTCAGGGTGAGACACAGTCAGCCCATTTCATCTTTTAGGTATCAGACTAAAGGTGTCACTAACATTAAGGTGTTGCCCTAGTAAATGTCCTTAGTTATATGGTTGTCTGCTGCTATTTGAGCATTTACTGCTGGTTGTAGTTTCTGAGTCACAAGTTTTGCTGTAGGCAGTGAAATACCACTGTAGTCAGAGCTATTAAAAACCAAGCTATCAATATGTCCTATGATAATATTAACTCGGTTAACCTGGATGACCTCTTTGGCAGTTGAGTAAGATTTATTTTCCCTCCTGCCTGCAAGCTGAGTAGGTGCAAACCTAAAACAGAATCCTGGCATCTACCTCAATTTCTCAATATCACAGTGTTTCGTAACTTGCTTGTATTGCTGCCCTCTACAGGACTGGTATCTGTTGGTGATGTGCTGCATCAACATTAGCATCCCTGAGGATACACATCAGTCTGTCATGTTGGAATTTCTCTAAGCCTTCCTCAAAGTCAGCAGAGAAACACAGAGAGAAATCCATTTGTAGCAATGTATAACATCTCAGGGTTAGGATTGCTTACTTCATCCCGTCTCCTGAACATAACTGGTTGCAGGCTGACTTCTATCCTTTTCCCTCAGTGTTGCTCTACGTTCCTTTAAGAATTGAAAAGATTTTAAGTGCCTAGTTTGTCAGATTGACAGCTCGGTGTCAGTCACTGTTCATGGCACTAGGAATTGTTAGGGAAGAATGTAGATCTGCGAAGCTTTCCTTCAAAGTGTCCTGCACGGAGCTGGTTACAAAGTTTCAGCTATTTTATTTTGAACTATTGCAAGGCTATGGCATTTCATCTGTAGTATCACTCTGTTCTGTCATACCCTTTACTTTCTAGGTTCTAAGTCAGAATTATCAGACCCTCTCCTTGAGTGCCTATATTCATGCTTTTGAGAAGAAAATTTTTAAAGCTCTGCTCTGTATTTTTACCTGTCTTTCCAGAGTATTTTTTCTCTGCAGCATATGTCATTGGTTTTGATTTTCATCTGGCTAACTCCTTTTTATTCTCCAGAAATCTCCTGGTGCCCAGGTAAGGGGGGTTGGGTTCCCTTGTACTTCTGGCTTTGTTGTAAAATTTCTTAATTCCTTCCTTCTCCTACCTTTCTTCCACAGTTTGTATAATTTTCAGAATCCTGTCAGTACCTCTACGGTTTCCTAGCTATGTATCTTTTAATCTACCCTTACAATGAGGTGGTTTTCTGTTCCAGAGTTTGGAAATACCTTCAGGGTTTTTCTGTGTTTTCACTCTTTTCTGTTTATTGAATATCTACTTTGAAGTCTATTCCTCATGTTTGTTTCGTTTTAATTTTGAATCTACATTCAAAAATTTGAAATTTTCTATTTCACATTCATTCAAGTTTAACCTCAGCTAGAGAATCTGCTGGTCCCAGAAAACAGAGCTAAGTTTTGATATTGCAAAGACCACCTTTTCCTTTCAGCTGGGATGATGCTGAAACAAGACATTTTAGATAACAGGATCATGTCTATTGTTTGAAAATTGAATCAACCTGTTTTCCCTTTTAGTCTTAAATACAAAGCCAGGAATTCCCAACGACACTATCCATACAACTGCCTTATTTTCTGGCACTATAATCAAATTCTCCCAGCCCTTCCTCTCTTTATCTGCTTCCCTTGCCACTCCCCACCCAGTTCTTTATAAGAACTATTCCTTACATCTCCTTGGAAGATTTCCAGAGGGCATGAAAAATTAAAATACACACTCCAGATGGCAAGAAATGTAATCATATGCAGATTATGTTCCCAAAGTACTCATGGCCAAGGTTTCTTTTTGTCAGTTTGGTTTGGGGTTTCTTGGGTTCAGGGGTTTTTTGTTGATTTTTTTGGGTTTTTTTTTCAAATTCCTGTGTAATATCTTAGTTCACTTTAAAGTACCATGTCATAAACATCTCCTCGTTTTAAATGTTTCTTTTCACAGAGTTCCATACAGGTATGTTTTCAAGTGTTTGCTCTCCTCTGATGTTTTTGAAAGCGTTTGATTTATTTTACAATTAATATTTATACCCCATGTGGTATTCTTCACTCTCATTAATTCTGCACCCCTGTTTTGCATAACAGATTTTACAGAAGGCAATCACTAACTTACATCAGTTTCTACAGATGGATAATTAACCCCAAATCGGTAATTTAAAAATTATATTAAAAAAAACAAAGCCCATTTTCCTTCAATTTTCTTGAAAGAGTCTATTGAGTTTCAGTACAAAAGAAGTTATAAAAAGTTTCTGCATAATTGTGGAAGTCCACTAGAAAAAAAAAGGAAATTAAGAAAGTTAAAGAAGAAGAAAATTCAGTGTGAAGATGCTTCATCTTATCCTCTAAATGACTATAAAATTTTCTAGAACTGGTAAAACAACACCGTTTCCTTTACTGCCTTCTCTGATATCACTCAACCATTTCAACTGAAGCCACCCAAATGATCCAGCTTGAGGCAGACACTCAAAAATCAATCCAAATGTTTTAAATCTGGCAAAGGTACAAGCATTTAAGAGGAGGATCTCATACCAGCAAACACTTGGCAGTCTGAGCTAGAGGCATCCCTTTTTGCCAGAGCCATAACCTCTGCCCTGGCCAGATGCAAACAGCTGTTTCAAGCAGTTGCTGCTCAGCTCTGCACTGCTGGCTGCACTTCAGCGCCAGGTGACACAGTTTCTGTGCTCTGCTCTGACTAAAGCAGCACTGATTTCACTTATCAGAAAAGAAAACCTCCTTCCCTAACAGCAAAAATTAGTCCCTCACCCGAGCTGGTAGAAGCTCTGTGCTCACCAGTATTGAGGATAAGGCTGGGAAGCATTAGAAAGCCTGATATGCAATAGGAGCTGCATGGTCCCTGGTGTGACCTTCTACTTAAATAGAGCTACAAACCCTTCATTCAGAATTTATTTTCCCTAACAAAGAGGAAAAAATTCACTAGATTGATGTATAGTATTTTTGTGACTACACACAAATTTAGGAAATCCCTTCTGTGGAGGCTTCAACAAGAACATACATCTAAATGAGGAAGCTGTAAGCAGCATTGTTTATAGGAGAATAAAAGCTCTCAAATGGTTTGCTATAGCTTCCTAGCAGTCATTTCCTTTTAACCATTACCATATTAAAATACTGAGCAGGTAATGTCATTACAATACAATCTTAATTGAACATGGAAAGAAATAAATAGAATTAATTTGTTATTTGAAGATTTCCTCTGTAAAAAACTGCTTGGCGAGATTACACCACACACATAAAAGCAATGCTGAAAAATGAGCTTGACATTGGAATGCAAGGTGGAGAATAACACAATATGCAGGGAAGGAATTTTGTCCACTAATTAAGAGTAGTGGATTATAACAAGATTCCTGGAGACTGGCACTCTGCATAAATCATTTGAACAAGCACTTTCAAACAAGGGCATCTTGCGTCGATTTTCCGTATCTGGATTCATTTTGAAGATCACTGCACACCTGCTGAAGCAACCCTACAGCAGAGTTCACAAGGGGAGCTGTCAGGAATGACCTTTCAGTGCTGCTGGAAGCTCTCTCTCCTCCCCCACATCTGAGCAGAACCAGCTCTTGTAAATGTCGTGCTCCAGATTTGGTCTCCGGTGGTTCACTTAACAAATGCACTGATGGGATGCCCACGTGAAACCACCATGGAAAGTTCTGGCATTTAAAGAGAGCAGTAAGAAAGTGATTCAAAGGGAGGCTGAATCCAAATCAGCACTCAGGAGGCCTCCCTGATGGCCTTGGCACAGCGCCTGGCACACACCGAACAGATCATCATAGTTCAGTGAGGATGATTAACTTTTGATGTGTAATTTAAAATGCAGAACTGTCAGGGCAGAAGTTGTTTTAAATTATCAAGAAAAAAAGCCTCTCTATGACTTGAAAATACAAGCTAGAAACAACAAGCACACGAGTTTTTTCAGGTATTTTGACAGCAGATGGGATCCTCATCTGTGTTAAGTGACAGTAAGACTTTTTCTGCTTCATACACTTGAGTTTCTAACTGAAGAATTTCTATCTTATCTTATCTATCTTATCTTTCTAACTGAAGAATTGTCATTTTTACCAAATCAGTTACATTGTTAGGATTAAGCCTAACAGGATCCTTCTGATTTTATAATGTGTTTTCCAGGCTATAAACAACAAGAAACAAGCCTTCCAAAATGGCTTACATAGAGCTGATTGAGGATTCATCTTTCATGGTGAGCTGAATAAACAAACAAAAAACTCATCTTGTTTTGTCATTCCAACATTGCAAAGGCATTTCTGAATTTTGGAACTTGAACTGTCAGCTAAAAATAAGGATCATTTAATTATTTTTGTGCAGTTTATCACTTCGCTGATGCTTTTGGCAAATTTTTGCACTTCCAGAATGCTTAGCATTTAGTTCAGTGACATAAGCATCACATATGAATTCCTACATTTGTTTTTAGCTAAATCCTACATATCGAGAGCTTCCTCACAGGCTTGAAATAGAACAAAAATGTAATTCTTTTAGGGGAATGAAATGCAGAGGATGTATCTGGATTCTCATGACTCCCTAGGACATTTCATTTAAGATTTGAAGATGGAAGAGAGTAGTTTATGCACCTTTGGGAATGTACAGAGCAATCCATCCGGTATCACTGTTTGAAATGTCTGGGATGCAAATACAAATGCACTAAAAACACCCTCCATCCCAGCTCTAGCCACAGATTATTCCTTTTGGCTCGGTAGGATCTACCTGTTTCAAACTATGAATGGTTTTTATGTTCCTCACCAATAAATGAGCTCAGTCGTTTTAGTTGTCAATCCTTCTTTAAGGTTAACTACCTAGGAGAGACAGTGAATACTCGAGTGTGCAGCAGCGTGTGGCGCTGAGTAATGACTGCAGCTGGCACAGCCCAGACTAAGAGTTTCTGTGGGGTATTTTTTAGCTGATCGTGGAAATCTCTCCATATGTGTAGGAGCTCTGACCATCTGCACAGGAAGGTGAGTTATGTAACTTCTTCAGTGTTTTGATCAGAAAGGCAGCAGAGAGCTCACATTTTAAAGGCAAAGCAATCTTTAGGAGCTTTTCCTCTTGCACTTGGGACACTGCGAGAGCAAACACTGCTCAGAGAACACCAAGAGCTGAGGGCAGGCTGCACACAGCAAAACCCACACTCTGCACAGCCAGTGGCAACATCACCGAGAGTGGAGCCATGGCTACAGCCCTGGGTTAAAATCCCAGAGAACATGCAGATCTCGCAAACTGGAAAGATAAACAAACAATAAGACATTTACCTTCCACATCAAGGCACCTAGGTGGGCTATCTGACCAGATAAGGTTATACATGCACTCAAGGATCTCTGTCCCTTCTAGTTTATATCCAGGAAAGCATTGATAATACACCACTGTTCCTACAGGGAAGGAGGCCCCGAACTCAGATATGTTAATGTAACTATGAGGAAGAACCAACGGCCTCAGGCAACCTGCAAATTAAGAAGAGGGAGGTTTTTTTTATTATCAAGTGCTTATCTCAGTCATCTTCACACATCTCAGTTACAGTTTCTAAATTGAGGAGTGTGATGTTTTTCATCCTCTCCACTATGAATAATGGCATGTCTGCATGATCTCCCTCAGATATATCTGCCTCATTATCCTGTTTCAAACCCTTTTGTTGTTTAGCCCACACGCTTTGCTAGTGTGGGCTTCATTCCCAACAAATCCAGGAAAGGTTTTCCAAAACTGACAGTATTTTGTTTAACAAACATTCACCGTTTCAGCAGATGGCAATTTCTTTTTGAGGTAGAATTTTTATTAAATGAAGATTGTCATTTATATAAATGGTGAGTTTTATTCCTCCTCCTAAAAATGACAGGCGTGTAAACCCTCTTAAATATTAAAACTGCTCCTGTGACAAAGTGCACACAACTGTAAAAGATCTGCAGGCAGAATTAATGACTTTGAAATTCTAGTCTGAGAAAATCTAAAGGACCTTCCTAGGAAGGACCAGTCCCATGACAAACATTGAGCAAGGGCTCAAGACTAGGTTATCAAAAAGTTAAGGTACCTGCTATCATCATCAATTGTAAATGTAGTCAGAATCAGAGACTGTGTTCGAGTTGTACTTCTGGAATTACTCCTGACGGATTTGTATCATGGCTGGTACTGAGCAGTGACAGTTAAATGGTCACCAACCAAATTTGGGGCAACAAAGTGCAGTGAATTGAACAGATGGCATGTCTTTGTAACATGTCATTCCTCACAGCCCTAGAAATGGCTCTCAGGGTAATACCTGATTTTTAAAAATTTTTTAATTTGCAATAAAGTGGAGAAAAGATGACTAATAATCATGGAATGAAAAACAATATTTTAGAATTATGTTATTAATGGAAGCTGCATTATAGCAGTCCATAAATGGGTCTCTTGCCACTACTAGGAATTTGTGAACGATGTTCATAGTACTATCGTAATTTTAAGCTAGAGAAGGAAACAAAAATCAGTCTGAGAACTTCTTGTAAGGTACTGGCATTTAAAACAAAAAGCCTTAGCAGCATTTCAAGCAGCCATTTCCTTGCAATGGTCTTTTGGGGCAGAGAAACAAACCCAAAAGAAAATAAAAGAAAAAGCTGGAAAGCTTTTTGCAGCATGCTGTACCACCAGAGCAATGATTTCATAGCTGTTTAAGCAGCTGGTTATGTCCCTGCTCAAATAAAGCTTCAAGCATCCTATTTGATGGCTGCTGCTTCTACTCTGATCAAGAATGCCCCCCACACAATACACTAATTCCTGCAAACTGAGCAGCCCATCGAGCAGGACGACATAAGCAGCTCCCAGTGGGACAGAAAGAGCACTGACTGCCCAAGCAAGACCAAGTTTATTCTTCTCTGAACTGTATAAGGGAAAATTTGGTCCTGCTGCCTCAGAATTTTAATGCTCATTATGTTCTTAGCCATGCAGGACAGAGATTTATTTGAATTTGTATGACAGCCAAGCGTTTGTGAAAATTCCAAGTCAAGCTGCTTGAAAAACTTCATTTTGGCATTTTTTACTAAGTAACATCATTCCAGACCAGTAGTTAATATTATTATCTCATGGCAAAAATAGAGGTTAGATCCTTATACATTGTCCAATCATTCCCCAGTGCTCTGGAAAGGGAAAAAGGCATCTTAGTGTCATAAGACTCTCCTGCCTTTTGTAATGAAAGGGCCGTAAAAATATAACTGACAGCCTACCTAGGGCAAGTAGACAAGTGGCTTTGATCTCACCAGTGCCTGACATAGCAAAAAGAAAATTCTGCAGTGACTTTATGGAATTTGGCAAAATATGGCAGGGTCTTGAATCTGAATTGCCTATTCTCTGCCTGCCTGGTAATCACAGCACTTGGGTCTAGTGCAGCTGATTTCTTAACTTTTATTAGCACTGCTTTTATTTTGAAAAGCAGTTAATATTGTCTGTGGAGTAGGAGCAATTGTTTGTGTTTCACAGTATAAACACAGCAACAGAAGTAACAAGCCATGGGGTATTTGGAGTACTTCTGCTTACTCAGTAAATATTGCCTGTCATAAAGTTTGCACCTGGATCTTTGGCAAATACAGCATCTTCAAATCAAAATTTTAAGCATTCATCTCCTCCCTACTCCAAAAGTCTTAATCTACCTAAATTAGATGTGAGGTGCATCCCCACAGAAAGGGGCTGCACACTTCATACTGCCCCACGTGATGCCATCGCTGATAAGGAACCCCAAAACTGGCGCCCACTTTGCTATGGTTTTGCAGAACCTCCCCTCTGCTGTCAGGCCTGTTCAGATACAGTGTGTGTATCTAAAACGCTGAGCTAGCCTAGTAATATGTCTAAGTTTCTGCCACAGTTGAAGGCAAGGTCTTGGGGGACAGACTGGTGTGCTGCTGCTCCTGAGAAGTGTCCCAGCTCCCCTGCCTGCCTGCCCTGACTCTGCAAATCGGTGTGACAGTGTAATTAAGTGCCTACAGAGAAGTGTTAGCTCCACAAGGTGACAGATGGGTTTGAGGAAAGTTGGGACTAACCCAGTCTGCTCCTCAGTTAAAATCTCTTGCTGCTGTTCAGTGGGCCAAGCTTGTTACCAAGATGTGACTCGGTTAAAACAGAGTCAGTGGTACTCAGACGTGCTTATTAGAAATGTGAAGGGAAAGTGAGCCCAGGGTTATTGAATTTTCATTCACTAAAGCTGGCTTACCCCCAGCCATTTCTCACAGTTTAAGCTGAGCTGGGATCCCATGTTGTTGATATTTCTAGTTCTACAGCTAATGGCTTTTCTGGCCAAAATCATCCCTGTGCACACCCTGAATTTTCAGTCAATACCTAAAGGTTTAATGGACTGTGAATCTAATAACAGTTCTGCTGAGAACTCTGACAGAAGAATAGGTTTCAGTTTCTCTCCTCTACCTACTACACAAGGTAAATAAGAAAAAGTGTAGTTAGAAGCTTAAATTTTTCCACTATTTAATTGGTGAAAAAATGCAAGATGTCTATCGGAACTTCTGGCTGATTACCTTGGTTGTTTTTTACGTTTAGATGCAGTGTATCTGTGTCTGATTTGAGATCTGCAAACAAAAAAGCAGTATTTAAAGTAGTATTATAAGCCTGGAAATTTTCAGGAAGCAACATCTTTCCTGCAGTGAGCAAAGGGGAAGAGAATTCAAAAAAATCTTGCAGCAGCACTACTCAAACACTGCAGTGTGGAGCTTATCAGATCACTGACATTCTTACAACTGTAGGAAAAAATATATTGTCAAACTCTCACAAGATACATGAGCTATATAACAGGATGTGCTGGAGTACTAAACCTTGACATATGGGTAGATTATCCCATGTTCCATCGTCTTGACATATGGAAACCATGTTGTCTAAGTCAGGGTAACGGATCTGGAATCCTTCATGACAGCTGATTATTAACTTATCGCCAGTCCTGTATGTCTTGTTATGAACCTCTGCATCTTCAACATGTGGAACAAGGCAATCTGTGACTTCATGAGAAAAAGAAATAGTAACTTAATTACAGAAACATGGCTAGCTATTCAGTAATCAAGCTCTTAAACAGAAGTTGGCATTCAATATAAGTGCTCTGCTTAAACTGTTTGGAATACATGCATTTCAGTAAAAGTGCCCTTTCTCTACTAAACCACCATTTTACAAAGTCTCTAGCACTGTAGGAGAAGCTGTGGTGCCACAGTAATGAATCATTCCCCTAGCCTTTTTAAAACCAACAAAATTAGGAGCCTTTAGAAAGACTGTGCTTAATTTTGGCCCTCCATTCATCACGTGTGCAAATTCCACCCCGAAGTCTGACTATCCCAAGGTTCCACGCAAAGGCAGACTCTGACAGCACTAAGGACAGGACAAAAGAAAAGATAAAATACAGGTATGGCACAAGGAACACAGAAAAGCTGCAGTTTTAGCAGAGAGACAGATGAAAATCAGGTACATTTACAAGGGTTTATCCAGCTCCATTCCACAGAGTTAACTATGAGAATGCCTTCACTTCAATCTCCTTGATTACGTTTTAAACCAGATAGTTTTGTACACCTGCATTCATATGCCTTTAGAGGATGTGATTTTTAGGGTCCTGAGCAGCAAGTTGAGAGCTTGTAGCAGACTCTCAAAAAGGCACAGCAAACCTGAAGTGATAAACAGGATGGGCTCTAGTACCTGTCTGTGACACATGCATCAGACAGTCACATATCTCACTCTAGGTACCAGTGCCAAAGACACCAAAATACAGAACAAAACTCAGAACACTGGAAGTGGTGTGATGTGGAAAGAGGAAGCAGGGGAAGAATGCCCTAGTAATACTGAATAATAGAGAAACAAGCCAAGAGGCTATGAGGGAATAGTCTGAGTAACTCTAAGTTCATTCTCATCAAAAAAGCAAAGTGAGATGAAACAGAAGACAGGGAAAGATTAAATATTGGGAGAAAAATTCTGTTTTTCTGCCAGCAGTCAATCTATGACAGAGATGGTAATAAAAGTTTCCAGGCATCAAAACCCAAGAAAGAAAAAAATTTATAAGTATGTGTTATGCTGTTTTATTCCCCCAACACTTCTATCATAAGACAATTATATGCATTTATGAATACTGTATTTATTAAGAAAAAAAGAAAAAGAAATCTCTTGAGACTTGCATACAAGAGAATTTCTGCAATTTTTGTGGGTAATTCTTGCTAAAAAAGAAAAGGCAAAGCTAAATTCATATTTAGCCATTAACTGTTAGCATGCACTAAGCAAACCGACAGTGACAGCTTGTTTGTTTAGAAGCACAAGTAGAAGGAAGATAAACTGTCACTCAGCACAGCACTCACAAACTACCAAGAGCAAACTTATTTCATAATGTTTTTCTTAAGTTAGGCAAACTAGGGAGGTAGTTTATTACTCTGAGACTCCATCAGTAAATTTTACTGACACAGCGGCACAGTGTTGCTCCCCCAGTTAAAACATACTTTGTACCTTCCCGTCACAGGGATGTTTCTAAAATTCATCATGCTTAGCTAACTTTTCGGTATGGGGCCTGAGCACATCATTAGTAAGAAATTCCTCCATTTCTCTTGTTACTTTTTAGCTTCTTGGCAGCTGCTGCAGGTGCCTCCTACTGCTGGTAGCAGGAAGGGCTGGCAGCCTGCCAGACAGAGAAACTGCAGCAAGAAGTTTTTTCAGAATTTATTCATTTATAAATGCACAAGTCTGGGAGGATCCATGCCCTAACTGCAGGTTGTAAAATACACTGGCAAGGGCGCAGACATTACTTTCAAAGATGGAACAGTTTTCTCTCTCTCTATAAAGTTAATCAGCAGAGAAGACAGCAGAGGATGCCCCAGAAGAAATGCCTTGCACTAAGCCATAAATGCTGTCATGAAGAGGCTGTCCTGGGCACCCCCCGAGGATGGGATGAAATAGATGGAGAACCTGCTTGGCAGCCATGCAGCCGGAGGCTGGAGATGGATGCCAGAAGATAAAGTCAGTGAACAGCTCCCTCTCTTGCATCAACGTCTCTCTGTTGCTATACAAATAAAGGAGGTGTGTGTACACACAGCACAGTAAAACATGAGATTTCACTTCCAAAGTGGGGAAATAGATTCTGTAACAATGATCTATCACAGTGACTCCATCCCTATTATTCCAAGGAACAGCTGTAGATGGGATCATTTTAATCGGGTAGATGCTGGCAGAGAACAGCGATAAGTTGCTCACTGCACTGTCCTCCTCTGCCTGCCACATCCTGGCTGATTTTGATAACAGGCTTAATACAAGCTCCAGCTAAATGCCAGACCAATGGACCACAATATTACAGCTCTTTTTCCTGATGCCTTGCAAGCAAATGCTTTCCCACTGGCTGAATTCATATTGTTTAACACTTAGTCAGGCATGAACTGCAGTGGCCACCTCTCCACGAACAACTGGATTAGCTGGCACCAATTCTGCCAAAAGCTAGAAGGAAGTGACTGAATTTTAGAATGTCCTGTCCTAGAAAATAAACTACTTTATTCTAAGTCCTTTGCAGCAAATCCGTGGAAGCTGCTAAACCATTTAAGGGAATATACGGTCTTTAACCAGCATTGAATAGCAAAGGCTATGACTTACACTCCTTTCTGGCAGTCTTACATGATCTGCTTATATCTACTGTATGAGTATGAAAATGGGCCAGCCAAAAGGACACATTTCTCATCTTGCAGGGGCAGAAAGAGGTGGGGTAGAGCCAGCAGGCTCAACAGCCTGACAGGCACGAGGGCTCACCTTGCCCTAACTTTCATGAAGATTTGTACATTAGGAACTCTTGGCTTTAGCAAACCAAGTGCATCCCCCATCACAGGAGATTGGTCTGAAGAACAAAATTTGTTAAACAGTATAGTTAGTGTTTTGCTCAGGTGCAAACCATGCAGAAACTCTCAGAACTGCTCCTTGCAGCCTATTGGGAAGGAAGATCACCCTACCTCCTCCCAAGAGCACTTGGACCACATCAGTAGCTCAGGAGGAAGGCATGACCTAGACACCATAGGGATAGCCACACCATCCATCAGTACCAGGTGGCCTATTTTAGGTAAGACCTTACCATCCAAAAAATATCCCTGGTCCAGGCTAATCCAGGGAAGTGCCTGTAGGATTTACTTGGGACTACTGCTGGATGTTGGTCAAAACCATGTCAAGAACCTTTCCAACACTCTAAGAGTGTGTACAAATGAAGAACAGTGTCCCAGTCCCAGCTCTGGCACTGTTTTGTTTACTATCTGTATGTAAATTCAAATGCAGAGGTCTGCTGCTCCTGTGTATCTCACTGTGGACAAGTCTCTGAATAAGCCTTGACTACATCAAGTCACACCACTGTCAGACTGGAACAGAGAGAAACAGGGAGGAAGGATGAAAGGAGTATCATGAAGAACTGGTTTGATGCAGGGACAGCTCATGTACACCCTTTGCTCTTAAAAGTAAACATTTAAGAGCAATATTGTCTCTTTTTTCTTTTAACTAGTGTCAAATCCACAGTATTGTGTTATAAGGATTGTTCTGTGGACGGTGAACACAGTATTGCCGTGCATATTAAATAAGACTTTCTCTTTATTGTCTTTGCTTCTATTGCAACAGTAAGCTGTGGCCTGGTTATAAATATCATAGAATGCTCATAACCAGACTTAAGAATCAGCAAACACCAGACAAGACAGATAAGAGATGGGGAAATAAAAATATTTCAGTCATCTTACAGACTCAAGGACAAAGGCAAAGCAAATGGAGGACTAAATGTCCTACAGGAAAGCTGTAGCCAAACCATTTACTAGTCCACTACTTTCACTGCAGGTTTATCATCCCTGTCAATGGGAGAATGAGGCACTGAGAATGTCTCCAAGGTGTCTGCCTGCAGAAGCACAGGGAGAGGAGGGCATAGCTCTTTGCTTCGTTGCCATCTCCATGCAGACTGTAAATTTAGATTCAATCTCATAGGAAAGAGCTGGCATTTGTTCCAAGTAGGGCAACAGTCTCAGCAGCCACATTATCACAGTGGGAGAAGATTAGATTAAAGTGTGAACAACATGACATACTGTTCTTAAACAGTAAATACAAAATTCCTACCTCAGAGGTTTGGTATTTATGTGCATAACCGTATTAGAGCTGATGAAAGGTACAGTCACAACATGCTGTAGATCAACATAAGAACATAACTCCAAGCATACAGATTTTTGACAGGGCATTTATTGGGCACCAAGTCATGCAACTTAATTCTTGTCCTGACACTTAAAATTTCCTGCCTCTTAACGAGAAATGACAGACCTATAAAATCAAATTGATTGGGTGAAGAGCTCCAGGCAAACATATTAGTTCTAAAATCAATTACATTCTGAAACAGGTTGCATTGCTTCCTTTGGTAAATAGCATCCATTTGTGATTAGAGATTGTGCTAGTAAACACATAACAACAATTAAATGTACATAACATATAAGACATAAAATTATCCTTCGCCGAATCCAAATTCCTGAGAATAAATGAACTCCAAAGTACAGAGTGTTTTTTACTGTTCAAGCTCAGCTGGCACTGCCTGACATTTATATATGCTGGGATGAGAGGCATGTAGAGCATGCAGCTCTACCACAGCACACAGAGCAGCCAGCCCCTGCTGTAAATGGTAAATGCAGCATAAAATTTCACCTTGTGATAGGTAATGATGAATGGGAAAACATTAACTTCTCCCTTCTCCAGCAGTTACTAGAAATTTCATATTTCTTTCTATATATCATTACAGAATTTCTGCAGTGAACACTTTTATGTATGTCACTAGACAGCTGAGAATCACAAACCCTGTTGTAATTCTCTTTTAACTCATCTCCAGATGTGCCACATTCCTCCGCTGTCCACCTCCCTGCCATGGCCTTCTCTCAATATTCTGCTCCCAGTGTGCAAAAGGATTGCTCTAAAAATCACTTAAGCCAATGCTTAGGCCTCATGGACTGCCACTGAGCCTTCGCTTAGTATTTCTTCTGAATCGGTGGTGCTATTGTGCACTGGAAAGAAGAATTAATGCTGTAATCTAATACCTGAGGCATTATTATAATGTTAATCAGGGAAGTACTTAAGCACTTGCTTCTCTAAATCCTAAATCAGGGTCCTACTCTTTGGTCCAAATAATAAGAAGCATTTTTGCATCTGCCTAATTTTGAGCACACAACTTTAACAAGACTAATCACATAATTACAGTTATGCTCCAGCTTAAGTGCTTTGCTTGATCAGAGCATTGACTAGCAATCCTTTTTAAGCGTTCTGTGCTGGAAAGTAATTATTATCTCTAAAGCAACCGTTGTCACATCATCCATCACATCCTCATCTTCCAATTTCTTTCTTTTTTTGAAAACACCTGGCTCGAGTGTTGATCACACTGACATTAGTGGCAGTTTTGTTGCTGATGGCATTGTGATCACAAACTTCCTCCACAGATCTCCACTGGGCTGGAGGGCCTGGGAAGAGCTTTGAATATTCAGTAAAACACATTAATGCTTATTTTAACTACTGCAGTGGATGATACAGGCAACATTTCAGATATGCACATCGACATTCCTAGCTCCCTGCTGTGCTTAAGGAAACAGAATTTCTAAGCATTAAAGCTTTTTCTGGTAGTTCCAATAGCCAATTTAGACAGGCCGCCGTCACTATGAATATTTTCTTAAATAACCATGAGAGACGAGGTCATTTATGAAAAGTGGCTGTCACAGAAGAGGGCACGATTTTCATACATAGTTATTTTTAAAGGCATCAGGTTGTTTCTTTGGAGCTGACCCATGTGCCCACATGATGAGATGCTATTGGTACCCCTTTGCCTAGACATCAGCTGTCACCTCATGGGACAGCTCACCACTGTGCTCCTCATGGCTCTGTAGCCCATGGCCTCACACATATCCAGCAGAACATATTCTACCAAAATTTCTCCTGCCAACAGGCCAGCTGCCTGAAAAGCCTATGCACTCCTTACCAGCTGCCTCTGGCTACTCTCTCCAATATCTCATGCACCACTTTCCCAGCGGCCACTGTTTAGGGTTGTTCCCCACATGCATATCCTGAACATGGTCTTCCCAGGCCCTGCTTGTCCCTTTTGTGGCACATCCCTGTCCCGGCACAGGATTCTCACACCCACCCCCCCAGGATCACAAACAAGTACCTGCAGATTTACAAAGGCTAAGTGAGGCATGATCCTATGCAGTAAGTGTGATTGTGAGCCACTTAGGTCCCTCAACTACCTCTGAATAAATGTATTTATTTGATTTTAAATGGTGAAAGGTAACCTGAAGTAGAATTTATCTTGTTCCACCATGAAGACAACGAGGCAATGGCTAATGTCTTCTGTGGAGAAGTCACAACACTAAAATGTGAGCACATTATTTACCTAACACTTTTCATGTCTGTTGACTTTAATAGCTCTGTTGACCAAAAATAAATCAACAACAAAGACAGGTTAAATCTTTAATGTACTTGGTGAAATAAATAATTTGTGCTGCTTGGGTGTTCTTTGGCCAAAATTTACAGTTATGAAATTCAAATTAATCCTGCCTCTAAGACCTAGAAAAAGAAAGCATTGTAACATCCTAAGTATTTAAAACCAAATACAATTTCAAATATACAATAAAAATATATTTGTTTATGCCATAATAGTCTCAATTATCTCAGAGTAAACTTCTACCCTGGCTTTAAACTTTTGCGGTCTATGTGTATTTGATTTTGCTACGTGACTCATGCATATATCATAAAATACTATTGCTTAAAATTCCTGATAAGCAGGAGCAGAAGCATTGGAAATTGATTGTATTTTCCCGGTAAAATATTGCAGAAAGGGATATTAAGTGGGCAGCTCTAATAAATAGTTACTATTAAGTGGGCAGCTCTAATAAATAGTTACAATTAACTTACAATGGTGGTTGTTTTTCCTCTCTGCATCAATTTGTAACTAGTTAAAAGGGGGTGTCAAATTCTGTTTTCACACTTCTTTATGCCTCTTTCAACACACACAGCCTCTCACGGTACAAATTTAACTGACAAACAAGGATTATGGATGGAAAATTTAAAAATATATCCAATAAGACACAGTGAAATGGACTCCAGCCTGCTGTGTTTTGTCCAGAGACACACAGACATGGACGAGCGAGGACTGACACGGTGAAGGGACTGATGAAAACCGACTTACCTTCTTGTAGGCACACAGGTTTATCACTGGGTTTCCAGCTCAGGGAGCCATTAAAGTGTCTCACACAAAGTTTTTTGGAAGTACCATTGAGCCTGTATCCCTCTTGGCAATGGAACCGGACCACCACACTCTCAAAGAAAACACCCGTGCTGGGTGTCTTGTAGCCGTGTTCAGGAACTCCAGGATCAGCACATGCTTGTAGGTCATCAAACCCTGTGTCAGACAAAGGAAAATCAAACTGTGCTCATTTACTCCTCATGCTTTTTGTATCTTTATCCATTTTCTTCAGAAGGACTTTATATCTTCCATATTGACCGCTAGCAACCCTGCTTGGGTGCCAGGTACTCCGGAGTTGGGAGAGGACCCAACCCCCAGTGACAGCTGAAATGCTCAGCTGACAGAAGTACCCCTGGCTTTTCATACAGCTACTGGGGAAGCAAAAGTCAACCACACTCCTTCGTAGCTGCCCTGGATAAAAATAAAGCACTTGACCCAGCCTACCAGCAGGGATTGCTCAGTAATGTATCTGTAATTACTTTTGGGGACTATGGGATTTTGGAGGTGTTGTGCAGTCAGTTGTAAGAATAATAATGTGTCAGAGAGGAAGAGGAAGTAAAGGGGCATGAAACTTGACAGCCATCCAAAGACACAGTAATTGAAATAGGAGAACTGCTGAGTACAGGGAGATTTTAAGAGGGGAGGGAGATCTGCCACAGGGGAGCGGGACACTGCAACGCTGGACAAATGTGACTCCCTTATCACTTCAGCTTAGTGGCCCTACCACACTTTCCAAACACTTATGGGAGCACTGTATTCACTGACACCAGACGGGAGTTTGTAATGACCACTACCTCTACAAAATTAACAGTAAAATAACAAACTAAACCCCAACAGTTGCAATCATTAAATGTGACTGTTTTTCACTTTATCAAGCTCATTTCAATGCCTTTTGCAGAAGTGGAGGCTTTTTTACTGCAAAGCAGCAAAGGTTTAGTGCAGCATTGAACAAGGGCTGCATATAGAAAGAGCAAATAGCTTTGGAACAGGAACAGCAGGGGGGCAATTAATGCCTGCAGGAGGGATGCCTGGAAAATGTGAAAATCATTGCAAAGTAGTTTTAATGTTTTGATTTTAAAAGAATAGTATCAGAGAGCCTCAGCTACTTCCTACATGATAAGAATGAGATGCCTCCATGGTGTGTCAGAGAGAAGGAAGATATTACAGTAAAGGACTTTTCAAAACAAATCTCCATTTCCCGAGGCTAAATCATTCCCTCTGCCAAGGGCTTGTTGTGACGCTGTGGCAGCCAAATGGAGAGCACTGAAGGTGATGAAGGGCTCTTGCCTTTGAGCACTGAATGTCTCTGCTCGGTCCCCTGGCTGACAGCTGCTAGTGGAGAAGCAGAAGGCCCACACCAAGCCACTGTGTCCTACGTCCCATTACCTGTTCCTGTGAGCAGAGGCAGGACACACTGTGGAGTTACCAGGGAGGATTGCACATTCCTGATTTCCAGGTCCTGTGCTGAACTCCACAACCAGGTGACAATTGCCAGGAGGTGACATGATGGACAGAACCCAGCCCGAATTCCACGACCAAAAGTTAGCTTGTGCCCCTCTGCAGTGCTCCAATACCTATGGATCTTCACTAGCATCCCCTCTCCTGACTGAAACAGCACAAGAACAGCACAGCAGCTCCTCCTGTGCAGCTTCACTCCTCCATCCAGGGCAGTTTATCCTGGGAACTGAAGGGTCAGTGCAGCGACCAAGTAAAACACATCCCTGAATTCCCCTCACGCCTGCTCATCTGCCACACATCTCAAGTCCTCCAGTGCAAATCACCTCAGACTCTGTCATTTGCCAATGGGATGAACAAGGAGAAGCACAGTCATTATGATCATGGGATTACACACTGTAGGCAGTACTTATTAACAGAGAAAGGCTGTCCATTTTTACTGGAGATTAAAAATAAGCTTATTATGCTTCAGACAGCAAACCCATGTCCTTTAATAATGTCAGTGAAGATCTTAATTATTTCCCATTAAACCAAAGGATAACATGACATTTAGATCAATTTTGTTACTTCAGTAATCTCGGAATTTGTAGTCAGGTGAGGAATATCATAACCCACCTTGAGATATGTATCCTTTCTCACTAGCTGCATCAGGGAAAAGTACACTACTGCCTACTACTTTGCATCTGCAACAAGACAGAAAAAGGAAAGGTGCTGAGATCACACACAGTTTGCCTGGTTAAAAAAAAAAATAAGCCAAGCTCATTTTTCAGTTTGCATCAAGTCAAATATGCATAGTTAGAGATTCTGTGCCCACCAGCATAAAACCCAGCATGGAAGGCAAGAATGTTTTCTCCCCTGGTACAGGCTAATTCTGTGACCCTACTGCCACTTTTCTGGTGACTCTTCACATGCAAAGATTTCCATTCCTCCTAGGGATCCTTTTGCAGTATGTTGGTCTCTCAGGTTCTTTTTCTCAAGTGCAGTTAGCGAGCAGACAAATCTATTCCCAAGGGGAATTCCCAAGTAGAAATTGGAACACAAATGGGGAAATTGATTTATGCACCCTCTAGTTTCTACAGAGCCAGTAGCCAGCTGTTCAGCTACTGCATAAGAGACAACACATGGGTTTGGCACAGGATCACCACTTCCTTGCTTGCTCCTGAAGCAGGGAAGAAGGAAAAAGCCTCAGGGAAGAGCCAGTTAGGCAGACAGCACATGCAATACAGGAACATCTCATGGTAAAGCCATGGAGGCAAAGCAAACAAAACCCTAACTCATCTTTGCTCTGTAGATAGCAACAGTATATTCAGCCCAAATTGAAGACCTGGAATTAGTGGAAGGCACCTGTATGTCAAGCTACTTTATGAAGGTGTAGATGATCCAGGCACAAAGCAGCGAAGCCAGGGCTGTGCTTGGCCTGGGAAGGAGGAAGGACACGTATGAGGAAGGTGTGGGGAGGCTGCCCCTGGGCTGAGGATCTCCAGTGCACAACAGGCACTGCAGGTGTTCCAAAGGGGCAATTGCCACCACCCAGAGAGGCCAGGAACTGCTCTGCTTTTCACCAGGGCTGCTCCTCTCTTGCACAAGAGCTGTGCTGAAATTTCAACAGCTTATTTAGCTGACAGCTAAGTCCATCAGTCTTTTCCAATTTAAGTATAAAATTTCTGGTACAGCATTCAAGAACAATAGTGCTCAAACATCCCTGAGAATTGCCATCTTTCAGTTCCTCTTAATGACAGCAGACTTGGACCCTTTACACAATAATCCTTTCCATATAATCTCATCTGGTTAAGCTCTACCCAATCAAATATTTGTAAATATGTCTTCAATGAGAAACAGCTTGGTAATTATTTTTCCTCACAATCTTTGTTTTCTTCTCATTTTCAAAACTATGCATTTAAGAGCAGCCACTCCAAGTTGTGATACAGTAACTTTCTAAAGGTAGGAGTAATCCTACATAATCCATGAGATGCTATAGACATCTTATGCTCCAATCCCTTTAGAACCTGACAAAAAAAGCCAAAAAACTTCTCAGCCAGAACCACAATATAAGTCTTTGGAAGAGAAAGCCAACCTTTTGACAATAATAAAAAGCTGCTATTCTTCAGGAAAAAGGTGTATCAAATAAGATAAAAAGTTACTTAGAACTACAATGGATTCTGTTTCTTGACAAACCCTTCAATGAGCCTTTGGGGAAAAGATTACTGGCCTTTTTTTCACAGTTAAAAGAAGGGAGGGGGAAATCATTACCACCACCTACTAGTAAAAATAATACAATAAATAAATTAAATAAAGTAGCAAACTTTCATGTTGCCTATATAGCAAAAATTTAGTAAGGCCTGCAACCACCATAATCAATTCCACATCATTAGCAGCAACTTAATGGGATGCTATTGCATGGCTTTAAATCCCTAAAGCAAAGAGTACACCATTACTGCTGGAACTGAGTATTTCAGTAATCAAAACAGATTAGTATTTGGTCCAGGTTGCAGACTTTCTGTATCACCACACCTTTAAGGGATATTGTGTAAAATATCAGGGACAACACCACCTTCTTGGCAAGCTTAATGAGTACCTAAAGTCATCATCACCAACAAAGCATGCAGTCAATACAGAATATATTTTGGCTTTGGTATTTACCAATCTACCACATTTCTACTGTTGGACCAACAAGAAAATAGCAATGCTTTTTATTCAGATAACTCTCAAGCAGATTATATGGGTTCTTACTTTACCTAAATTACTTGGTATTGTCAGTCAGGTAAAATAATGCAAAATTAACGAGAAGATTGAAAAATAAGCAATGACTTTCCTGGGGTATAAAATGTCATGTTCAAATATGTATATCAGGGTATATTTGCATGTTGCAAATAAATTGATCAGATTGCTCCTAGAATTCTGCATTGTACATTCTCAAACATAAAATGATTCATCTCAACCCAAATGAAAAGCCTAAAATGTTGGAATCCAGGGGAAAATTCCGTATGTGTGATGACAAGAAATCATGATAGCCACAACTGAGCTTCAGACATGCCTCAAAAAAGGCATGAGGAAGAATCCCTCAGTTCCTCCCACAGATCTGCTTTTCTCTGTTTCTTTTTCTCAATTACATGTTTTGTTTTCCTTGTTTCCCTCTTCCCTCACCTCCGTATCTCACAGCTCCTTGTAAATTCATGGTGCTAGCAAGGTGATTTCTAATCTAGATTTGATGGACTTCTTTGCCCCCAAAGCTGCTATAAAACATTTCACTGACACACTGATGATGCATGTGAGTTCAGAACTGGCTGCACTCATTCTTAAACAGAGGCACCACTCATTTCAGTTTGTTACATACACCCAGTGAATGAGAAGTGACATAAAATGTGCAATAACATTCAAGATGAGAGTATTTTCAGTGTTTGTCTTCAGTAGGATGGAGAATGGGCTTCTTGTACACCAACACCTGCATTTGGGTTCACTAAATCTGTCTCAATCAGAAGCAGAGGGAGGCAGAGGCTTCACAGACTGTGGCAGGACCAGACTGCCTGCACACACATTTTAGACAGAGTCTGTAAACACTGCAGGAGCAGGTTATCTTAGGCCAGCTCTCAGTAAAAGGCCGTTCTGGGACTAAAACAAAAGGGCCACGAGTGCAAACGTGCCAAGGGCTTGCCTGTCTTGTACAAAAGAAAAGTCATTTTCATTCCTTTAGGAGTTTCTGCCCTGTTCTGTGAAAGCCATGCAGGCACAGAGCAGTGTGCCTCTGGCTGTTTATGCTTCCTTGCTGTTGATGATGCTAATTGAACTATCCATGTACTCCAGGAACAAGAAAAGGAAGGATGTGCTTCGATTAGCATCTAGACTTGGAAGTGAAATTTAATTACAAAGCTATGATTTCATTAGTGAAATGCCTGCTAAAATCCAAACTCTCCTTAATCCCTGAAGGGTCACTAACACTTAAGCTTCCCTGAGACTTCAGCAGCTTTGTGAAACCCTGCCCTGCTTAAGATGTGAATCACAACTTCCCTTGCTATCCTTACAGGACATGCTCCCAACTCCCAGCACTGCTGGATATCCCTCCCCACTTGGCTAAGCCTTACCCAGGGCAGCCTAACAAGCCACTGGAAGAAACACAGAAGTTCAAATTACTTTGTAGGAGAAACAGAACAGCAAAAAAGACCTTCAAGGGCAGGTGTTTTGCTTTAGTCACAAGCTGACCTATCGTATCAAGAACAACATTAAGCTTTTTTATCCTTCCTATAACACAAGAGGATCACAGCAGGAAAATCAGTGTATAATGCAGCTCATGAGCACCAAACTGACCCATCTGCAGTAAAAAATGAACATGCAAGCTCTGCAGGAAGGGCAACAGACTCCAAGAGAGGCAACTGGTCATTCAACAGACTGAAAGGTTGACTCATTTGCAATTCCTTGTTTTCCTGGTCTTTCATCTTCTCCCACAACCCTGGCCTCCCACCTGTGTTCTCTATCCTCCTTCACCACAATCCACCATCAGCCAACTCACCACCTCCCCTTGCACTCTCCTCACAGACTGCTGTGCTCCCAAATCTTGCCCATCACCATGTTCATCACCTCCCTTTCTCCTCTTCTCAATGAGCCCTTGGAAAGGGGCAGTCACTCCTAATGCTCCTAAGGATGACAATCAGCTCAACCTTAAAATCCCTGCCCAGATATGACAAGTCCCTGGATATTTTTGTGCTAAAACAAACTGACATCTCCCTAGAAAGGCCAAGAATTGTTGCTTCCTCCAGAGCAGGTACAAGGAAAGGACTGTGAAGAGCCATGAGCAGAATTAAGCGTTCTCAGAGGACAAAATGGGTCTTCTAGGAACCACACAGGAACTGCTGCAGCCTGGGAATACCACCAGGGAGAAAGGGGCACAAGCTGCAGTGTCAGCAGGGCAGGTTCCTGGGCCCTGCAGAGATGACTGCAGGTGCAGTAAGAGCAACTTTATTTCAGGGGTCACGCCTCCAATTAGTTACTCCAGTTACCACTCAACACTCACGGCTGACAGCACATCCCACCTGGCACCTGACCAGCGTCACACAGCAGGGAACAAGCTGAATTTCCTACCCACGGAAACCACCACCAGTTTTAATTCTGAATGTGAACCTTGATGCAGGATTCTTTTATTGCCTTTACATTGGCTAACACATGAGGAAAAAACACTTAAAATTGCTCGAAAAGGAAGGCGACTCAGAATACAATCAGCAAAGCACTTCAGCAAACCCAGAGCAAACTAAAAAGATGCATTTGTGTCTTCTGGAAAAGGAGTTTCTTCTAATTAACATCTTAAACAGCACCGGCCTATCCCTTTAATCACAACTTCTCACAATTAATATAGCTATGTCATCTTTGTAAATAAGCCATTTCATTTATAATGCAAGAAGCACTTGTTACTCCCAGGCTTTTGTAATCCAACAAGTCTGACTGCATAATTTATGAACCGTTATGAAATGTCATGTGCTGCTCTGTGATCTGCTGAACTTGCCATCACTTAAATGAAAAACAAAAGGCAGAAAGCAAATTTGCTGCTGGTTCTGCTGACAGAGCTCACTTCTGTGTTTTTGTTACAGCAAGTTACCATGGCTATCCTGGGATATGACTCAGGGTGAATAAAAGCCAATTTACCACACAATAAATCCCATAACCTTCTCCCAGCTCCTAAACTTTCAAACTGGCTATTTATTTTTCTAATAAAGCCACTGAAAATGACAAAACTGGTACTCTGAGACCTAGACTGGGGTAAGCTCAAATCAAGTATTAGGCGGAAATAACCAAAACCTGAAAACAAAGTTTGGTCAGCTTTCTGCAAATATAGGGTGAATAGTTTCTGAATCTACATTTATTCAGCTAGTTCAGTTTAATGACTAGTTCTATTCAATCTGCAAACTCCACCAGAAATTTTAAAAAGTATAAAACTGGAGCATTTTTTTCCTATTATGTGAAAAGGAAGTATGTGAGAATAAATGACTTCTTCAATTTCCAATAATATTTCATGTTTTTAAGTTAATTTTAAATACAAAAAGTGCTAAAATAAGCTTATCTACATGCATATTTATTATCCTTAAAGTAATTTAAACTACTTGAAAGAGGTTTTTCTTGGAAATGGTATTTCCACATATTTTATTGGAACCTTGAACATCTACGAATTCTAATATCTATTTTATTTATTCTAGTTTCTGTTTAATTTACTTATTCTAATTTCTATCTATAGAACATCCTAAACATGGTTTGACAAGGATGACTAATTTTTGAAACAAACCAGTTTTAAAAAATAATCAAACACCACCTTTTGCCATAATAAAAACATGAATGGAGTAAATGCACACTAAGCTCTTTACATGCTTCAGTAAATGGGCAAATACCTAACACATCCTCTTATTCATTTTGCTGATAAGGCACTGTAATAAAGATTATATTTGCCAATGTGTGTTAGTGGACTGGTGACCCATAAGCATCATCATAAGGAATTAAATATGTACAAATCCAGAACATAAAATATTAATACATCACTTATGCCAAGATTTTCTTCTTACTGATTTAAATGAATAAGTGAGCTCATTACTTGGATTTAAATCAACCAACCCTACTTCTGTTTTCATCCTCAGATGTAACATTTTATATATTAGCTGTCTAAGGATTTCATTAGAGTTGCAATACTATCAATGTGGGAATCCAGCCTTAGGTCACTAAACTGAATTAATAACAACATAGAAAGCTACTAATAAAAATGTGACAAATAAAAACAAACTATATTCCCATAATTTCAAGAATGTTATGGGCCTGCTGTGTTTTTCAAAAAGCAGTATCTAAATATTGTTGTTTATCTGCCCCATATTTTTAGCACTCCAGAAAAAATTAATTACCATGAGTTAGTTTAAATAATCTTTGTCTAGACAGGCAACCCTTAGGAAATACAGAAAAAAAAAAAAACAAAAAAAAAACCAAACCATAAAAAATGAATCATGACTAGTTACTATAATAATACTTCTAGACCAATAGCATATAATATTATTCATCACAGCAAATCCAAACTGATGAAATGTCACACTGTTCAGCAGAGATTCTTGTTTCTGTAAGATGCAGGAATCAAATACTCAGGGGTATGAGTTGGGGGGTTGATATTTATGCTCTCATCAGCTACAGACTTCCCCAGATAACCCTATATTTTTATTGTGTACCACAGTAATCCAACAATTTTTTGCTTTTCATCTGTGCTGTATAAATGGATTTTATGCTTTCCCAAGACCAGGCAGAACTGGATATGGGAACAATCAGGATTAATGTGTGAAAATCGTAATATTAAAACTTTTAAATGAAGTGCACACTAGAGAAGACTGAGGGACAGGGGATTTAAAAACCTGGTACATACTAAAACAGGAGAGCAGACAGACACTGTTTCCAGCTTTTGCACTGATTCCTTATCACAAATCCTCTGATGCTTCTGGGTACTCTGACAGCTCTTATGCCCTACGGTGATTTTTCCCTGTATGCACCTACCCATGAAACCACAGCCTTTCCTCTCAAATGGTGACCTCATCACAGCCATCCATTTTTTATTCCTTTTCCTCTGTATATGTTTTACTTGCAGGTACTTATTTTCTTATTTTCTTTCTTTCTTTTCTTTCTTATTTTCTTGCAAAGTTGGGACATTACTTACCTACAGGTCTAGAATGCAAGCAGATAATATCCACTGGGAAAAAAAAATAGTCCCCTTATTGATTTTGGTCCTAATCTGGACTCAAGGAGAACTGATTTTCTTCTATATTGAAAAGTTCCTGTACGCCTCTGTGCTCTGCTAGTACTGTTAGCATAAAACACAGGTTTTACGCTGTTTCTTTACATGAGAATGCATTTTCTGAAGAAAAAGGGAACATAATCATCTTGCTCTTTTCCAAGTATGTGATGAACCCCAAAATTGTATAGAAAGGCAGCAGGAGTCTGGCTGGGAACTAATAATGAAGTACTGTTATCATATCCAAGCACTTTTAACTTAAATTATTCATTATAGTGCTCTGTCCTGTGAGTTATTCTGTCCATACTGAGAAGACTGGAAAAATCAGTGGGAGGTTAAGATGATGCAGACACATTTTTCTTCCCTTTCTTTTTGACTTAATCTTCGTGTGCCCATTTTCCTCATAAAGTCCTTCCAAGGAACTCTCAACGGATAGAAAGTGAGGGGAGGCTGCTCATAGCTTTGGAACAAGCAACTCAGTGCAAAGTCACAGAAGAGCCAGCAAGCAAGATGGAAACATTTATAATTAAAACGCTGTGCAACTACACAGCCACCATGTTTAACGCCCCCAAAAAAATCCAGAAAAATGTCAATGACAAATTCCACTGGCATACTCAATTTTTGTAACATCACCAAAAAATCACTGCTGTACAAAGTCCCCTCAGGTCCAGTATTTCCCCTTTCAATGCAGTCTGTTTACCCTCTAGTCAGTTTTATATCAATTCCCTAATTCTTCTACGAGCCTAGATCTTCACAAATACTTTCCCTACTGGGGAAAGTTTACAAAAGTCAAGGTGGACAATATCTGCTATATTTTTCACCCTTGAGAAAACAGCTGTTTTCTCAGATTAACAGATTATTCTGACACAATCTTCCTTTTAATATAGCAATATTTTATATCATACATCCAGTATTTTTAATCTCACTACCTTAAAACAACTCTAAAATCTCAAATTTTTAAGTGAGACCAAGTCCCAGATTGCCAGATCTTGTGGTTTTCTTTCTTTTTTTCCCTTTCATCTCTGAATACTACAGATGGTGTCTTAGGGTGGAAGTTGCTCCATTTCAGTTCTGTGGCAGTGAACTTAGGCAGAAGAGGAGGAAGCTGAGGACGGAAGAGAAACCAAAGGAACTGGAGCAGGAACATCAGGAGAGACTTTGCAAAGTTACACAACTGGGATGTAGGGACATACAAAAATATGTTAGCCTGGAAGGTGACTGGCAGCTATCTGGATGGAGACACCACTAGCAGGCCAGAGAGGAGGAGATGGGAACACAGGAAGCAGCCCAATAGGGTTCCTAGGAGGCTAAAACATGGAACTGGACAGGGACAAGAGGGAAGAGAGTGAGAAACCCTCAGTGACAGGCAACAGAGATGGTCAGTGCCCCACAGGACAACTTTGGAGACTGGTAAGGCACTGCGAGAGCATCCTCATAGGTTAATGGCCTATCCTTTTGCATCAGAAAAACCTGATTTTTTTTTTCCTGACGACACCTCTAAAAACTACAGACTGTGATGTACTCAGCATTAACACTGAAGTCGAGACTGTCAGATCAAGACTAATACAACTTATGTAACATATACACATCACTATTAGTCAGCTGAAAGACTGAGAGCTAGGGTATTCTTGTGCACAGATAATAGGTATTGCTGAGCTACCTGATGTTCAAAATATTTTCATAAGAGCCAATCTGAAAATCACATATGTTAGTTAAATTTAAAGATAATGGGCTTTTGTTCTTCAGAAAGCATTCACATCTCTATCTTTCGTGAAAATAGGTTCTCATCATTTTGAAGAAACAGAGGAAGAATAAGCTGTTCTTAAATTGTTATGGTACTGCAAGTTGATTAACTGGGAAGTAGGAAAGGTCTAGAGCTAGTAAAGTGATAATTCTTTGTTCTTATTCAAGGGACAGGAATTTAAACCGTATACACAAGCAATTTATTTGAAACTTATTTTTCTTAATAGATTTGCATTTGATGATTTCTGCAGCCTCTCTTTTCTGAGAGTGTTAGATGGTTCTTTTCAGAGCAACAGTTGCAGCAAACGTAGTTAAAATAAAGAGTAGGCAGCACACAGATCCATACATATGCTTTGTGAGAAACAGGCAGCATATCCAGATATATATCTGTGCCAGTCCCCTAGGATATCATAATTGTGTTTGTTCTTTTAATAACTTTAGGCTCCAGTGATCAGAATAAAAATTCTATGCTGAAGCTAATGCTTCATCCTTAGTTTGCCTCACTACCCTGAATTATATAGTAAGCAGACCTAAATAAATGCAGGAGTCTGGCTCCTTCCTTACACCAGACTCCAGCCACACACATAATAGGTTGCCTGATTTAATTCAGGGTCTCTCTCTTCAAATCTTACTTTGTTTTTACAAAATATTTGGCTCAGCCATTTCCTTCTGTGCACAGCTTTCCGAGCCCGCCTTCCAGCACTTGGTGAATTGCAGTTTCTCCGATAGGAGCAGCACATCAAGCTTCCTGACTTGCAAGAGCAGTTGGGTTATTTAGACAATCTTGTTCTTCCTAATTACTGTATCTACACTTTACATTTACAACCTCTTTCTATAAACAGACCCCAAATAAGTGAGTTAGTTAAGCAGCTCATTTAGTAGGCATGGCCCTTCAGCAGTGCTGTGACTACAGCACGCCAGTCCTAATCTAATGATTACATATGATTTTTTAATTCCTATAACCAGGCTGCAGATTACCTTGTAATGGAGACAGGATTATAGCTCACCAGTGTCCATGAGGAGCATTGAGACAAACAGAGGTAGCACAAGCTAATGGGACAGTGGTGAACAGAAAGCCAAATCCCAGTCAGTCAGTGCCTCATCCAACATGTCATACAACATAATGGCCAAAAGTGAGATGAACATGCCTAAATATACTCCCCCTTTCAGTTTCTGACTACCTTTGAAGATTTTTGTTTACATGATCTGACACTATCCTGAACCTTGTTTGAGACCAGAGATAACTGCTTTAAGAAGGTCAGAAATCATAGAATCATAAAACAGTTTGGGTTGGAAGGAATTTTTAAAACAATCTAGTTCCAGCCCCTGTACTGTGGGCAGGGACACCCTTCCACTAGAGCAGTTTGTTTAGAGCTCCCTCCAACTAGGCCTTGAACACTTCCAGAGATGGGGCATCCACAGCTTCTCTGGGCAACCTATGCCCGTGCCTCACCACCCAATTCTTGCAAAATTCTTGGAGGCCTTGCCAGATTAGGCAAGACTACTTGTCTTTGTTACATGAAACCCATGGGTATCTTCTGCCCCCAATAACCCAAAACTAGTTTATCAATAAAACTCTGAGCTTGGTTGTTGATAACTCTGATGGAAAAAGAATATTGATATGGTCCCTGCACCAGTTCCCTGACCATCACATTATGTTGACACTTTTCTCTTCATCATTACCCATCTTACTGTCCTCCTGAGAACAACAATGCTCCTTTGTTTCCATATCTCCTCTATTCTTAACTTTCTTCTGTTTCCCTGCTGGGTGCCACCTTCCAAATACCCCTATTAAAATATTTGCCTTTCTTCCTTCCTTCCTTCCCATTTTGATTGATGGGAGTCGCCCAGCATAATTTGATCCAGTGTCTAGTGCCAAAACTGCCTTTCTAGAACTGCCTTTAATCCCATGTTATTCTCTTGTTATTCCCAGTAATGTCTCTGCCAGGACCCTGAGGGCACTGACCAGCCCCATCTGGAACCCCCACTCACACCCTCTGCCCATGGCCAGGAACTCCAGGTAGCTGAGCCTTGGGCTCACAGACCTTGCCTGGGCTCTGCTGCAGCTGTGCCTGTCTCCAGTCCCATTTTCTGGCTGAGCCTTGGACCAGTGCTGGATCCATCAGCACATTCTGCTGCTCTGACTGAGTTCATCCCCTGGCTACTTCTGGGGCTGTTCCTGGATCCCATCACCAGCCCCCAGCTCTGCTGTCCCTGTGGGACCGTGCCCTGGTCAGTGAGAGCACAGCCCCAGTTCCCTTCACTGTTTTCCTTTCCTTTCCTTGTGAAGTTCAAGCTCCTCAGCCTGTTCTTCCTCAACATATGTCCCTATTTTCTATTTTTCCTATGTCCTAATTTTCTCCCACATTCTCCACAGGATATCATTTTGGCTGCTTTATTTTCTCTCAAGCTTGACTTTATCTTTTTATGATACCTTCCTATTCCCCCGTTTTTCCCCTTTCAAGTCCAGTTGTCTTTTAAACCCCACCTCAAAACTCCATTTAATTCATTTATTCTTGCCAAACCAAGCTGCTTTCCCTTTTGAGGATTGTTCTTCATGACGTCTTTGTGTTTAGGCAATAAAACCCACAGACAAGAAAGCATCTTGCCACACTTGGTGATCTCAGACATAGTCTGCCCTAACCTTGGACTGAAAATGTTAATGTTTTAACTATTTGTTCCTGAAAAAAGCCACCTTTCTTCACATGTCATTAATTTTCTGTGAACACGTTGCTGTACCTATAAACAGAGAGACTTCCATGGATCTGACCTAGCTTAAGAAATACTTGTTCCTGGGATGAAAAGAGCTCTGCTCCTGATTCCTGACTCAAGCCACTTGGTAGCCCACATACTGCTCACCAAAGACATATCAATATCACACACTAGGCAGGAGTAACCTCCACAGGTGGTTACACGTTCCCCCACTGAGATAGCACACATGGCTTCACCTAAAGCTCTTTCCCACTCACAAAGCAGGCCTGTCTTCCAAGTATTTAGACCTTCTGCTCTCATAAAAAAAAAAAGCAGCATCTTGTGCCTGATCAGCAACCTGCCAGAACTAGGCATGGATATAGGAATGGTAACTCCATACTGTTTTTATTTTTCACGATCTTAACGGGAAAACTGTATAGATATATGTCCTTGTGCATTTCAAAACCCAGCATACTTCTGTGGATACAATTATACATACAGTACACCACATACACAAGTCTAACTGGAAACTGAGTGAAGGCTGAGGTAAAATAACTATATCCCATGGAAAAACTGAGGAAGCTGCTGCTTCTCAGTCTCTGCACACAATCCCAGTTGAAACATCTCAGCTTTCTCTCAGGAGGCAAGGCATGCTCTCTCAGCGTTCTCAGCTGTTCTACATGGTATGGAAAAAAATACAAGAACAGATACTTCAAACTGGGATGAGTTCAGCACTTTTTTTTACAGTTCATTTAATCAGTAATCAGGTAAACTTAATCTGGTGCCAAAAACCCACATGGTTACGCTTACTTTTGAAACCCGGCATACCCAGAAGAGGGAGGAAATTGCTTTAGTGTGATTTATAATGGCAGTGAAGAGTTATATTCTTTTCGGTAATGACATTGTGTGATACATTTTCTCTTCAGGGAGAAAGGTTCTGAAGTGTTTTAACCTGTCTCATCTCCTGTTACAGACTCCAGCAAAACTGTGAAATCCTCACGAGAATCACTACTGTATAAAAATCTAGTTATAATCCACAAGCTTCTCTGCACCTTGGTTGTGTTTTTTGTTGTAGATTCCAGGCTCCATGAAACTTTTGTGGAAAATTTGCCAGTTGTATAATCCACTGGGCCATTTAAAGGCTCTATATTTTAGCTCTATATTATGGCTGCTATGCTTGTGGGCAGCTTTTAGACCAAAAGGGGAGAGGCTGAATGTGACGAGGAAGGAGCACAGCTGGTTCACAACCTACAGAAAAGGAATTAACTGGACAGCACAAACTCCCAGTGTACAAATGGGAAGGGCACTTAAAACTGGTACTTAACCAGTCCTTGCTTTGGCAGCTGGGAGGGTCAGTGCCACTTCTAGTGCTGCAGAGGCTGCCTGGAGCTGGTGTCTGTCCATTCCCCCTGCACAGGTAGCATGGCAGCTGAGCCTCTGCACTCTCTTTGCCCACGAGATGAAATGCATTAGCTTCGACTTCCTGCAGCCACACTATTTGCCAGATGGGCTCCTAACAAGCAGCAGAGTCCAACTGCTGAATTCTTTTACATATGCTTGGAAAGCCTGGGAGGGAAACAAATATAAAATAAATGACTAATGGGAACTGAGTGATGCATTTTTGAGCAGAACAGACCCAATCATTATTTCAAAAAACCTCTGTGTATTACAATTCTATTAAAAAAAGTTAAAAATCAAAGTAGTTTCCCACTCTAAGTGAGATAACAGGTCTAATTTTCACTCAGGAGAAATACAAATCCTGCTCCTATCTAAGCACCTGCTCATTAGCAATGGGGAACAAATGTGTTAAAGCTCATATTGTGCTGCAAATATGCTTCAGCTTTGCTGGCAAGAAATTCCCTTTTCCCTCTTCACTTTGAATCTACATTGCTTCTTCTGTACAACAGTTGTTATTATTATTATTATTATTATTATTATTATTATTATTATTATTATTTAGTCCTACTTTTTCTTTTGGTTTGGGCTTTCAATCTTAGGACGTGCTCTCCTTTTTTCAGCTTTCTTTACACAAAAACACAAAATACAAATGAAATTAACGCAGCCACGAGAGGGAGCCTCTGATGTCTTTGCAGAGAAGAAAAAGCTATTGACAGTGACAGAGAAATTAATGAAAATAATTATAGTTGAGAAATTGAATTCCAAGAAGCAGTGACTTTGCCTTAAGACCAAATTCTATTTCAGTGTAAGGTTTTGTGAAAAAATGTAATTGATGGTGTAACTGCCTCCTTTCAATGTGCAAACTATTCAGAGCAAGGACAAAAATTCGACTGGGATGAGAACAACTTTGATTAACAGTTGCTTAATCTAAAAATGCAGGAACTCTTCAGCCACGATGAGTAGCAGAAGCAATTCAGGCTACTCTAGAGAGCCAGCCCTTTGCAAGGAGATATTAATATATAAATACAGGGGAGTAGTAGAGCAGTACCAAATTTTCATTATCTAGACATTAACTTTTTTATGGTTTTGCAAAAGAAAACAATGAAGCTTCTTTCCTCTGTGTGAACACAGGTTTTATATATGTCACGGCTGCCTTGGCAAGAAGGGGATGAAACCAGAGTTCTCCAGAAAAGACAGCAGAGCTTTCTCAGACCTCTCAACATCTTGCATAACCCTATCATGTTCCCTAGACAGCTAACCTTCAAACTGTCATAAAAATAGGCAATATTAAAAGTACACTTCTACAGAGTAGCATCCATGCTTTATATCCTATTCCTGCCATGGCTCTTCAGAAGAAATCTGCCTTAAAGTATATTTTGCTTAAAGGATAAAAAAAGGATATAGTATGTTTGCAACCAGTATCTTCAACACTACATTTAGTGAAATATTCATCACTTGTTCTAGTCCCTGAACTATTTCTGAATTGCTTATGTAATTTTTTAGAAGATACTCACCATATAAAGACTTTTTATGTTGGTATTTCTCAACTATCATCCTTCTAACCAAGAAATTTTGCCAGAGGGGCTTTACTTCACAATTACAAAAACTTTTGTTTTAGTTTACTTGGTCTGGAATTGTGACATTTCCCTTTCTCTTCCTACTAATGGAAGAGAATACTGCCAGGGAAACACCAGACTGATTTCTCTGATGTATGGTACTTACCATACTCCCTCAAGATGCTTCTTGTGCATGCTGGGCGACTCAGTTCTGGGCTTCCCCTTCTCATAACCAACACAAATATGCTACTGGAACTCACACAAGTAACACTGGTCAGTTGAAGCTATCTTTCATTCTTATATCCAAAATAACTCTGCATAGGCAACCAAAGAGGTAACACAGGTAGACACTATCAGGTATTTAAAAAATCCTGTTCTAATATTTCCTGAAATCTGAAGCTATTCGAATAGCCAGAGACACAACAAGAATGGAGAATTTCAGTTAAATGCTTCAGTACAAAGTTACAGGGCACTGGAAATAAGGATTGCTACTGAAGCAGCTTTAGCTACAAGCCTCACTGCCAATTCCACCTTCCCCAACACAGCACAACTCCTCTCGACTACACATCTGTTCATCACACCTAATATAATCTCAGTTATATAAGCAGCTCCAGCACAAGGCACTTGATATAAATGTTGATGTCATGGTGATTTTTAAAAACAACATTTCTATTAACATTCTGTCTTCAGCCTTCCCAGCTGGCTGACTGCAGACCATTTCCCAAGATGTTCCAGTTCTTCCCTGCAGAGCTTTCTCATGTATCTTAATAATAATTCATAACATTTCTATTGCACCTTTTACTTTGACTCCCACTGACATATTCAGCTGTGACTTTCAGAGAAACAGTAATACTGTTGTAGCTGTGACTGCCTCCAGGATACACCAAGGCAACATTTTTCAGGAAAATAAATATATTTCACTAGACCAATTAAGATAATTATAAAAAACAGACCATTTCACAATCACACAAGGCCTTCCTCACAAAGTCTGCTGTATTGTCTCTCCTGCAGTTATGAACTAGAAATGCCTGCTTAATGGTGTGCTGGCCAGAAGATTGAATTGACTGAAAATAAAACCTTGTTACAGGAGTTATAAGTTTGCAAACATTTATATTTTGAACCAGGGTAAAATCTAATCAAACTAGAAACATATTTTCAAAAGCACTTTCCCTCTCATCATTACACTCTACACTGGCCTCTTTCACCTTTTCATATACATGTGGATGTATTTTTTTCATATACATGTGGATGAGTGAGTAACTATTTACATTTCACGCTGAAAATTAAGAGGCCAAGAAATGCATGCCAGAACAAAGAAGACAAGGTAGATCAGTCTAATGCTAAAGCAATCAAGGAGAAAATGGGGTAAAATCACTTTGCAAATCTGTTCCTAGCATTTTCCCTCCCTAGTTTCAGGAATGAGTACAACAAGAAATCACATGCCACCATAAATTAGCCTACTTCTAACTGCACACACACAAGGCCAAAATACACTGAGCAAACATCACTGAATATAGTGGAAAAAGCATTAAAACCATTTTCCTTTTCACATGGATGTAAAATCCTATCAAGCAGAACAACAGAACCCATAGTAGAAGGTGACTGCAAATTTCTTCCATTGCCCCAGCAGCACTCTCTGATCCCAAGGAGTTAAATTCTACAACCAGGCACAGTTCAACTTCCACAATCTCATCCAAAACTGGCACCTCTGATGAGACTGTTAAAGGTCATGAGGAGACCATGTGGGATACAGACATCTGAGCAACCGGAAAATCCATTTTACATGTGTGAGTTCATTGAATTATCTACTTAGATGGCAGGAATTTCTTGTCACTGTTGAACTAAGGTCACTGAATCATGAGCTTAAAATATAATATTCTTCATCCCTCTGTCCAGATTCAAGGTTTCAAGGCCATCATGGCTTTTATATAACCAGCTACGAGATGCTGCCAGCAGAGCAGCCATTTCATTGCTACACAACGAAAACGTATCCACACATTCAGAATCAGATAGGGGGAAGAAATGTCTCCAAATGTCTGCGAAATCAGTCACTTTGCAACTTCTAAAAATCTTCATTTCTGTGTGGTATGTGCTTGCCATATTTGAGAGATGTTTGGTATAATCTGTGCAATGGAGAATTACATCTAGCACCGATTGCTAGACAACACCTAACTGTAACAGCCAGCATATTCCAATGAAAGCCACTTCATTTGACCTTCTGCATCTTGTTTTAACCAAGCTGGGAACACTCCCGCTATGCCATCTGCTCCTACCACGGAAGCAGCAACACAAGGACACTGAAGAAGACGAGATGTGCCTAAGCAGTCTGGTCCTACTTGAGCCAAGGCAGCATACGGTCATGTTGTGTGTTCAAGACTCCAGCGCAATGAACTTCCTAATTTCAGCCGAGGATGGTAGCCAGGCTATGCTATAAACAACTCAGTCACTCATAACAGCACTAGCAAGGGTGGTAACAGTAATAGCAAACCACAAAAGCACTGCCCTGCCTAATGTCTTTTATCGTTTTAATTTTCTGTCATTCCCTCCACTTACATTGCAATACAGATCTTTAACTCTGTATTGAAAGGGTTGCTAAATTGTTTCACCCTGACCAAGTGCTCCATTTATCTGGGCTAAAATTAGAAGAGATAGGGGACCGGAGGCAGAGTAGTTACATGCGGCCAAAATTAAGTACTTAGGCCATATTTCCAGGCTGGAATTATCCAGGTTCTGGAACATGAACAAAAATGCCTATATGTGCATATACAAATCTTGCTGGCTACACTTAAAATTTCAAACAGCAGGCCTGAGATCTTCATCTTCTTCTTTCTGTTATGAGCACACCACAGCCTTGCACCCAGTTTGCCGTAAGTCCATGTACTTTGGACATGACCTGTACATTACATTCAGCCATTCCACAACTTCACAGTGTCTGTGTAACAGTGTGCCTCCCACATTTCCTGTTTCCCTGACAGGACTGATGGACAGGTCTGACAGAGGCTTCCTCTGATGTGTGTTGATATGTGGTGTATCACAGAACAGCAGAACTGCTGAGGCTGGAAGGGACCTTCTGATCATCTAGTCCACAGCTCCAGCTCAACCAAGATAAACTCAAGACCAAGACCATTGTGCTTGGTCTGCCTCACAATGAAAAATTCTTTGCAGATATTCAGAGGAAACCACCTGTGTTTCAGTTTGTGCCTTTTACCTCCTGTGCTGCCACTGGGCACCACTGAAAGCCTGGCTCTGTCTTCCTTGTTCCCCCCATTCAGGTTATTTTTACACATCAGTAAAAGCTCCCATGAGCTTTCTCTCCTCCAGGCTGACCAGTCTCAGCTTTCCCAGCCTCTCCTGACAGGAAACAAGCTCCAGTGCCTCACTCTTCCCAGTGCAGCCCAGTATGCTGCTGGCTGCCTTTGCTACAAGGGCACACTGCTGGCTCATGGTCACCTTGTCCACCAGAATCCCAGGCTCCCTCTCTCCCCCCCCAAGCTGCTTTCTATCTGCTCAGCCCCAGACCGACTAATAAGATTTTTAAGTGTCTGAAAATGAGCTCCCCTTTAAAATGTGTGCCTGCATAACACCTGACTTGGATATTGATGCACAAATGGCAAAAAAAAAAAGTTCCTTTAGACTAGATCAGGCAGTGGAGTTTGTTACAGCTAACTGTGAAGTATTGATGAGTCAAACATGAGACTTAAAGTGCAGTGCTCAGCTTGCAGCTACCCTGACTTAAAACATTCCTCTCAGACATTCACATAGGACCAAAACAGACAGTTAAAGTTTCTTGCTTTGAAAACATCTCCCTGGTGGAGTTTGATAAGATTCCACTCTCTCCTGTACAACAAAAGAAGATAAATACCCATGAACACCAGTTTTATGCCTCCCATGAAAGACAACTCATCTTCAACCTTCTACATCCGTCATTTCAAACACAGAGATGAAACTTTCACTGGGCTATCTCAATTCCCACGTCTGGCCAAGGAAAAAGAGAACCCCTGAAAAGGAAAATATTCTACACAATTTGCTACATCGTGAAGATCACCTCCAAAATCAAAGACAAGTGGTCAGCAGCCTGTTGCAGTTTGAAGTGTCTTCTGGATTCTTAATTCAAAATCCACATGGCTTCTGTAACTATAAAACCTCCTTCCACAGTTAAAGGCTTCTTCATGACTTGAAGACATGGCCAAAGCACACTACCATCTTCCTCTGGACCAGCTCTGGATCTTCTGGATGAACTACCCTATCCCACTGTACGTGGTGGCAGATGGCAGCTATGGAGTTCATAACTAAGGGAAGGGAGAACACGTTCCCAATGACCCAGTACACCACGAGCCAAAATCAAACTGATCTTCCAAATCAAGTAGTGAGAAGGTCGCACCCTCTCCTGAAATTGCCTCTTCATGGCCACAGTGGGGTTCTTAGGATAAAGATTTCAAAGGCAAGACATGCGATACAACAGATGCAGTGACAAAGGGTGGCAGAATTCCACCTCTTCTGCTGAGATCTCACCTACGGAATATGATTGTGATCTCAACATTTTGAGGATGATTCTAAAGAAAGATATTATTTATTTAACATATTTCACCATTTATATCTTTATAATTCCACACCCATTATACAAGTCAGAGCATTCCAGAGTCTGAAACAGAGAAATGAGAAACCACGCGTGCATGACTGCTTATAAAACCAAAATGTTGTATAAAACACATACAGGGCATTAAGGACACCAAGGTGAGAGACCAGCTCCACTAATTTCTTCAGCCTACACAGACATGCCCGAAGGATAAAATTAATCATATCATCTTCTAGACATTTTATCTATTCTGCACCATTTTAATTTTGAAGCAGTCAGATCTTTTGCCCAAGGATGTTCCCACTTGGCACTGTTAACAAACCCCTGAAAAAAAAATCATATATTCATTTCAAAATTGAATAGAAACACAACTTACTAACGATTACTTCAGCTACTTATCCCTCCAGATTTCAAATATAAAGCCACAGCTTTGCACCCCTGAAACAAGCTCACCCTGCAGGAAGGATATGGGTTGGATTCTCACCACTGTGTCCCAGTGAACCACGGTGCTCAGCTGTTCCTGTGTGACAAGTCCTACGCACAGAGGAATCGCAGTGCATCAGCCCATTTGGGGCAGACTAGGGACAGGCACTGCCTCCAGCAGCTGTTTGGTGTGGCCATACAAACTTAAGAACAAGACAAATCCAACACTACAGCAGCTTGTTCCAAGGGCACCTGGAGGCACAAGCAGACCCCGGAGAATTCACATAGCGAGGCCAAAACAGAGACGGCGTCTCTGAGCAGAAGTGGTGACTACTTCAGAATGGGATGAGTGCCCTCCTGCACATGCAGAAGACATATTCATGAATAAGGAGAGGTGTTCATCCTGAATAATCAATCTTAGCAACTGTCACCTGCTTGGGTAGAGTGGCTAGAAGATCCATGCTTAAATAAACATAACCTGTTTGATTTAAAAAATCACTGCCTCCAGCAAACACTTGAGTATATATTTACATGATGAACAGAAGAATGAGTAGGCAGAAAACAATATTCCACTACATTCCAGAAGCACATTGCATAAAAATCCCACAAATACAAGCCTGGAGCAATGTCAAGATTATTTCACTGCCTACTAAAAACCTGCAATTTTGCTGTTAAGCTTGATGTTTGGAGCAAGACTCATTAATGGTCTAACAAAAGGTGAAACCACTCACAGAACACAGTCGGTTTTGGTATCAAGGGACACATGACCTCACCCAGAGGCCGTGGGAGAGGTTCTCATTTCAGAGTCAGAAGCTGGATTCAAAAGCAGGGCGACATCACTAAGAGCCACTGCTGTTACAAGGGCAAGACGATGCAGGCACTGCCCTTGTTAAGCAGGCAGCAGCTCTGTGAGCAGTTCTGCAGACAGACTAAAGCAGAACTGAACAGCGTGGCTGAAGAGGAGTCTTCTCATGGGCTTGGCTAAGGGGATCAGACTGTATAGTTCCAGTTCTTAACATTTATCCATTTAGAAACCTTTTCAGCTCAGGTCATTCAACTCATAGCATGTACAGCATTATCTATTGACAAATAACCTTTATAGCATTTAAGCACAGGAGCACATCTACTAAAAACTCTCAGATTTAATACCTTCCTGCTTGCAGCTGACTCACTCTGTGGCTTGAACTTTATATTTAAATCCAGCATGTGTGTGCGCAGTGGTATTTGCTTGGTATTTGCTTTGGTTTTTCAAATATGTTGTCAAGTGAAAAATGTTCTGCTGTACAAGCCAAAGATGCTGAACACAGTAAGCTACTGTCAGTCTCAAAATACATACTAACTTTTCAACTGCTACATTGCATAAATAGGTATTTAGAGGCTGTTTAAAAGCAGATTATTTATGTAACAGTTCATAATAAATCCTGTAGCAACAGTACCATTTTCATGCAAATTTGAACTGAATGCCTTTTAAAAATACACTCATTTTGTCTAATATGCTTACACAAAGGTAAAGCAGTTCAGGAAACAAAGTGCTACTGAGCTGTGCAGATTTCAATATACATCAACTTCAATTTTGTGAATATATTGGGTCAGATTCAGCTGTGTCACAAGTCCAGAGATGCCGGAATATTTTGTAATTAGTATTTCCTGCCTTTGCAGAACACTGGGCAGATGGTCATGTTTTACAGAGATTTCAGTACAGTGGCCAGAAGTCCTTCCTCACTAATGGTGCCATATGATTGAGGTGTCTTAGGTCAAGATCCAGTTTTAAAAAAATTGTACAAAAATCACAACTTCCATGGACTTTTACTAGAAATTTGGGATAAATCACCTCTGAAAATGAAGTCCTTCAATTAAATCAGTGGTCTTCAGTGCTTTTTTTTGCATTAATAACATTTGATCTTGAAACGCTACCTCATGTGTCAGGGCTCAGCCCCAGGCAAAGATTTTTCATTAAATGGGAAAATAAATGCTTAGAGGACAAACTCTGGAACCTAAAAGAAATTCAAGCCATCAGCTGTGCAAATAAACTTGAGTCATAATCTAGCCTTCAGAGAGACCCAGGGTCTCCCCTGCTCAGTTTTATAAGTTACAGGATCAAGTACAGGATCAATAGCCTGCTGCAACCAAAGTCTATTGAACAGAAATAGCAATTCCTAAACTGGCACTAAGTTAAAGAAAATTGAAAAGTGAGCTACATTTTATATTTCCAAATGCTTTCAGTGTGTGTCTAAAAGTATGATCCTAAATGGATTATCCATGGGCAATCTGTGCAGAGCCAGGAGTTGGACTTCTATGATCCTTGTGGGCCCCTTCCAACTCAGAATATTCTACAATAAGAAATCATTCCATGAAAATTTAGAAATTGAATTTCTCTGCTTAATTGTGACATTTTATTTCTGATGCAGAACTGGTCTTCACTGAACCAGATGACACTCAGAAAATACACAGGGGAGCCTTGTGGGACAACTGGTGCTAAATGTAAAACTTCCAGGGACAACAGAACAATTCCCTCTCTTTGCTGACTCTGTACCAGCTTTTCCTTAAACTCTGACAGCAATTACTGGGAATTAGTGTCAAGTGGCCTAGGGCTGTGGGCCAGACAGGTATCCCACAAGAGTATGGTAAGAGAAGGCCTCCAGCTGAAAGGAGCTTCAGATTTGGAGCTAACAAGTGCCGACCCACTGAAGGAAGAAGTACCAAAGATCAAATCCCTGTCATGCTCAGCCCTCTTGAATATACAACCATTCAGTATTAATTTTCCATTTTTAATTTTTTTTTACAAGCTGACATTTCAACTCCCTGCTCCTATTTCTGGCTGCATAACTTTGCATCCTCTATTCCCCATGTATAAAGAACAGGATTCTTGTGTACAAGTATATTTTTTCCTCCAGCAACGCATAAAGGAGTGGGTGTTCACATATGTGTAAGGCATATGTGTGAGCATTCACCCACATTAACATTTTTGGGTTGTCAGTGGCTAGGTCTGTGTGCAAGTAATCATAAGACAGGTTGAGACACAACACGGAAATCTGTCCCATCTGCAAAATTAAATCAATCATGTGCTGTCAACAGAGATTTAGCCCACAAAGAGCTTGAGTATTACAATGTGTTATTGACTTAAAGGCCGTGCTGGTAAAGAAAATGGTATCAATTAAGCCATTTCTCACCCCAGTATTATATTCTTCATTTAAATGTCTAACAGAGGGGCAAACAAACAAAAAACACAGCTGTTCAGAAATGTCAGGTCTGTAATTCAGTGACCACTGCTAAACCAAGGGGACTGGGGTTCTTTGGGCAGCTCACCTTACACACATCAGGGATACTATCTGGGGTTTTTTACCTGCTACCCCAGGGTTTTTTGCATCCAAATACTGTATTGCAGTTGACACAATTCCTTCTCTCTGAAGAACAGAGAGAAAAGAAGTCTTCTGAATTGTGCTCCTCTGTCTGCTCAGGGGATCTGAGGAAGCAGGGAGAACAGATGGGCAAAGTAGCATGTGCAAAAGCATCTCTGAACCCAGCAAGTCACTCAACAGAAGATCTAGAAGGGACCCTTCAGCTGTCACTTTCCCAGAGGTATCACAGAACATTTTAGGGGCTGGGTTTTTGTTTTTTGGTTGTTGGTTGTATTATCACAGGCATTTTAATATATTAAGCTGAAAATGAGAATATCTGTGGGACTTTTGACATTGACAGCATTCAGTTTGACCAAGGAACCAACCAACAGGCTCTGCCCTCAGAGCCACAAATTATGACCTTCCAGGAAAGGGCTATGACTACAGAACTGCCCAACTCTGCTATACAGAAATCACTACAATGAGCATGGGGAGGGTACAGCTGAGTTCTGTTCCCACTATGGCATTTTATTTCCTAAGTCTGGGTAGCTCCTCACAAGAAAAAGGAATTACATCCTAGCAGCATTTACCACCCACAGACCCTGACAGATTTAGCAGGAGGTACGGTGATTCAGTACACAGAGGGTGGATTAAAAATAGTGACGTTGTGGCTAAGTTGCCTCCGCTGTGTCTCTAAACACTGACAGACTCAAAGCAGCCACTTACAACACTTGGAAACTATCTGTGCTATCAGAATTGTGTGTCCACACACCAAGGTCATGAAACATCTCCTGAGCATGAAGGCAATGAGGCCAGCAAAAAAGACAATCTGGCCAAAAATCCTGACTGTACAGATAGTTACTGAACAAAACCACTACTTCCTACTCTATGCATTACAGCTTGAAAAACAGATGAGTCAAGAAGACAAGTGGAGAGAGCAGCACAGCACAAACTCAGTAGCATCACTGTGCCCCAGGATACAATAAAATGGATAGAGAAGAGCTCAAATATACAGGGACTGTTCTACTTCCACTATCTGCAATCAGTATGTTTGTTCTGGGATAAAACAAACATCCATAATCAATACTGAAGGAATGCTGGACTGCGTCTCATATACTTGAGCAACTGATCAAGAAATAATTTATCCCTGTGCAAGTCTTGCCCTTGTAAGTCTGCCAAGGTCAGTGTCACTTCAGGTTATCAGCTGTTGGAAGAGCTGGCTAAGTTAAACTGCCTAGAGCAAACTTTAAACTTACATACCCAACTTCTTTGACAAAATGTCTGCGTCTTACTTTATCTGAATTTGCAATCCCCTGATAATGCAAGGCACATTCTTCCCCTGTGCTCCCTATTCTCTGTCCTTACTTCCCTCTGGCTCAGATAAGTCTTCCATATGTAGCAGACCAATACTTCACTACAGAGAACTTACAAGCATCACTCAGTTGACATTCAACATCATATGTCCTTCTTAAGAGATAATTCAAATTAGATTTAAATTCTGGTAAGGTGGGGGGTTTTTTTCCATTAAAAGGTTGCTGTACATGCAGTTTCGTAAAGTGATTAAACTTTTTTTTTTCCTTCAGAATTCCTCATAAAACCAGTAATATCCTTATCAAGTATGCTGTATCACCATTATGAGATACAGACTAGGATCTAAACTTCACTATTCAGTAATCTGAATGCAGGTTTTTGCTTTGGTCACAGTTTTAGCAAATGTCCCAGAGACAGTAGCACCTCTCCGGTCTGCCCTGTACCTTCACAGTAGCTTAGCCCCTCTGTTTCACTGAAAGTTTAGGGACTTTAGGCTTATTTCAGTACCTAAGCTAATTCTAAAACATTTCTTAAAATCCAGCCACCTCACTGCTTTTTTAAGGTGTAAACATGTTTTTTCCTTCAAATTGGACAGTATTGCCACTCGCTTCTGCTTAGAAATTCACTGTTAAAAACTGAAACTGCTCGGGTGCAACAGAGGATTTTAATGACCAGATATTCCCCAGGTAACCCTGGCAGGAGCAGAGGCCATGCAGCCTGGTAGGCTTTGCAGCACTCCATGAGATTAGGGGCAAAAGCTTTCAGAAATCAGTGCACTTTTCCAGACTGAATCTAGGTCAGTTATTCCATGGGAAAATGTGATTTTTTATTTATTATACCAGTAATACCAAATGCCTCACCTCCAAAAATCATTCTTTAAGCATAAAATAATTAGCACTCTGAAGGAAAATGGAGAAAGTATTTATACTTGAAATAGCACAAACCAATTCCACAGATTTCTGTGTTGCTGTTTCAGTTAAATCAGTCACATTTTCTACTTTGGCTGTTTCCAGTAACAATTTGTGTTGCAAAGTCTCTGTCCTGTGCAAGGGCCTGTACAATATCAGAAGACCAGAGAGCCATTCTCTCAAGGATTGAGCCTATTATGAACAGAAGCCAAACAGATTCATGCCATCTTGCAGAAATCTGGTTAAAAACAGAAAGATGAACATTAAACCTCTGAGCAATATCAGATTGTTCAACAAAAGGCACAGTTGGTATGGAAAGATGAACCTTTGCTCCACTGTCTCCTCTTCAGAGCTAAAAATAATAGTGAGTCATGACAGCAGCAGTTTTGCTGTTTAGCTTTACAAATTCAGGTTATCAGGCTTGGAGGTACAGAATCATTCCCTTCCTACCACAGATCATATGAGCTGATAGTAAGGAACACTCAGGACTGGACACTGACCAGCCCTTGCTTTCAAAACTCACTAAGATAGCCCAGAACAAACCAAATGAATACAGTCAAGTCCAATAAGGGAGTCAAGAGTGAACCTACCATTACAACTAGGAAGAAAAATGAAGCTTTACATAAAGCTCTGGATAATACATCCCTTGACTACCTTTTTCACTATCTAGCACATTCCTGCCTTGTTTTTCTGACTTTTTTTTTTTTATTTCTGATCAAGGCGAATTGTGTGTTAAAAAGTGCACGTGAAGACATTTTTTAAAAGCTAGCTGATCTAGACAGCAGAGAGACCAGATGATCTGGAGAAGGCTGAATGGGAGCCAAATTACAAAAAGAGACATATTAAACATTTTTAATTGCCTTGTAGCTTCCCAGATAAAAAATACTAGTCCACCTGTTCATTTTATTTTCAGGTAAGTACTTTTAAAAATAAGTCAGAGGAAGTGATAAGTATGGACTGACGAGGATGTAAGGGAGAAAGAACGAACGACTGGTCTTCAGATGCTGAAATGAGAGGCTGTACATCCAACCAGAAGGACCAGCATCAGCTTGTGTTGTAGAAAAAGCAAATTTTCCTCTTCCCTACATGTAAATTGAGGGGGGCATCGTTTTAGAACTGTTTCATGAGGTCAAATCTCTTCATCTCATAAAAATTTCTCTCACCCCTACCTCCTCCATTCCCAAGGTCAAGTGTAGAAGAAAATACAGAGGATCCAGATTTGTTCTTGTAGGAAATTTGGCTGTGCTGCTGCTGACCAGAGTCCCCATGGCCTGAATGACTGCCTTGGAGCAAGATAGGAAATTCACAGGAGAAATGGAAAGCTGATGAATAGGAAAAGCCCTACATCATCCTATTTCCAAACATGTTCAGATCAGGGAAAAACTAGCAAATGGATTTCCAAGCAAACAAACAGCAGTCTCGTGTTAATATCCACAGCAAGCTGCCAGTACCATTGGCTCCTGAAACCCTGCTGCAGCTCCCTGCACTGCCTTGGGTTTGTACTTCAGAGGAGATTTTATGATAACAGAATCACTTCACTGCAAGGACAGAAAATATCAACATATGGAAAATATTTTTTCTAACTATAGGTATATATGCACAACCAAAGGACTTTTCCCTCTCCAGTAAAATAACCAAAGAATTAAACTGAGATTAAGTATGGCAAAAAGGCAATATAAACAGCAAATGCTAAGATGACTATAGAGTTGCAGATGGGAGCTGCTACATTGTTCCTTTGGAAAAAAATAATTATCAGATCAGATTTATAAAATATATAAAAAATCACAGCAGACTTATAACTGTTTTCCCTGAAAGTCTGCATTTTTAAATCAGAGTTTTAAACAGGCCAGGATGGCAAATGTCATGAATCATTTACCTGTGATAGTAAAGCACTGCAGCAAAACCTCTAGTTGACATAATTCTGAGCTACTTTAAATGAGTGCCCCCTTACATTTATTAACATTCTAATAACGTTGGCATTCTAAAAAAAAAAGTTGAAAATACTCCTTTTTTCAGTCCTGTAACCTTGGCCTGGCTGACATACTGACTTCCTGAGCAGCACAGATCTACCTGCTCTAAGTGCAAGGTTTCTCATACAGCCTTTTGGAAGAACCAAGAAAACTCTTCCACATGAAGAACCCAGAGTTAAAAAATACATCCATTAGTAGCATCCAGGAAGCACATCTCCTAGTACATCAAGGCTACTGCAGAAAGGCATCTTTCATCTTAGTTTTGACAAAATTCCTCTCCCCACAGTGAATGCAATTTGTCTGATGGATTTCTCTTTGAAATGAGGAATGAAGTCCGTCTCTGTAACGTTACTGAATATGAAATAAAAATGAAATAGAATCTAAATATACCCAACACTATCCCGCTCTCCATCCTGCACATGAATCCAGTATCACTCCTGAGTCTGAACAGAAGCATTAGAGGCAGCGCTCATCCATTTTTCAGTGCAAAAAGCAACCTTGTAAATGCAAAGGAACCAGCGCAAGAACCTTGGAAAGACTGCCAATGAGCACAGTATATTTTTTGCCATTTCATTCCTGGATTGTGATTTGGGGATTCTTTTGTTGTTGTTTCTTACTCTTATTCAGCATATATGCTTACATCTCTCTACGTACATATCTTCCTCTCCACCCATCCACCTATCCATAAGATTAATAAGGGGCATGCTAAGGGCATCAGTGCATGGCTGCATGCAAAGACAGATATGTACCCCTCCTTTATAATCAGATGTCCCCTCCTGCTTCCACAGGCATCTCTTACAGCCACTGTGCAGAGGCGTGTCCCATCATGACCTAATTTCCAAGAGATCATAGGCATAATGGAGTCGGGCTTCATCTGCACACATTGTGCAATCATTCATGTATTTTATCTGGTGAGTATTTTCACCGGGATTTTCCCTTTGAACTTAAATGTCCTAGCCTCTACAGACCAGCCTAGCCTTGACTAAAACAGTCCTAGGCTGTACCTTTCTTGTGCTGGTCTCTAAGACAGGTGCACTGGGTAAGGGCAGCAGTGACAGATGATGCAAAGGCTACCAGCAAAGAAGGACTCTGCTAGACTTGAAAGGTGGATTCTTCCATCTGGACAAACATTTCTGAGTGTCACAAGAGAAGGGGGCAAGGCCTGAAACAGCAGCCTCACTTGTTGGGACATGAATCCCACTGCACAGAGCGAGGGGGAGTTTTAAAATGTGGATAGTGCGCTGTCACAACCATGTCACACCCTGCAGCTAACCTATGGAAGTCCAGATGGTATTAACCAGGAATGATTATTATTAGAAACCTCTTTTCTAAAGCAAAGAGACTGTATCCTCTATAATTCTTCTCTAGCCCCACAGAAGAACCTCAGGCCTTGGAGGAGTGCAGAGAAAAGAGCATGTGATATTACGAGTCTGCAGTGGAAAGAACTGCCCAGGATGATTATCTCTGAACACACAGAGGGATAGAACAGGGCCCAGGATTGTGGTTGCAGCAGCTTGGTGCTCCCCCAGAATGGTTGTGACTGTTCTTTTGGGGGGTCATGGTCTCCCTTTGGAGGGGAGAAGAATGTTCTGCACTTTTACAAGATCAAGACAAATGTCAGTGTATTTTCATTTTTACTATAGCTCATGATAACACCATTTCATCTTAATTCCTTCAAGATTACTGCAAAGCTGATAATTGCAATCAAGCTTTTTTATAAGTCCAATTTACAGGAGACCAAATTATTTATTATTTATTTTCAGTTCTAAGTGGATCATTTTTGTTTTCTCTGAGTAAGATGATGTGTACAAAATAGCCCTAAAAATGTCAACTAAGTGGAGAGATACAGAAAAATGCCTCTCTGTCTCATAAGTACCCATTGCTTTCAGAATACAAATCATTCTTACATAAACACAGCAATAGCATGGTAGGCTTCCACAGTGTTAGAAATACATTTAAAAAATCCCACTGTATGCCATGAAATTCTTATAGCTAAAGAATTTACCCAAGCAAGTAGTGCTTCAGTCCCCACACCATCACAGATCTTGTCTTGCTAATTCAGCTCTTAGCGATGCTCTCAATCCAACTTCCACTTTAGGTTAACCAAGCAACTCCTCCCCACACACCCTCCCATATTCTCCACCTCTCCCCCTGCCATTCCTGAAGGACACAGTATTTCTGGATACCCACAATTAGCAACCATTTCACTGGAAATGGGAACTCAGGCACTGGGGGTGACAGCTGTTAAGCGGCTGCCTATCAAAATTCCAGTTAAAACTGTTTATTTGCAAACACACATGGAAGTTTTAAGCTATTGACTGGCTTTTGTGTGGATCTGATCTATTACCACAGGGCTGTTCAGTACATACAACTTCACTCAGTCTGCAGAAGTAAAATACAAATTCACTTGGGTGCAATTTACTGTGGCAATAACCATACTGTTTACATCATAATCAAGTACAAAGAGCTGGTCTAATATCCCCGAGGAGAACAGACTGTGTAAATAAGCATCTTTTATGGGAGGGCTCTGAGATTTATTCTTGATGCTTTCCAATTGTGACTTTGGAAAACCCTTGCAAGCCCTTCAGAACGAGCAAGATAAAGCCGACCTTTTTGATAGCTGCTGGTAAAATATCTGATCTTGTGTTAAGCACAAACTTAGCTGTGGCCTTCACTAAACCAGAAAAATGGAAGTCCCACCATCAAGAATCACAACAGCTCCTTCTGTGCTGGCAGTAGCACATGAACATCAGGCAGCTACAGCTAAACTTAGCTCCCAGGCTGTTAACTAATCCATAGCTTTTGAAAGACTCTTTGCTGGGACAAAGAGTCAGCATTCTTCCAGCCCAACCCAGGACAATGACAGCATCAGTCAGGATGGCCCAAGACACAGCACTGATGGATTTGCACTGACAAGTAGCACAGTGGAAGAAGTAACACTTGGGAATCCCACACTAGGGATGGAAATCCTCAGAGTCCTATGTTACAGCAATGACAGTTTGAATTAGACTTGACAAAAACATTTATAAACGCTAGAGAATGAAGCATTTAGACAGACAGTACAGTTTCCAACCTAAAGTCTCAAATGGTACCAGGCCTGAGGTAAATGTGTGACTCCTGTGTTCTGGGCAGGAGGACAAACTACAGGTACTTCTGAACTCTTTTCCAGTCCTATTTCCATGACTTTGCTCTCAAATGCGTTGCCTCATGTCTTGAAAGATGGAAATGAAATTTCTGTTCCATAGTTTTTACTGTACACTCTCACTGGTGCTAATTACAGAAGTGAGAACAGGACCCCATGTTTACAGACTTCTTTTTCTGAGCATCTTCTCCTCCCTCCCAGCACGTATGGCAGCTTTTCTCTTAAATCTGTATGGTGTTCTCCAGCCTCTTGACAGATAAACAGCTAAGAGTTCTGCTGCCTTTCTGCAGTACAAAAAAAGATCTGAAGGCTTTGCATTTTCAAAGACAACCTCTTCTTTTTAGCGTGTTCTCTTGGTCTCCGGAATGGGAGACCAGTGATATAACGATTCCTCTGATTCATGTACATGCCATATCCCATTTTTTCTTTAGTGTAAAAGAGTGTATTTTTAGGATATTATCTCACGATACCCTTGATAGCCCAACTTTTACATAATCTAACCCTCAGTAACATAACCGATTTTCTTCCTCAGGCTATTGTAAGCTGTTTCCTCTTTTCAGTTTCCTGATTTTTTTTCCCCATATTTTGTAAATTTTTCCAGTTGCAGAATTCAGCTTTACACAGAAACTCTGCTGCACCCTTAGCTGTGCTTCACCATGTGCAGAAAGGATCAAGGGACCAGACCTGTTTCATCCTTCTGTGTCCTCTGCATTACACCTTATGTTTTCATGAGCAAACATTTGCAAGCTGAACCCATATTTTTATGGGAGCACGTTATACATCCACTGATTTCTAAAGTGAGATGGGCAGTATAAGGCAAGGGCACTCACGCCACAGCCCACATGGAGCTGCCTGTCATTCAATGATCTTCTCCTCTCTAACTGTTTAAGTATGTCAGAATTATTTTAAAATACATGCAGTACTTCTCTATTGTTGCCCTTTTGTGTAAACTGTGATCATGAACCACATGACTGAGCAAAGCGGAAATACCCTTCCTGTTAATATGGGCTTTACACTACGAGAAACTTGCATAAAACCATTTGTCATGGTTCTGCCCTAACTCATAACACTTTTTTTTTGTTGTTATTCTGAAGATGTTTTTGGTGTCTGGAAAAATGCCATGTGCTATCTCAGACATAAAGGAGTCAGGCAAAAAAACACACTGGAAAAACTCTCTGTGATTTGCTTAAGTAGCAATTTAAGTGAATAGGAAATCAGCTGCTCATCTCAATTAGAAGACAGTCACAGCCAAAAAAATCCTTTTATAGAGACCATACCATAAAAATGTGGATTAGGAATTTCCCTAAATTCTATTTACAGAAGAAAGTGCCGGATGAAGATCCAAAGGATCTCTTTCCTGTATATGGCAACATCTGTTTCTTATGTAAAAAGTGTCTTTAAGACATTTAATCTCTCTACAGTCATTTCTCCATCTACAAAGGAGCATAATAAAACCTACGTTCCTCTATAATGTGCTTTGAACTCCATGGACGAGAAGAGCTATATGAAAACAGAAGTAATTTTTATTACTGTTGTTACTATTAAGCTACCACAAGCAAGAATATTTGTCAAACTATGGGTTTAATAAGATATACTTATCGAAAGTAAGTAGGGGTGCTGGCAGAAAAGTACCTGTACTCCTTTCTGAAGTTGGTCATACTGACAAAATCAATTAATACAGAAATGTCCCTGATAAATTCTGGAACCTCCCTAGCTAAAAAAAAAACCTTGGTACAATCCCTTAACAAGCAGAAGAGGAACCCAGGATGGACTCTACTCGATTTAAAAGATTCAAGGGTCACAAATGCGGAAACCATTTGCCCCACAGGATCTCAGTGAGAACAGATGGCACCACCAACCGCTCCCACCGTTTACAGCACGAGGAGAAAAAAACATCCCAACTCAGATAAATCCCATCAGCAGCCCAGCTGCTCAGGAAAAGCCATTGGGAGCTCCCTCCGGAAAGCAGGAGGCCAAACTTGGTGTCAATAGAAGCAGTGGGGTAACACAGCCAGACAGAAGGTGAGTGTGGACACCAGAATCTGCTGTTATAAACCACGCCACTAAAAGAATTGATAGATGTACAGCCCACAGTTGGTTTTATAATGCTCTGCTTGTGCCACCTCAAAGGAGGTAGCTGAGGAGACGTAAAACCAAGTGAGGAGATGCCAGTTTCACAGTTAAATTGCTGAATTTGGTAGGATCCTTGTTCCTTCAGACCCTTAATACGTTAGCAAAGCAAATTTTTCCACTTAGTGAATCAAATTGTACACACTACACCACTTTATCCCTCGAGCTCATTTTCTGACTAGGCAATGCTCACCAGAGTAAGTGTAGCTCAGCCTTCATTCACATTTACACCAGCACACATCACATACGAATTCAGGCCACATTTTACTGCCCTCTTCCTGCCTAAAACTTCATGAAAACGCACAGCACAAGTGCAAGGTTTCCTAGTTCTAATAATGTGTATTTTGTTATAAAAATAAATGAACTGCAATCAGAGAGAACATTTGAAAAAATAGTTGAGTACATGGTCAATGCTGTAGGAAAAAATCTGTAAGAATCTGTAAAAGTTAAAAAAGACAGCATTTTCCTAATTCTGGTAAGAATATTTAATTATTAAACCCAAAAAATGCTAACAACAAAAATCATGAATAGTAAAGAACCATCTATTTTGATAAAGCTCAGTTTGTACTTCGCTAAAATTCCTATTTCTCATTCCAGTAACATTTTCTTTGGGAAGTTCTCAAAATCCCTCATAACACGCCCACAAAATACATCGCTTATCTACTTTACAGATGAGAAAATCAAGCAAAGCATAATTCATTAATTCTCCTAAAGTTGTAATCATCCCTAATACAGAGATCAAAGATACTCTATTGCAGTCCAGGGAGTAAGGCACCAAAGCAGAGAAGCAAAAGTTAACCTCCGTCCCCAAATGACACAGCACATCAGTGATAAAGCTCCTTCTTGCAGACTGCTAAGAAACTGATTTAAGATTAATCTATCAAATATGCCCACCTCTCTCAAGGCTGTAGGCAGATGGATGTGCCACTAAGACAAATGATGAACTGCCATCCTCTGATGTCACCGGCCTTGCCACTTGCAATCAGAGCAGCACTGGAACAGTACTTAACTGCTGAGAACAGAGGTTGCATGAGGTACATCTGGGACTGAGATCCTGTCACCACGGGAAAAATCTTCTCCTTCCAAAACACTGAGTTTCTCCAATAAGCTGGAGGTTAAAAACAATCCTGCTAAATAACTGATGATTTCATCAAATGTGCAGGGAACTCGAGGCTGAAATGTCTATTTAGCTTGACAAGCAAAGCAGATGCACTTGAGAGGGAGACAGTAAAATACATTAACTATAGACTTAGTGAGAGGGTATCAGAAAACATCCAGAGTTTTCAGAAAACCTTCTTTAAAACCCCAAAATCACATGTAAGGCAGTTACGGAAAATCTCTGGCTGGCTTCTCTTGCCAGAAACAACTGCAGGTTACCAAAAAGTCAGCCTTATCACAGGCCTGCACCTTTAGCATACATCAAAAACTTGTATTACCCCAGGGGAACAAGTCTGCCATCCTCAGAAACCTGAGGGATGTGTTTTTGATGGCCATGACATGCAAAGTCAACTGTTAGTTACCATAACCACGCATAACCAAAATTTCAATCAAATGCAATGCAATCACAGAACAGTAACAATTCAGCCTTGGTGTAGAGAAAGAAGCTCACCACTATTCTTGATGGAATCACTAAATTCAGTATATTTGAAAGTTTCACAAAATACCAGATTTCTTTGCCATCATGCATGATCTACTTCCCAGCTTAAATGCACTACTGATGTGCAGGGATGTTGCCCGCGGAATATACAACTGGGGAAACACCACAAATTGATTACAATGCCAAAAAAGCAATTTTTGCCCTGGGAGCTACAAGGAACCAGAAGCTGAATATAACCCAGCATCATCCTATAATGACAACAAAGGAACCTGGGATGTCTGACCAGGAGAAGAGCTCCAAGGCACAAGATATTCCTCAGCTCTGTTCAGTGCCAGTGAGGTGCATTCCACAGGGAAGTGGTTCCATGAGAGCAAGCTTGTGGTCTGAATGACCAGCAATCCAGAAAGTATGACAAAAACTTAGGAAAAGTTCAGAGAAACTAGAGCCATCCGGGCTTTGGAGGAATTGGAGTGTGCATTTTTGCAGCAGAACACTGAAGAGATGAACCAGACCATGAAAGACAGCCAGAACATTGAGCCTGTTCAAGGCCAGGAGACAAGACAAGGTCATGGTCCTCTCCAAGCCTATGGTGATGTGTGCTGCAGCCCTGAGACTCCTTCCTGAGCCCTGCAAAACAGTTCATCCACATGACAACATGACACATGACAACAAAGCAGACACACACCCAAGTCACATCTGGGTACAAGACCACAGAACAAACCTAAAAAACAGAAGCTTACTGACCTTTTTTTCTCCCTCTCCTTCAGATTTCATCATCCTCCACTATTTTAATACAGCTGCAGGGCTTCGAAATATATTTAAAAATTTATTGTTACAGTTATTACCTCCATACTACAGTTTTCACAGTGAACTCTGTACAATACCTTAAAACTCCAGACTAAGTTGTCATCAGCTCCATCCACTACGCATTTAATTTCTCCTCATACCAGCCCTCCCACTTTGTCTCTTTTTTTGTTCCTCCTGATGAGAATGCAGCTGAGGGAGCAAGGGGAGGCTCAGCCTGGAGAAAACCAGGCTGAGGGGGGACCTTATTACCCTCTACAACGACCTGAAAGGAGGGTGTAGCCAGGTGGGGGACAGCCTCTTCTCCCAGGTAATGAGCAACAGGACTGGAGGAAATGGCCTCAAGTTGCACCAGAGGAGGTTTAGACTGGATATTAGAAAAAGCTTCTTCACCACAAGGGTGGTCAAGCATTGGAACAGGCTGCCCAGGGAGGTGGCTGAGTCAGCCACTCCTGGGATATTTAAAAGATGTGTAGATGTGGCACTTGGGGCCACGGTTTAGTGGTGGCCTTAGCAGTGCTGGGTTAATGCTTGGGCTCGATGATCTTTTCCAACCTAAAAGATTCTGTGATTCTGTAAACAAAAATGCTTAGATGGAAGCCACAGGCTGAAGTATGAGAGATACACTTTATCCTCAGTATCAGCAGAGTTTTAAATACATCAGGGATGAATGCGGGATATTGATAGCTGAAAGGTTTGCTCACTTGAGTTCACTTCCACAGCGAATTTTGTCACTAGATTCACTCTTGCGAAAGTCAAAGTGTAATAAACAAAGTTATTCTCTGTAGGGTTATTGACAAGAAAAAAAGAGTTATAAGTAGTATTGATTTGGGGTGAAATGGTAGAACGTGACAATCAATACAGCTTAGTCAGATATAAAATAGAAGGAATCACACAAGTCATGACAGGATTATTACAGGAGACAAATCCTGGTATCAGCCAAGGAAGGGAAGAAGCTGTTAATGGGATCCAAAATATAAGCTGTGGATTGCTTTCTAGAAAAAAAATAACCCTAAATTATTCATTTTAATGTTTTAATATGTGAGGTAGTTTTTATTCCAGCATATTGTCAGTGTTGTTTTTCTAAAGCTTTAGAAACAAATTCTTTCCACCTCCATAGTATTTTCATTAAATGTCATCAAAGCTCTTTTCAAATCTCTGAGAGAAGTATGATTATCCTTATTTAACAGATAATGAGAAGATAGAAAGAGACTGGAGCTACATTTTCCAAACCAGTCAGTTATGCCGTGTGCCTTGTGTCTAAATACACAAATCCATAAAATAGAGTCCTACAGAAATGAAATTTTCAAAGGTCCTGCGAAGTCACAACTTTGGTCAACAGCTGTTTACAAGTTCCCAAACTCAGGGTCACAGGCTGGGGAGCCAAAAGCTGAGCCCTCACAGCAAACACAGCAAGCTATGTAAGCACAGTGAGCTGGTTCACAGATACAACAGAGCCTAAAATAGGAGGGATGCTAATTCACAGTCTTCTGTTCTAATTACAAAGCTCATTATTTTTACCACTTGAATGACTCAGGGTGAAAGAAACCCAACAACAGTATATTCTGACACATGAAAGGACTGTACATTTGCTGGGATTTATACAGTGCCTACCTTCTGAGTACAGCCACACTGGAAAATAATAGCAATAATCAGAACAGCAATGAATGTTTCTCACTGGTGATTACGCACAATCTTTCAGTGCACTGCCTTTTCCTCGACTCTGGACCAAAAAATCCCCCCAAATTATTGAAAGATGCAAAAATGTTTTAGAAATGAAATTTGATACAGAATTAGTTACACTACTGAGGTGAAAGGCAGCGGTGTTAATAATGATCAGCATTGCACAACAATTTCTTGCAGGCTGTGATGAAAGCTATTCCATTCAAGGAAGATATAAACCATGTTTTGAAGAACCTCTTGCACTAATCTCCTAAATAAGTGCTGACAATCAAACTGTGGGATATGCAGAGCCTCAGGGAGGGAGGGGGCCTAAGAACAGCTTCATTTTTATGAATGGAGCCCTAAGAAGGAGGTTAGAGAAGGACAGGAACATGCACAAATCCAATCCCGAGAAAGGCACAGGACAGGCTGAATAGCACTGCCACACCAAAACAGGAGCTGCCCAGGAAATCAAGGGTTACACAGCTCCAATAAAATAAAATTTAAAAAAAAAGGCCATTGATTTCTAAAGAGGTATATGTAGTGACTGCAACAGTTTAAAAGCTTTTTTAGCTGGAATCACATTTGCAGTCACGGGATTTCTATTGGAAAATGGCATTATCATCTCTAGAGAGAAAACTAGGACTGAATCACATCAGGAGGAGGATGGACAAGATGACCTTTTTAAGTCCTCTTCAGCTGTATTCCTGTAAGTCCATACTCAGTGACAGAAAACACATCTGGACTGGAGCTGTTGGGGCTTAGGCACTCAAGTTAGAAAATTTTGGCGTAAGTCTTTGGCATGACAAGAAGCCCAAGCAATTTTTATACTGGGCTCTGTCTGCCATTAGTGATGTGATTCAATCATAAAATGGCTTATTCCCCCAACACAAATATATTATACCATACTGGAGTAGGAATGTGAACCTGCTCTCATTATCACAGCTAAGTTCATTTTACAGCAAAGCAGTTTACTTTAAGACTTTTCCAGTAATCCAAGTCTAATTATGGAATCAATTTAAAACAATTTTGTAATTAAAAGTACCTGCTGAAAATATCTCCCAGGCTCAATAATTTAAATGATAGTGTTAAAAAGGTAATTAAAATTAAAAAGGCCAAATGAGGCTGGGTCGCTCCTGCAGTAGGAGTGTTGAAGGACGTTGTATTTGCAAACCCGAATCGCCCTCTTCCTCCCCAAATTCCTGCTTTCCCCAGCTGCATAGGGATTTCGCACTAAGAGTCATCCAAGAGATGTCTGAGCGGACCGCGGCGGGGCAAGGCTTTTTTTTTTTTTTCTTTGAATTCTAAAAATTACGCTGTTTCAAAATGAAACTGTACTTACAGAGAGCCAGTGCTCCCTAGCCGGGTCCGGGGTGAGGCTCCCTCCTGCCGAGGGTCCCCACGCAGGGTGCCAAAGGCTGCGCGCCCCCGCGGCGGGCACGGGAGGGGGTGGGGGGGTGCAGGGGGGGA
>VWYI01018882.1:14389-194452 GCA_013399455.1 Anthoscopus minutus | reverse complement strand
GAGGGCAGCCCCGGCGCGCCGAGCACGCATGGCAGCCGGGCACGGCTGCGCCGCCGCTCCGCGCTGTCCCTCCCGGGCACCCCGGGGCAGCCCGGCCCGGAGGGGCACCCCCTGCCCCGCGCCGGTGGGCGCCCCAACGCTGCCGAGGGTAGGGGAAGGCGAAGTTAAGGCTTCGCTCTCGGTAGTTTCTGCTCGTTTTCACCTCAAACGCGGTTTCGTGGTGCGCAGCTCTGAGGGAGCATCTTTGGAGTGCCCTGTGCTTCGTCACGTAGGCAGAACGTTAGATACGAGACGCAGTTTAGCGGCACTGGTGGCAGTGCTTCTTTCACAGTTTTTTGGAGTGGGAAGGTGTGTTCCTGAGCGCTCTCACCCATCAGCTGCCATTGGGGAAAGGCAGGACGCCTGGGCCTGCCGGCTGGAGCAATTTACTGTTAGGAATCAGCATCCAGCTCTATTTAGTGAATCTGTGAAATTCACAGCCACGAATCAGAGACACGGTCTCGTGGCTCCAGCAGCTGTGTTTCCTGGTGCCATTCCCAGTGTGCTGTTAGGGGTATTGCCCCTCTGCCCACAGCTGGGCATTACATCTCTGCCCTTTCTCAGAGGTAGCAGAGGGTATCCTCTAGCTGAAGACGACTCTGCCAAGCAGATTATGGTGTTTGGCATACTCTGGGGAAATAGCAAGTGGAACAAAACCAGGGGCAGGGAAAGACACATTTGTAATGAAATATACCCATGCTCAGTACAAACACAGACCCAAAGGTATATGGGATAATATCAACAGCATGTGGACATAGCACATCCTGGTGCTTCAAAGTTAATAGTAAATACTGGTAAAGTTGGAACTCTTTTCATGTGTCTCGGCTACCTGATGCTGTCTCCTCCAAGTTAAAACTTAAGGCTCTTCAGGAGAGATTTCAGTTCCTATCATGTACCAGTTCAAAGGCCAGCGTAAGAAGCAGAGTTCCTTATCTCCCCTGGAGAAAATGGGCATCTCACAGTGAAATGCAGATATTCTGCTAAGAATGGGGAAGTATGTGCCAAATTTTCAGCTTAGAGAATGTATTATCTCTGAAATACCTTTGCTGCTCCTTTTAAACAGGAAAATTTGGAAACTAAAGAGCATTTTCACCAAGCATAATTTCCTGATCAGGTCAGTTTTCATATCCCCAGCCAGCCCAAAGAGGGAGTTCAGGTCAGTAATAGCCCTCGTAAGCTGTGCAAATACAGCACAGGCACAGTTACATGACAGAGAGTGCTAGTTCTTCAGAGGCAATAAGCCATTGACTACTACAAGTGGCAGGACAGAGCAATAAAGCAGCGTCTTTATTTTACTGGTTTGGTAGCTTTCATTTCTGAAATCAAAATAGCAAAAGATAATGTCCTGAGAAATCTGATGCTATTTGTGTTTTCTATCAATTAAAATGCAAAGTGCTGGATGCAATGTCTGCCTTCAGCATGGATGGAGCACCCAGATAGTTCTGAGGAGGAGGAGGCAAATGAATCTAATGTCTGTCAGTGTTGATAAGTACTACTTAACCCTTGTTTCTGCCATTACTCCTATCCCCATGTGAGCAGCTGCACCTCAGACACCATTCAGCCTGAGGAAGGACAACCAAGTGCTCCAGGCACCTGACTGCTCCCACATGAGTGGGAGCATCACTGCTCCAAACAGCACCAGGAAATCAAGGTTTCCTTGTGCAGAAGCTCTTCAAAATCTTAATGAACTGTAAAAAGTCACCTCTTGCTGAGCAGGACATGTATGTGTAAGGTGGTGGCAGTGGCTGAAGGGGCTGAGGGAGCTGGCCCCCCCAGTAGCTGAAGGAGTTTAGTGTAATCCATGTCAGCCAAGAGCAGGGAAGGGCTCCTGCAGCCCGGGAAAGCCTAAACTGAGTGAGGAGCAGCAAAAGGTGGAGGAGGATCAAGCCTGAGGCAACCCTGACCACAGAGAGGCAGAGGGGAAGGAGCTGCTTGACTTTGGCTTGGACTTTGTTTCTGGAAGGGATGGATAGATTGCCTGAAGGGCTACAACTGCTTTGTGACCAAATCTGACATCTGTAATCAATTCTAGTGCATCCTCCTGAGCTGAAGTGGGGCCAGAGCAGTGATCAGCAGGCTGGATCTGAAGCTCTCACGGTTTGTTACATAGCACTGACTGCAAAATACTGGAGGATTTGTCCCCTGGTTATCCCACCCAGATGTCATGATTTCTGTGCCTTCCTATACTTGGCTTTTTTAAGCAAGTTGCAGATGAGCCTCAAAGCTGTGAGGACTAACGCTGAATTGCCTCCAGGGGGCAGAAACCCTCCCTGGTGCTGGTGCAGGCGGGCTAGAAACAGGTCTGAGAGGTTATGTGACATTTTTACTGCTTCATATGTACTAACAAAGCTGCTTCATCTCCTTGCAGTGCTTCTGCAGCTAAAAATGCCACCCCTAAGAACAAAGATGAAAAGTGCCAGTGCTCATCTGCACCCTCCAGACTCAGGCTCCTGTTGTTTGGGCCCAGGAACATCGAGGTGGTGGTGGGAACGGGGGGAGATCACATCTTCCTTATGGCAGGTTGTGGGTGCTGCCATGTGGTGAGAGGCGTTCCTGGCCAGCTTCGCTCTCCTTGGAGGGAGGAGGCTTCAGCTCTGCTCCAGCTGGTACACACAGTCAGCTCCTGGCTGCTTCTAGCAAGTGCAGGGTGGGCATCCCAGCCAGATTCTGGCTGGCTGTGGGCTTACAGCTCATCTTCTCCTCGGGTTTTGTAATCACCTTCATGAATAAACAATTGTGTGTACAACTCCTGTAGTTGCAGGATTTTAGTTTTGTCTTGCAATGCACATCCATCTGCTCCATTCTCTTATTTTTATCTTCTCACATGCCCTCTTTTAGCTGGTTATCTTATTCTGAGGTCTGTAGTAGATAAAAATCTAGATAGATTGGAACATTCAGTTAAATGCATCCAACCCAAAAAGTACCCCTCAGTCCAAGCCAAGTGACAAGAACAGCAACATCGACTCTGCCGAGGACTAGGAATATGGAGGCCATGCCCACCCTACACAGCATTTGGCCCTGAGTCCTGGATAATTTTCTCTCTGTGCCAAGAAGTAGGGATTATGTTTCAAAGCATCCAAGGCAATCTGAGAGTCTGTGGCATCACCCATCCAGGTGGTGCCCTTCAAAAGTGAACCTGTGTTGCACAGCTGCTGCTGTGGCACACAGAAGTGTTCAAGAATGCTCAAAAACCAGGACAAAAGTGGGACAGGAGCAGCCAAATCTGCTATAGTCTCATTCACACTGCTTATTGGGAAGGACTCAATAATTTCCAGAACTGACAACAGGTATTGTTTCATAGGGAACAAATTCACTTACTCCATAAAAAAGAGCTAGGGAATGAATGAGCTCATGCAGTCCTCCACCATCCTGACAGGAAGGGGAGGAGAATTGGAGAAAAAAGAGAAGAAACTCATGAGTTGGGATCAGAACATTTTAATAATTGAGATAAGAACAGTTTAATAATTGAAACAAAGTAAAATATAGTAAGAATACTGATGATAATAGTAATTAGAATGGAAAAGATGGACAGAGAAAAAGAGAGAGAGAGAAGAAGCAGCCCCAAGAGAAACAAGTGATGCACAACACAGTTGCTCACCACCCTCTGACTGATGCCCAACAATGATTGGTCCCTCCTGGCCAATTCCCCCCAGTTTATGTCCTGAGCATGACTCTTTATGGTGTGGAATATCCCTCTGGCCAGTTCAGGTCAGCTGTCCTGGCTGTGCTCCCTCATGGCTTCTTGTGCATCTCCTCACTAGCAGAGGATGGGAAACAGAAAAGTCTTGATTTAAAGTAAGCACTGCTCAGCAACAACTAAAACATCAGTGTGTTGTCAACACTGTTCTCGAGCTGAACCCAGAAATTTCCAGCCACTAAGAAGAAAAACAGCTTTATCCCAGCCCAAACCAGGACACTGTGGTAAGAGTCAGCTGGAAAGGAGGCTTTGCAGTCCAAATTCTTGGGTACCTAACACTTTGGTTGGCCTCAGTGCGTGCATGAGTGGTCATGGGCATCTTTAGTTTGCTAGCAAAATGTAACCCAAAATATTGGGTATTGGTTAAAGTGATTGGAGATTTTAATGATCCCATTAAGATATTCCTTCTCTATGCTCTGACCTGCTCTGTATTCTTCTGACCTGCTCAAAAATAAGGCCAGAAAGAATTGTCCTGGTGATGTGCCTGCTGGGTGGGTAAGTTTAATCCTTAAATTGGACTCCAGAAAGGGTGAAAAGGAAGTGGTGAGGATTGTAGGAGGGTAAAGAGAGAATTTATCTGTGGCAGTGTGGGACTGTAAAAAAAAAAGACCCCAGGGCATGTTAGTGGCAGGTGAATGAGTTAAGGGGTGGTCAGTCCATGAGGAAAAGAACAGCTTAACACAGAAATCTGCAGTTAATCATTTTAAAATATAAAATGGCAATGACTGGCACTGAGATTTGGCTGCAGAACATCAATCCAGACTGTAAGTACATATTGTTGCAAAACATCCTCCAGACCTCCTGGCCACAGACCAGCTTCCCATTTCATCGGCCACAAGGAAGAGCTTGTGCCTTGAGCTCACAGGTATTTATTGGTGTATACATAATTCTGCACACAAAATTAATAAAAATAACTCAAGTGTCATCTAACAAAATGCAGGGAGTTTCTAAAGGGAGTTCTGAATGCCTTGGAAGGCACAAAACTATTCAGGGCTAAGATTCATAATGACCCTGTTGTGTCTTTATGAAAGATAATAGCCTAAGATATGCTGTATTTCTTGTATTCTTAACAGGCTCAAGTTTCAAGCATTTTCAAGTAAAAACTCATTTTGTTGAGCTCCCTTATACATCAGATAAGGCATTCAGTCACTTCCTTCATACCTGGAGTATGCCGTATTTCCCTTTGAACTTAGAAATATTAATGAGCTGATATTTCACAAAAATAAGGCGTGTATGGGTGACCCTGGGGAAGTGTCCATTATTAAACCATGTAAGAATAAATAGATACTTTGCAAAGAAAGATTTTATCTTCTTAGATGTTAGTGGTGATGTCCTACTGTTAATATTCAGGAATTAATGAGTTCCTGAGTGCTTTCCAAACTCTCCCCAAACATGCTCTGGTCCCCAAAAGGGTACTCCTGGAGACTCTCCTCTTCACCATGACATTGCCCTTGCTTGATTCTGGAGGAGACTGACCACCCCCTACACACTGGGGTCTCTGGGTAGATTTGCACTGGAAACCTTGATTTCATCATTTCCCTCCATCCATGTCTGAAAAGGCCAGCTCTCTCACCTACCTCAGCCTGAAGAGGGTGATTGCTGGGCACACAGTAATTGCAGGGATTGCAGAAAAGCAATTATTCTAAACAGAATACTTTAAGGTGATTGCTTATAAGAGAGGCTTCCCTCGTAAGTGTGCTTTCAAAAACAGGTAAGCCATTAGGAGGATAATTATTTTGATGAATTCTGAACCACTAACAGTTATGATGGCTCAAGAAAAGCAGCCCTAAAGTTGTAGAGTCCTGATTCTGCAGATGCTAAATAGTGCTGGCTCCTTTCAAATCCTACCAAATTCAAAGGACAGCTGAAGGCATTTTTTTTCCTCACAAAGTTGGGATTTAAGAAGAACCTTTCTCTTCTCTAACATAATCAGTCCTGTTTGAAGGGAGCAGGGGTCACCGAGAAGAAAATGACAGGAATATGAACAGAGAATTCTTTTCCCTTCATTGGGCCATTAGTACTGACAGCCATAAACTCACATCTGGGACCAATACACAAACATTAATAACCAGCCATCAGTGTAGTTTTACCAATTAGTGCTAATTACATTTCATTAGAAGAACTGGCAGTGTAGGGAGGATGGAGTTTGAACTACTTTTTTCTTTCCTACTGACCTACATAACTAATGAAAAATTTTAGTTAACAGAAAACCAAGCTTTATTTTATTTCCATCAACATCGTTTACAGGACATCACAGAAATAAATGATACCTGGATAATTGGAGAACTGGACCAAATCACACTTACTGGGAGGCCAGTTCTTCAGCTGAGCACATGGAGATTTTTGTACTCTTCTGATTACAGCCAAATTGAACTTGCCCCTAGTCCTGTGATTACATTTGGCCCTTGCTTTCTAGTAAACAGTAATTTCCAGCAGAAAAACATAAAAACAATTTAAACCAGTTATGAGTGCTTTTCATTTCATCCCCCCAGACCAGAAGAGGCTTGGAAGTACAAAATGCAATGTATAGTGTTTGATTTGCAACACCATTCTAAGCCCTGAATGGTATTCATCACCCTTAAGGATATACTCATGATGAATTTCCCTATGCCCACAGCACACTTGGCACAGTTCATTTCCTTTGCATTATAATGCCTGAAGGTCTGCCTAAGAGGACCCCAGTATCTTTCACCTCCAGCTTACAAGTTCATTACTCACTGGTCTGTTCAAATTAAGGTACTCAGCCCCATCCATTTAGCCCCTGGAAAAGTTCCCAAATCCCACTTTCTGACTTGCAGCCTCCAGACCCCAGCTCAGCTGCAGTTTAAGTCAAAGGCACTTCACTATCTCTTAACAAAAATTCCCAGGAGTTTGCAGTTGTGTGTCAGGCTGTGGGCTCAGCCCTGGCAGCAGGGATCTTGTGGCTTGTTTGGTAGGGCTGTACCTCTCTGTGCTGGATTCATAGAAACTTTCACAATGCTTCTGATAAGCAAAATGTCTTTCAAACCAGGAGGGATGTGTCTTCCTTGTCCAAACAGAGAAGCTGAGTTTTCCACTCGGTGCAGAAGAAATTTGCCTCCACAGCCCTTGGATTCTGCCCCTTGCATCTCATGTCTCTGCAGAGTTGGTGTAGACAGAGTGTGTTTGCCTAGAAGCATTTAACTAAGCCATGTAGAAAAGTAAAAAATTGTGCACTACCTTTTCCCCTGCATGGAGAGCAGCTTGATGTATTCCTTGAGGACACAAGGAAAAAAGAATAAGGAATTGCAGCAGAGTCCCCATGAGAGAGGAGAATGAGAGAGCTAAAGCAGATGTGTTCAAACATATTCTTTGAAAAGCTGTGACAAAAATAGAGCAGCTGGTTGAGAACTCTTCTAGTGCAAATATCTGTACCTTTACAATCCTAAAGGTAGAATAACAGAAAAAGTTGAAATGTCACCATTTTATAGCGCTGCATAATGACTTCTTAAGATGCTGAGATTTTTTATATTGAGTCCTAACTAAATGCCATGCAAAACCTTAGCTTTGTAACATATGGTCAAATATGAATTCAGAGAATTAAGAATTAATTTACACGCATCTTATGTATTCCATGCCTACACATTTTTTATGTTTCTTGGTAGGCATACAGCAATTTGCATTAACTTCAGTTCATAGCAAAAACTCTGGAAAAGCTGCAAGAGTATAGTTCTATCAGTGTTACTCTAGAATTTTTGTAACTTCCTCTGGCATCTGTTCTGATGCACACACTAAAACCACAGTATTGGGTTCCAAAACTGTTCCAAAAGTCCAGAAAGTGAAGCAACAGCCATTTAGTGTGAATTAGTGCAGCCAGAAGAAAGGGAGCAGAAAGAAGACCATAGACATAATTCAATATTTCATAACAGACATATTCAAGCAGACCTTGAATATGCCAAGATTTGAATTTGAGCTGTTCTCATCTTTAACTTCCATGTTTATTTTCTACCTTTTTCACACAGACACAAAAGTAACTCTCTTCTGCTGTAGCCACATTACCGCTGAGTTGTGCCAGTTGTATTGGCTTTTCATCTGGCTCTTGGAATAAGCAACAGTTCAGGTTTGTTCAGGTTTCTCCCTACATGTATCCTTTTCTTCCTTTTTGCTGATGCATTTTTGTAGTTTAATATCTGTCAGCTCTTATCAGGTGAGATAATAACAAATATAGAGCTGTCTGGAAAATACTCGATCACCATTGCTGCTTGCTGTTGCCAGCCTGAAATTCATAGCAACAAGAGGATTAGCTTGAATTGAAGACTGAACTAGATTAGGTTTGATTAGCTATTCTCCTTTAGCAAAAGAAACTCTAAACAAAACAAAACCACAAACAAACAAACAAGCAAATAAAAATTATACCAGTGGTTCCTAAAAGGAGGGATGCAAGAAAGTCAGGAGAAGTCCAGCCAGCCCTGCAGGTTATGCATCAGGTTATGGCTGATGGCTGTCCCTGTTCTCTCTGGTCCATAGAGGCAAAGCTGTGGGTGCGGAGAAACAGAAGGCGGGAGAAGAGGGTGAGGAAAAAGGAAGTTGTTGGAATTGGGGTGAGTTACCCTGTATTAATCTCTTTGGGGGCAGAAATCATGGGAGTGAGAGCAAACCCCGCACTGTCCAGAGAAGGAGAGGGCAGCAGCCTTCCAGCAACACTTTGCTGCAAGTGGCAACAGCACGGATTGGAAGGATCTCTGAAATGGTGCTGCTTTCCTCTTCTTCATATCCCTGCATTTTCATGCACAAGGTCTACTGCATCCTCCAGGGACAACAGCTCCCCAGAGCAATGGCTGAAACCCAGCCTAGCTGTACAGAGAAAGGAATTCTGCCTTTTTTGTCATGCATAAGATGACTTTCAGATATTTACATCCCCATGGGAGCCATCTAATTCTTCATGCTTGCTGATGAAAAGCAAATCCAACCAGGTTTAGTCTTCCTCAACAGATTAATTGTCATAATATTAATTATTCCTTTTCATGAAATTTAGTGCCTTTTAAAGCTTTGCCTTTCTTTGTACTTAGGTGTTAAGGCCGCATTGTTTATATGTGATTGTTTTAAGTGTACAACACAAACTGAAACATAAACTATTTTTGGTATCACGATTCCAACACATTTTTGGTGCAATAAAGCATCAGGTATTAAATACATGGATGGGACAATGCGTGGTGGAGAGATGGCAAGAACTTCACATGACAGGCTTTCAAAATCTAATGTTAATTACATCTTCATCAGCTCAGAACTTCCATGTGTCCCTGACCTCTCTGTTTCTCTCATTTGCTCCAATATATTTTGCATACTGAAGCTCATTAGTATCTCCTTAAACTGAAGATTCCAGGACATCCAGTTTACTTGTGTTAGTTTGTTCAAACACTCAGTTACTTTCCATGTGAAAATAAGATTTCCAGCTATCCAAATTGAATTTGTCAACTTCAGCTCACAAACAATGATTTCTCAGAAGTTTCTTTCACTTGGATTTCCCCTTATCCTCATTTGGAGTTCCTTCACAACTGTACTTTTTCTCATGAAAATACTTAAATAGCACGTTTGAAGCGCTTCACAAGGTCCTTTAATGTAAGAGTGAGGTCTTCAAATTTCTCACACTGAGAGTATTAAAAAGGAACTTGTCTGAGCAGCTCCAGGGCCACCAGGCACGGAGAAGGCTGGGCAGGGGCAGGACTCCTAGATGGTCTAGGTGATCATTCTATGATTCTGTGATTCCATTCTGTGACAGGGGCACGCCTGAGCTGGTGGCCCATGTGATCTGGACCTGCTCAAGCCACCTCTGTGCTCACCACTGCTGTGACACCAAAGGGAAAGCACTGCTGGGCAGAGGAGGCCTTGGCTGAGCTTGCTCCTGCATCGTGAGCAGCAAGGAGAGGAGGGTTTTGAGTCCCCACCTTTGCCAGCCACTGCCAGCTTGGCTCTGCTGAGCTCCTGTGCAGGGAGGGAGAAGCCTGTGCCAGGGTAGAAAAGGCTTTGCTCAGTCCTGAAGGAAAGGGTGGGAAGAAACAGACATTGCTCTCTTAAGAGGTAGTTCCTTCTCTTCCTTGGAGCTACAAACTTCAGGCTTGGTTTCACTATTGAGAAATTCATAGTAGCCCTTCTCAAAGGGGTTTCTTCATGCTGATGAGGGCAGCCAACAGCCCCAATGCTGGGTTATCCTGCTCTGAAGAAAAGCCCAAACAGCCTTGTGTCCAGCTTGAAAGCAACTGAAAGATTTCACTGTCATGTATTTTTGTCCCTCCTCCATGCCCCACACTTTAAAAATTCTCATCTATAATTGATTGTTATATGTTGTCCTTTTTTATTGATTGTATCTCACTGCTTATTCCTAATTATTGCTTTCATTTTTTTACTTTTTTTTTTCAGAATCTGGCTTTCAGGCAATGCTGTCATCTTTCTTGGCACTGGAATCACAGATTTTTGGCTGTTTATGAGCTCTTCTTGAGAGAGCTCACAGTTCTCCATCACATTTGCTTCTTCTGAGATTTTTTTCTCACTATCACTCTCTTCATCTGTGAGAAACTAGTCCTTCTGAAACACTAAAAATGAGTAAAAGTCTGTTTTCTTTTTGCCTATTCTAAATACTGACAAGCAGTGATTACCATTCCATGGCTGACCACTTAGCTTTACCTCTAACAGAAGGGTCCAGACTAGATTTGTTTGGGATGGGTGTTCAAGATTAGAAAATTACACTTGTAACTTTTAGAAAGAAATGCCTTTGGAATAGTCTTGAAGGATATTGCAGCTCTCTCCTTAGACAAAGATTATGAAGAAAAGGGGGACTGTGAAATTTTGTTGTAACTGATTTGAATCTAGGAGTTCTTGTTCAGTCCATCATAGTCAAGCCAGAAATTATTTTTCTAACATTTGAGACTGTTTGGGTAGCAGGTTGTATTTCAGCTGATGATTTATTTATAAATCTGAGGAAAAGGATTATTTATGACTGCAAATGCAGGATAAATTGTGAAATTTTACCTATAACCAGAGTTACAAAACTTCAGCACATATTTTATTCACAAGCTTCCTTCCTTTTACATTATTTAGCAAACATAACATTATCTCATTATATGTGGTCTTTGCCCCAAAGAGTTTGCAGTCTCATTCAGGCACCAAAGATTTTTTAGCAGAGGAATACATAATGAAGTAATTAGTTTTGAAATAAACAGACATCATTGCAGATTAGAGAGGATGCACATTAATTAAGGCATCATCCAGAGCCCTTCTCCTGCAAGGCACGTATTCTGCACCAGTCATGGCTCGAGATGTTGCAGAAAGGACTTCACTGAAAGCAGAGACATTTCCCTTTGGATTATGACCATTTTATCTGTGCCAAGATCTTAAGGCCATCAATAAAACTGAAAGGAGAGTGATTTCAAAAGCCATACATTATGTTTAGCCCTCCTTACAATGCACTCAGAGCACTTCCCCGTGGTTTGATTTTGCTAGGAGCTAAAACCATTGAGGTGCTCAGTCCTCAGGTAGAGTTACAGCACCAGGAGTTATTCCATTACAGTTCAGTGCCTTTTACCACGCCTCATCATACAGACAGTCCCTGAATGCAAATGGGAAGAATAATTTCATTAAATCATTTTTTGTAATTGCATAATTTTAATAATTAAAGACTTTACTTATACCTGTTCAGGATTGAGCGGAACATTATATTGATGCACTTCACTTATTAAATTTTTAAGGTTGACTGGTAAATTTAAGGGGTGATGCAAGACGTAGTTAAACACTTTTGAGGAAAAAAAATGGTCAGACAGCATTTTGATTAGTACAAATATGTGGGAATTGTCTCCTCAAATTTAGTTTGTTGGGAACAGATGGGCTTTTCCACGTACCTGATTCTATGGCTATTTTGCTGTGCTTCAGATGTTTCTGAGGCACAGGTGTTTCTAGGCAACATTTACAGAATTCCCAGAGGAAAAGTATCAGCATAGGAAAAGCAAAACTAAAAGCTGCCTGACCCAGCCCCTGCAGTGAGTTAGCATGTTGTCTACTTCTTCAGTCATTTAGGGCCAAAGAAATATACTTATTTATTTCTTTGGGCTTTGTGTCAAGCTTTTTAGGTTATGATTTGCAAAACCAGTGGGAAACCCAAACTGAGCAAAGCCCAAGAAATATGTAAGGGAGCACTGAAATGAAGACATTCATCAAATACTGATAATCATTCAGTCACCTCCATAAGCATGTACAGGACACAGAAAACATGCAACAAAGCACATGCAATACATTAAAATCCTGATTTTATATAGATTTTACCCTGCCAAAAAAACCCTGGATATCTCACACACATATACAAAAAATACCTGTGAGGGAGCAAGGCTCAATACAGATTTAATCACAATGTCTGATCCCAGGTTAGTTTAAAGGAAAATGAAAGAAATCATCTCACCTTTCATAATTCATTAGAAATGTAAGTTAGACACTACAATTGATTCAGATGAGTACATGACACTTTTTTCATTGCCTCTTCTCCATTTCTCTGCCAGAAAGCTCTTATATCGCAGCTTCTTACAAGATTGTTAAATTACTAGTCAGAAGAACAAACCTTTCAAAAGATTTAGAGGTTTTACCTTCTGGGTTATATACCATGGTAATTTAATGCTAACAAGCTGCAGTGCTAACTAAGGCAATTTGATTCATAAGAATTTATGGGCTATTCAGAATATATACCGAAGCATGATTACCATTATCTGACAAATTGTTCTGTGAGGAAAGGGACTGATGTTGTATCTGTGTCCTCTTCCCATCCCAGGCATCCCAGCTCTCTGCTTCCTTCATCAGACCTTGGCTGTGGCTGGGGCAGAGCTGCAAACACCCCAGCAATTGCTTGTGAGGCCAGACAAAACCCGCAGTGTTTTGTCACTGGCAATCACAAAACCCGTGGTTGATTCTACACCTAAAACCGGCGCCCACAATGAAGGGAAGAACTGTTTCATAATCCTGGTAGAAAGAGGCTTTCTTTTCCTGGCCCCTTCACAAGTCTGTTTATTCTCGCTGCTATCCAAGCAAAGGCAGGATTGCCACAACAGCTTTAGGCACCTGCTGGAAACCAAGATCACAAGTCCTTTGTAATTCATGAGGATTTGCCTTTGGCCCCAGCAGTTAGAGGATCATTACTGAAATCTTTCAGCACTCTGTTTGCTCCTGTTTGTACTAGCACAGGTTATCTCGACCGTACCTCCTATGCTTGATCACATTCCAGCTTTACAAACAGAAAAGTCCTTGGGAATATACAATTCTGAGCATATACAATTTACAGTTTCACCTTATCTGCTGTGACTACAAGGTAAAAACTCATAAAGAAAAAGACACAGCAACAAAAGAGTACAGTGGGGTGAAATTCTGTTTTCTTACCCTGGAATCTCTCCCAGGAGTTATTCAGCTGAAGTAAGTGGATTTACACTCAAGTAGATTAGAGAAGATTTATTTCCTAGACTGTCACCCATATCTGCCTCTTATCATTGTCATGCTTGCACTATACTGTTAAAACTATTGAGGAATGATACCTTCATTTAACATTGCCCACAGATCTATAGCTGTGAGACAACGAGGTTTTAGCTGCTGCTGGACTGGGTTTCTACTTTGGTTCTTTTAGGAAAAGACATTTATAGCCCTAACATTTTTCTTAACCATCGTCCAAAGTGCTTCTAACTCATATCAGCACTACTTTCTCTCCAACTCCGATCAAGCAACATCTTGGATGGCTTTGGAAGAGGAGAAATGCAAAGTGGCTTCAGTTCTTTCTCACAGCAGAGCAAATGAGCATCCTAGGACTTCTGATCTGAGCCACTTTCTTTTCAGCCTCTGCAATATCTTTATCACTTCTGGCTGTTACATTACATACCCATTTGTGATAATCATTCTGGAGTCATTTCTAGCTCTTATTTCTTGGTGTTCAGGTGCAATTGTTGTCAATTATTCTAGAACAGAATAGCTCCTGCACTCTGAGAAGCTAAACTTCTTAAATGCTTAAACTCCTTAATGCCCTGAGACTGAGTCTCCCCTGGCTGAATTCTCCTGGTGTTTAGATTGGGCCTGCCAGTTCGACAAAAGTTTGCCACCAGCTTTATCAGACATTTCAATAATTAATTTTCTATTACTTTCCTGTGATGATGGATCAACCTTTTCAAGAATCTGAGGGAAGACTCCAGCTGTGAAAAGCACAACCACAGTGGGCATTGTCATTGCAGGCACCAAGTCTGAGAGTCTGATGCCTGCTCAGAGAATCCCCAAGTGAGCATTTCCATGTAAAGTGCTTCACACCATGCTCAATTGCCTAGAATTACAGATTGGAAAGTTAAAGGCTGTGCATTGACACTGGTAAAATAAAAGGTTTTTATGCACAACAGAAGAAATACTTGACCAGTCTACCGTCTTTGTAGAAGAAATAATATTTAGTCCCATTCTAACTTGCAAAAGGAGGAAATCTATTAAAACCAAATCACATTATAGTGTTTATGCTTATGTCTTGCATAAATTTCTTGCTCTCTATAAAGTTTGACTCTGATGAGAAGGAAAGCTGTGTTAGGAATGATTATGTGCTTATTTTCATAGAAATGATCCACCAGCTTCTGAAGAAAACAACAGAGAAACATGCTTGAAAGATATCAGCCCTGACATCATGTTGCCACACTCATTTTCTTTTACAAATACCAAAGTCTTGAGATAAATCTGAAAGTTCTTTAGTCTCTTAGACAAAAGTGAATATACTCATTTGTGAAATTATAAGTTTCATACTGAAAACTCAAAAGCTATGGAAAAAATATCCTCTTGTGGCAGTATTTGGGTTTATGTTTTGTTAGGGGTGCAGTCACTGAAGAATCTGACCTATGACAGCAAAGTGGATATATCACCCTCTACAAAGCAGTCAGATATGCATTCATTTTGAGAGAGAAGCCAGCAAGCTGCTGGTTCTCTCTCTTTACTCTCTCCCCACTGGGTGAAACACATAATAGCAAAAAGCCCCAAGCCAAGCCAAGCCCCTGTACTAAACAAAGCACAGATGTAGTTCTGCATTTGATTTAAATAAGCATTTGTTTGAAACCTTGCAAGCCTTTTTATCCAGCAGCATTAAAAAGCCTGAAGCAGAAAACACACAAAAAAGCAATCTTAACTCACACCCAGGTACAAAAGGGTGCTGCTCTCCATGTGTAGTTCACCAAGCCTTGTTCAAATAACTTCTGAAAACACTGCCCCATATTCTACTGCTAATCCCAGAACAAAGAGTAAAAAGGTTACTTCATATACATCTCAACGATCTTGTCCAGTTGGGCTTGAAGGGAATGAAGTGTTTTCTAGGCATCTTGGACAGGATGTCCAAATTTTAATTCCAGAGAGGGTCACTAGGCATCAAGACAAATTTTAACAGTTTCCCTCCTCATCTTTAGTATTCTGTTTGCATTAAATAGTGACGTTCTCATACTCTCTAGTTCCAAGATTTTTGGTCTTCTAGATAATGCCCTGCAGACTTGCTGGACAGAGAGATAAGTGAAACAAGCAGTTTTTTGCGGGGTCCATCACTGCTCCCACTGCTGTGAGGATACTCACTGTAAACATAAAGAATTTTCTGTGTTGCAGGAATTTGAATATCTCAGTACTTAGACCATTTATTGACTTTCAAATTCTGTATGGTTGAATTATATGGCACAAAACAAATATTTTGTATTTAAATAGCGCAAACAGGGAATGTCACAGTGGTATGATGAAATTAATTTATTTTTATTACAAGAACGTTGTTTGCTGCAACCATTGCAATAGAAAGATAGCTGGATCAACTTGCATGTTATCAGTTCTTTTTCATTGTGAAAAAAACTAGCGATAATGTATTTTTCTTTGACTTTCTAAAATGAGCTTGAGTTTTCTTTAGTTGAATCCCTTAACATCAGGGGAACTGTTCAGCTGAACTGGTCATGCTGAGTCATAACAATTCAGAAGTTGAGCAGACAGAAATCTAATTATCCCCAACCCTCACCACAGATCAAGTCTCTCTGGGCAAAGGTTGGTGAGTATGACTAAATGACAGTGGAAATCTTATCCATTCAGCTTCTTCAAGCTAGTTATTGCACTAGGGATCAAGTAACAGTCCCAAACTCCACCTAAACCCCAGTTTTCACACTGCCTCCTGCAATTTCAAAGTAGCTAGATGTAATCTGAACATACAGATGGATCTGCATCCTTTTTCGATGGCATTGTGCACATTATGTCTGCTTTATCCAGAAAAATCGCAGCCAAGAGGAATCACGTGCTTAATACTACCAATGTCATGTGGCTGCCTCTTCAAGGGAGGTGCAGCTGCAGAGCAATTCCCTGCAAACTGAGCACTTGGAAGCACTCCTGCCTCCTTGTGGCTGTTCAGCAGGTGGGATCAGGCTCCTTTCCAGGAATCCTCTCCTCTCCCTTCGGTGCTGATGACCAGACCTGGCATGTAAGCCAGCACTTGGAGTAACACTGATGCGCTCTCAATGCTTTCCTGGAGGTCTCGACACTTCAATAGGCAAAACCCTGAGAAAAAGGATCACTGACCTCAAGAAACTTCAGACGCTGTGGTTGATGTATCTGGAAGATGTGGAGTAAGAGTGGAAGATGTTTGAATAGAGTGAGGGAATAGAATGAAGCAAGGCACCCTCTGAACCTACTAAAGAAGACACATTTAGAGGATTAACTCCTCATAGGTGTCCAGGCACAAGTAAAGCTAGAGGATGGATTTGGATACTGATAAATCTACATTGGGGGACCATCCAATCATCTTATTGTGGTCTGCTGAAGGTTTGAGAAGGTGTTAAAGTCCTTGAGAGAAATGCAGATAAACAGCATCTCCAATCTGAATTAGATTGCTGAAATCTTATTAGGAAAATGTCCCACCTCAAAAAAAGGAAAGAATTTTTCATCATTTCAGCAGTTTCCTAGGATATCTGTGATGTCTTGTATAGCACATAGACCACTATGTCTCACTCCTAAAGATCATTGACCGTTAATTAAAATTTCACTGTACATCCATCTTTGGAGGGATGTCTCCTCAGCTTGCCATCTGGGAGGTTAATAATTCACAGATTCACAGGCCGTGCTGCAACACTCAGATCCAAAGATGGATTTCAGACACCGCTGATTGCAGCAGCTGTTCAGAACTGCATTTTGGGTGCTTTGCATAGGAAGGGCCCTTCTGAAAGTCTGAGTTCAGGGTCAAGGCTTTCACAGGGTTTCATTCCAAGGTTGACTACTCCAGTGCTGGGCATGTAAATAATCAGAAGGGGTCATGTGAAAAGATATTAAGGGATTCTCTGTGGCCATCCGGGTGGACAGAGCAACTGAGTCACAACCTGGGACTGCTCTGACAAGCAAACAGCTTCAGCCAGTTTTGGTGCCACCTTCCCTTACATGACATTGAGCCTCAGGGCTGGAATTCAGGGGCAAGTAACACAGACAGGTTACATCTTCTCTTTTAGTGCTAGACAAAGAAAGATTAGCAAAAGCTTCCTGAACAATGGAGTTTTATAACTTCTCTGTGACTCTTTTGAGTGTTTTCAGGGAATTTCTGGTGATAGATTCACAGCAATGGCAGTGGAAGTACAAACCCCCTGGGATGGCATTCCTCAGTACATTTAACTCAAACTCTTTCAATGGTCTCTGCTCTCTTTTCCAAAGAACATCCCACTTCACTCTGTCTTTTAGCATTAAATAACTGATGTTTTCTTGTGCCTGGAATTTGTAGAGGTCTCCAAATCAACAAATCCTGAAATTTAATATTGGTGTGTGGCTTTGTCTTTCTCTTACAGCCTCAACTAATTTACCCACTCTCTGCATCCACGCCTGTCTAAGAGGTGCAGGGGAGCACAGTGATATGTAACCCAGGAAGGCTGTTCATGCTTGGAAAATGGTGTTGCATACCTCATGCTATAACCCAACAGAGTCTTTTACCACACACAGATCATCAGCCACAGAAGGGCAAAGATGCTTGATCAAGCTGAGCTGTCCCCTGTGCATGGAGTCTTGTTTCCTGGTAACATGTTACAACCCATATAATAGAAAAACAGCATCCAGAACTGTAGGCAGTGTTCCCCAGAGAGGAAAAATTTGCAGCTAGAGAAAAGGCTGCTATTTGGTACATTATTCTGGCACTGCTTAGCATTTAGTTCTATTTTTGCTTGGGAAGGCAGCTCGTGATGAAGAATGTCTCACCTTATCAGCTATGGACAGCAGCTGCTGCACGGGGATGGGAGGTCTTTAGGTGATCAGCTGCACTGGGAATAATTTGAAGAGATGAGAGTTAATTAGTCCAGGATAAACTAAGAAGGGATCTGATTAGCCAGAGTACTAAAAGCCAATTACTTCCAGAACACAGCTAAATGGCTTTACAAAGCTAAAAAAAGACAGCATCTGATAGTTTTTCCAACACATGAGCTCTGATCACTAAAAAAATGACCTCTTCTTGCCCTCCCGCAGAAAATTTAGTTCTGAGTTCAGGATGAGGGCAGATTTGGGAGACAGTTTGCTGCTTTTTTTTTGCTTTTTTCTTTCTTTTTTTTCCATAAGTAATTTCTACAAGGGTTTGTAAGATACTCAGCTACTCATGAGCAGGCTTTAATGTGCAGAAAAACTCATCACCACAAAGTATGATTTTTTTGAGAAGCACTGTTACAAGCAAATTGATCTCTCTTGCTAAGTCAAGTTGTCCCTTCTTTAAGTGGAGTTGGCACTCAGGCAATTTGGCCACCCTGGGCACTGCATCAGGTCAGCCTCCTAACAGCTCGTCCCCTCTTTTCTGGCAAGAAGAAAATGTCCTGTATGTAACTAATGGCCTAATTATTTTGTTCCCATGGGTTGCACATTAAAATACCTACTAATTCTTTTTGTGGCTGAAACATTAAGAAATACATTTCTGGACACTCAAACATATTCAGTGTCTTGCATAACTTATATAAAAACAAAAGGATGCTCAAGGCAGGCAAAGCTGAAAATGTGAACAAGAACTGGACCATCTGTGGGCTGGTGTGTGGCAGCCTCCGTGGCTGCTAACACTTAATTCCAGCTGGACTGTCAGCTCCTTCCTTGTAAGCATACTGTCAGCGCAAATTGACAGGAATCCCCGGGATCCAAGCTTCGGAATGTATTCCCTTATGCAGCGCTAATTGTTCACAACAGGGCAGATATGGCAGGAGAGGATGTTTGACTAATTGCATATAAAATTGCACTCAAGCCAGAAAGCAGCCACAGAAGAGGCAGTGTGTGATTTCAGATAGGGCGAAATGGGATCACATGAATGCATGAACTCAGCCACTTAGGGTCTGCTTAAATTCTCCCTGTGAATACCCAGCAGAATTTGCAGAGCCGTGAGCCGGTGCTCTGCGTGAATGTGAATTGCATCCCTAGCATGTGTAAACTGTGCCTTGGATAATTCATGAGAATAGCCACACGGGGTCATGCCAAAGGTTCATTTAGCTCAGCATCCTGTCTCTGAGGCTGAACAGTGAAAGGTATGTAGGAAAAAAGCAAGAGAAATGGGATAAGCATGGCATGCTCCTTCCCCTGGTGTGTTCTCTATCTGCTGACAGTCACTAGTTCAGTCTTCTGGAGGCCGTTCCTGCTTCCCAGAGCTTAATGGACCATGAGAGACCTTTCTTACTGATTCTGTCTAATTGCTTCTTCTGCCCATTCTTGCATCTTTCCAAAACATCCTGTGGCAAGGAGGTGTACAGTTTAATTATATGTTGTGTGCAGAGGTTCTTAGTTTCATTTATCGTGATTAATAATTTCATGTGTTTCTCACTAATTCCTGGGTTATAATAAAGGGTGAACAATGTTTTCTTAATCATTTTTGCAATTTGCTCTTCCTCCCATAGATTGCTTTGTATTATTTGGAGAAAATTGAACTGTCTAGTGTCTCATTTCAAGTATTAAACTGATAAGAGATCACACCTATTTGTTAACTTCCAGCTGTGAATAGCAGACCTGTTCTGAATTTCAGGTGCTAGAAATGGTCTCTCTTTAATGTTCAGGCTTTGAATACAAATTACAGCATGAACCTGCCTCCAGCATTACTATCCCCTGGACTACTGGGATTTAAAAACTCTTTGTATCTTGTGTGGTTATTATGGCCATACTCAAAGTCTGCTATGTCTGTGCTTTGTATCAGACCTGTAAGTATAAGGCTGCTTAAAAGGTGCAGCATTTCAATGAAAATCTCTCCATGTTCAGACACAGAGGTATCAGTAGGCCCCTAGATGGGAAGACCAAAAGGAACACAGAAACCTTGGATCTAAAAGAACAATCCTGTTTCTCTTTTCCCCTCATCTCCACATGTAATATTGTGCAAAATGCTCCTATGAAGGTCTCCTTCTGCAATTGTTCCACCCATCATTGGCTTCTGCGCCTTATTCAAAGTCTCACAGATATCCTGCCTCACTTTATGCAGTGTACCTCTCTCCTAATACCATACCAGATGCATCTTCCTGATTGCTTGCCATGGGTAACAGTCATTTTTCCTTTCTCAAGGGAAAGCCATATTGACACATCAAGTCTGCACCTTCATGCCAGATTCTCTCTCCCTCGCTTCTTGTTTTCAAAGCCCCTCATAAAAAGTGCACAAGCAGTAAAAAATGACAGAAAATCAGAGCATCTGCATTTTGTATTCCTCCAGTACTGGCTTGAGTGGCTGCACAAAACCACAAGCCTGAAATTTTGAGGTCCCCAGCTCTCATTACTCTCATATCTCTGCTTCTGCTAAGGACTTTATTCCCTTCTGGTCTGTCTGAATTGGAGTCACAAAGGCAGGAAAAAGCTTTATTTACAGTGCTCCTCTTCTCATTGCCAGTATACGGGACTATTAATAAGTCAGTGCACCCTGACAATGGTTCATTTCAAGTGTGGACCATTACCATTCTCATCAAGGGCAAAGAACCTAGCACAGTTCACAAGAGCTCAGGTGCTTTTAAGCTCCTTTCTAAAATTACATTTCTGCAGAGAGCAGACCATTGAGTTGAGTCATTCTGTGCAAGCTGAATGAAATCTTCTAGTTGCAGTTCTGAGTGATCAATAGCGGGTGCATCATTTGAGGGGAATATTTTAAACTATCCCATGTGGAAGTTTATCTCTGGCAGCCTGGGCAGTGACTGGGCTCCACCACAAAGCACCAGGGCAGCCCCTTTCTCCTCCTGCTGCTGCTCATCCCTCCCACTGCACAAGAAAGGAGAACAAGAGCCCATCAGTGGAGACAACCAGGCAGTGCTCCCACCTCTGTCCTGCCCAGGGCTGCACTGTGCATCAGGATGGGCAGGGAGCCAGCAGCTGGAACCATGGCTGTGGCCTGGAGGCTCCTGAGAGCTGGCACATGACCAGGACAGCCAGGTCCAGCCCTTGCCTGCCCTCCTCCAAGCTGTGTGTCCCCACAGAACCATGCCCAGTGGATGCCCTTGCTCTTCCAGGTGTCCTCCATCTGTCTGCCCTTGCATGACAACACTTAGGGGACAAGTGAACACAGCTCCTCCCAGCTTCAGCTGGGGAGCAGGGACCCATCTGCCCCGTTCTGAGGACAGAGCTGAAGCAGGCAGCACCTGGAGTGCTCAACACTCTTGAAGGGTCCCAAGGATTTTCCTCTGTCCTGCTGCAGCATGATGGGTAGCAGCTTCCTCTGGACAAAGGGTAGCAGCACCATCCTCAGTTCTGCAGATATGTTGGTTCAGAAGAAAAGACCTACCCTGCCATTTTTTCCAAAATTCAAATGGTGAGCAGCAAAACTCTTGCCATTTTCAGATGGAGCAGTCCTTTGCTTGGAATCAACCTGCAGAAACCAGTCTGTGCTCACAGAGTGGCCCCGCTGCAGAAAGGGTCTCTGGGGAGCTGCCACCCAGCACCAGCAGCCTGAGCGTGGCAGAGCTGGGACCCACATGCCAGATTTCCTCCCCACACCTGTGCTGGTGTTCCTGGTGGCTTTCCAACTCTGTGTTCCCTGAGGGGCATGGCTGAACCATCTCTCCCTCCTTCCCACACTAGCTCACCCCACTGGGCACACATCACCTCTGCACAGCCACAGAGGCAGCTGAAAGGCATCCTTGCTGCTGCCATCCTCCCCTTCTTCTTCCTGCCCCAGTGCCTTCCTTCCACCCCTCAGCACACACGGTTCTTGGGGCAGAGCTCAGGCCAGAGGGGCACATGGCAGGGTGGCAGCTCACCTCTTTCTCAGGGAATGTTGTGGATGGCAGACACACAAGGGCACAATCAAAACACAGCCAAGGGGAAGGATCACCTCCCTCTACCTGCTGGTCTTCACTTCCCTTTGCTTTGGGCTTCACTGCTGGTCCTGATCACTGATAAACTTGGTGCAACTTGGGCCAGCAGTCTTTGGTCCCACACACTTAGCCAGTTTTCAAACCACATCCCATTCTGCTCAGCCTGCCAACACTTCCTCAGCTTCTCCATGAGGCTATTCTGGCAGGCAGTCCTCCTGATGTGGACAGTGGCTGTGGTACTTCCCTCATGTCCCAGCCGAGTCATTTTGCCACAGAAGATTATCAGGTTTGGCAAACAAGGTTTCCTTTGCTGTATTCATGCTGGCTCCTAGTTCCAATCACATCCATGTCCTTCAGGTCTCCAGGATGTGCTGTGGTATTCCCAGCATCTCCATGAACATAGGATCCCCTTTCCTTACCAAATACAATAATAAGTTTGGATACCTGGTGGTCTTGGCCTTAATTTTTTGTGTTTGTTTGGGTTTTTTCCCCAAGCCTCTCCAAGAATGTGACAGTGAACACTGCAGCACATATTTAACAAGATGTGTGGGCTCTGTCCTCATTAGTCTAAACATGAGAGGTGGAGCAGCAGATACATGCAGAACAGGCGTTGCTGAACAACATGAACTTAATTTGAGCTTGCAAGAGGGGAGCCTTTGACTGCAGACAGCCCTACATAGTAAAGGCACAGATGTGAACCAGCCAGCATGAGCCCTCAGCCACATTGCATTGTCTATTGCCCCAGGGTCCTTCACTGGAATATGATTTTGAAACACCCCAAAAAGCCAAGGGAAAGTGCAAGAGAAATTTTAGATCAACTTGTCATCAAAGCTGTTTTGAAATCTGAATTCACCTTGTGTTTGAGAGCTTATTTCCTTGAGCTATGTTCTCAGCACCCACTATGAAATTGTACTTCCAGGGCATTTTTTCCTTGCAGGCTTGCTGTACTATCACCCTCATTTTACAGAAAGGGAACAGAGATAAACAGGGAGACTTGCTCAAGGTCAGAATGGGCTGATAAGATAGAAATGGAAAAGGCACAGAAACAATGTGGAAAAGATGGATATGATCCATACAGGAGGGACTTGAATGACAGTGATTTATACAAGTATTTATACCAAGTCTGAAATGAAAACACACTGAAATGAAAACACTAATTTCTTTTTATTCTTAATAAAGGCAATGATTTGGCTTGAAAAATAGAATTATTCTGACCTTAAACATTGACTTGATATTCTCCTTAGGGATTTTTAACTTCTGATTATTATTCCTTACAATTTTTCATCTCATCTTTCCCCTTCTCAAATTAGCTGTCCTTTATTTATGACACTATCCATGTCTGAGCTGCCAGGATGTCTCCTGTGAGCAATCCCCGCAAAGTATTTTCCACTGAGGCTTAGGAGCAGGCCTTCCTTAGTCTAGCCACAAAAGCTTCCCTCTGTTACTAGAAGAGCCAGATATAGTCCCTATTTTCAGGGAAGTTCATGAATTAAGGGATCGCATGCAGCGTTTTGTAGAAAACCATTAAAACAGACCTGCCTGCTGTTTAGCTTGGGGGTGGGTTGAAGTCAGTCCCATACACAAGGTGACACACCACAGTTTCCTCCAGCTGAGCAGGACTTCCCCAGGAGCACCTGGGGCTAGCCAGCACCATTGCAGTGTAACAGCCTGATACCCAGTGGAGAAAGAAAACCCATTTTGCTGAGAAGAACCAGAGACAGAGACATCAACTGTGATGTGCTCGGAGTCTCCCTGAGAGGCACCATATTACTCCACCAGCAACAGTCCAGAGCAGCAGTGATGCACATCTTGCCCTCAGACTCTTCATAAGATCACAGAGATTTGAATGCAGAGTCCAGATTCAAGCTGCAAGAATAAAACTTTCTCCTTCATTTGGGTAGATCTGTTTCAGCCACAAATGACATGCCAAGAATCCTATACATAAAAGGAAAGGTAAAAGCACATGAAAACTGTGTGGCCCAGGGAGGAGAATAATGAGAAAGACCTTCTGTGGTGCTACAGACAAGACCACTGTGCCTGTGTGGAGCGGATGAGTAAAAACATAAGTTTTAAATTAGTCCCCTGGCAAATGTATGTCTCTTGTTACTGCTCAGGACATAATGCACCTGCCTGGACCCTGTGGCTCCTCAACACACTCTGTAGAGGAGCTGTTTGTCAAGTTGTCCTTAACATATGTTAGCAGCTGGAAAGGAGTCAGAGCTGAGGGTCACATCTCCCTCTTTCAGTTCTTTCCCTCATGCAGGAAGACAGCGGGATCACGTGGGTTGGAACACAAATTAGTGCAGCTCCCAGCACCATTTTGGTTCCCAGTTTGGGCTGTCCGGGTCTCCCGTGAACTCAAAAAGCAATATGAAACAAGTGTGGAGTTTGTTGATCTGCATAATTTTGGCCCTGGTTATACTGCTGTTGTGGGCAGAATGGGAGCTTCAGCTAAAGTTTATTAGAGAAGCCCTTCTGTTGAGTCATGAGGGACAGAAAGAGCCTCCTTGCTTTCTAAACTCCTTCGCAGAGAGCAGTCTAGGTGCTGCTGGATCCAGTCTTAGCCCTAGATTTGTCAATGATTTATGGCTAAAGGATTACATATGTGTAATTGAACGTTTATACAACTTTGTCCCACAAGGTAAAGGATGGCGGACCAAATATATTTATAGAAAAATAAATAATTATAATGACTAGACTAAAAGATCTTAATCAAAATTATTTACTACACAGTAGAGGAAACTATAACTATTAGTATCATACACTATTTTGAAGCAATTATATTGCAGCAAGCAAAACAAATTATTAAGTAGAGATTGATGTTACTCACCCATACCAATGACTGCAGGCAAACCTCTTCAACTCAGCCTCGAGGAATAACCTTGAGGGGTGTCCCCACTCCAGGGAGGAATCTCCAAACACACCCCAAGAAGGAGCATGTTAGAAGGTGTGAGCCCTGGCACAGGTTGCCCAGAGAAGCTGTGGATGCCCCACCCCTGGAAGTGTTCAAGGCCAGGCTGGATGGGGCTCTGAGCACCCTGGCCTAGTGGAAGGTGCCCCTTCCCCTGCCCACAGGGGAGGATTGGAACTGGACAATCTTTAAGGTCCCTTCCAACCCAAACCATTTTATGATTCTAGAAGACCCTGCTGTTAAAAAGTGGGACTGGGTTTTTATGTATAAACTGATTTTCTGCCTGTCATGTCTCCAGGCCAGCTGTGTCAGCTCAGCATCTTTAGATAAGTTATCAGCAGTATCACTTGCTTGTCCCTTTATATCAGGTACTTTATCAGGTCTGCCACATCTTCATTCACTATCAGGGTGTTTATCTTTGGGAATGATGAGTCAGGCTGTTTTCAGCATCATTCAACACCAAAAGCAGCATGCCAGCCCCCTTCTCCTTTTTCACTTTGCAAGCAGGGTATTGTTTGAGTTGTTCCCCCTCCACTCCAGGCAGAGCATCCAGCTACAGCTGCCCTTCTGAACACTCACTAGAAACTATTTACTTTGACTAGAGCCTCAAAACTATCATTCACTCCTGCTCCCACCAACCTTGAATTCAGATCAAACTTTTTGAAAACATGTAATAGCATTTGCCAATTAAGTCATTAGGCCCAGTTATCTTTAATAGAGGTAACTTTTACCGGAAAAACTATCAACAGCTGTTGAGTGAGGAGATCTCTTATACTGCAAGTGATAAAATACTGCTAATTGGGCAAAGTTTTATTTTCCTAGGGTGAAAATGTGACTGCTGAGAGGATATTAATTGGTCTGATTCTTGCAGCTCCTTCTGAACTCCTGTGTCTTGAGCTTTGCCACTTCTCTCTCTCTTAAAAGAAAAACGTCTGCAAAAGGGGAGAACATTAGTTAACCTCGTGCTTCTCTTGGACCTCATCAGCAGCGTGATTAATGGTTTGAAGGGAAAAAAATCCTTCTTGCATGAGCTCAAAGAGTGACCTGAAGGATTGCTGTAATGTAGTGTCTCCTACACACTTTGTGACAGCAGTTACTTGCCCCTATTTGTTCCAAAACTGAAATTTGTGTCCAGTGTTAGCATGCCAGGCCAGAATATTTTGCTGGCCTAAGAGAGTTACCATTACTTTAAATATCCTTGCTTCTCCTTTATTGTTTAAAAGGCAAAACCATGAAGGTTGAAGATTATATTAAAATCATGTCAATGTTTTGATTTCAAACACCTTTCTTGTAAATGAAAAATTTGAGGAAAAAGAAATTGCATCAATTCATTGATATTCCCATTCTGCTTCAGCTCTCTTCTGAGACTGAAAATGCAGTAAGCCTGAATTGTTTCAACATAGAGGCACTTTCTGACAAAAAGAGCATTTTGAAGGATCATTTCTCAGGTAGCTGTTACAGAGGTAGGCTGAGAGCTTTCCAAGATCTCCCTCTGCCCACTCTGGTACTTCACCATTACTACAGTTCTCCTCTCTCCAACTTGTCAGTGCCATTTATATAATTGGAATATCAAAATAAAGGGGCTGCTTTGTCATCCAACAGACTCTGGGCTTAGCAAAATGGTTGAGGGAGCTGCTTTGGATCATAGCTGCATATAGGAGAGCTGAGTCACAAACTCCAGGTTTGCATTTGGGTTGAACCATCTGGAACAGGAGAGGTGTGCAGCTGTTGGATGGCATCAGGCAATGCTAAATGAAAAGAGAAAAAATCCCTGGCTCACAGTGAGCTTTGTTCATCAGAACTTCAGGAGGTCAGGGAGGTGCAAGCAGTGACATAGAGAGACACTCAGCATCAGCTGCTGCTCCAGCACTCCCAGGTTTATCTGCAAAATTAATGTATTCAGTGCTCATAAAGTAATCCAAGATAAGATAGGAGACAATCAGAGCTGGTCTTATTAGGATGTGATATAATTAATTTAAAATTACTTATTTGTGAAACTGTGATGATCAGTGTTGTGTTTTCTCTCCAGATGACAGGGTTATTAGCTAGCTTCAGGCTGCCTGAGGGTATGAAGCAGGCAGGAACTGTAGTTAAATTGCAGGCGTGTATATGCCACACGTGTTACATTAATGCCCCTTCCCTTTTTTCTCCCCATCATGCCCCCTGGCCATATCTCCTTGGTCTTTAACTTGTTTGACCTCTGACATGTATTAAAAAAATGCTGATAATCAAAGGTCAGTAAAATCACTTACTACTGCATTTGAACAATATTAATCAGAATTTAATTTCAGCTGCTGCAACAGAGTGTGAAATAGAAGCACTTTCTTTAAACACCTCCTGAATTTTCTCTCCCAGCCTCCAAGATTTCATTAAAATGACCCAACTGAGATTTATCTCACAGTGTTTAGGCCACATTCACAAAAGGTTTAACAAATAAACAAAAAATAATCTGTGAGAGGACACAGAGGGTCAGTCCTTGATTCCTTTCCCCCATGCCAGGGCTCACCCAAAGCTTGTCTCTGGGTAGAGGTTTGCATCAAAGCAGTTGATGTGAGCTGGGACTGGGCTCATGTTTGGCACCCATCCTGTGCTGATAGTTTGTTTCTGCACTCTAAGGCAGCTCCAGTACTGGTGCAAGCCACTAGCAGCACAGCTGTATATTGAATATAAAGTTAAAGGCATCCCTTCCTAGCTGGAAATAAAGGACACAGCCACCTGGAAAGCCAGGGGCAATGCTTTATTCTAATGACTTTCCAGACATCACTGTCACATTCCCATTTTTTTCTTAAAGAGAAAGATATTTCTATAAAATCCAAGTAAGGCTTATGTTGCATTTTAAATGGTTCCTACCAATTTTAGTGTGTTTCAGTGGAGTTCTTTTTAAAACAAATCCACAACATTCTTTATACCTACTCAGAAATCAGCTCAGATTTAAAGTTTAGTGTCAACAAAATCAATACCTAGGAGCTTTTGCAATCTGTCCATGTTTCTTTAAAGACAGAAGGTGCTACATACAGGATAGAAATGGACATAATAAATTCCACCTGTTAAAAAAAAACCTGTTAACTGGAATTTCAACAATCAAAGTGAGACCATTACAGCAAGGATAGATCAGACTGTGTCACCAAAGCCTCTCTGGGAGAGAAGATGCTTGCAACACCTCTCCATCATTTATACATCTTTGGCTCATTCTAGCCATGTTTCTTGAGCAGATTTCTCAGCAGAGGACCTTTAAAATGAGGTGGACATCCCTGTGAGGGTCTTTGCCCTTGATTCTCCTCTGATAGGGCTTGTTGTGAGCTCCCAGGCAGCACGTGTCTCTCCAACAGCACCACACCCCGGCCAGACAGGAGCACATTCTGGCAGAGCCCAAGGGGAGCAGGAGCTTTCCTCTGCTTGGGAGCAACTGAGCTGGAAAGAAAACTTCCAGAAAAGCTCTGCTTCAAAATACCCAGGCCCTGCCAAAAGGAGCTGGCATGTTATCATTTCACTGGTCCTGCCATGTACAAGTGCTCACTGGGTCTCTGCAGCTAAACCGTTTCAGCCTTGAAAATGCTTTTGATATGAAGTGATACTAACTCCTTCCTCTGCGTAGGAACTGGTGACATCTCCTTTAGTCTTCCCTGTCTATTGAGTCATGATCCTCATAGCCAAAAAATCATGTCCAAACCTGAAATGAATCATATTTATTATTTTTAGAGCTAACCACTGGCACTGGCATATGTGAGTATATTTAACAAGGTTGTTGTGAGGATTAGAGCACTCTCCTATTCTGAACTGGAAAGAATGAACTGTTTTATTATCTGATCTGACCTTTGTTTGTATTAGACTCAAGCCTGTGACTTCAGTGATAACTCATGTTTTATTGTCTTTTATTCCTGTTACTCCTATAAACCCTGAAAAGTGTGGTCCAGATTTTATTTCCCTTCTTTATCACCTGGGAAATCATGCACTGAGTTCCCAAACATTTATACACTGCAAATTCACTTGAAGCAAAGATGCCACTCATGGTCCAGGCTGGAAAAAGATATCGAGGCCTATTTTGTTTGGTGGAACCTGTATTCAGCACAACGGTCTGGGACATCAGCCCAGGTGGATGGGTGCCACTGAGAAAGTTAAGAATTTTTCACTTGGGAACTGAGTATACAATTTAAAATGGATATTGTGGGTGACAGAAGACACAGGGCTCTGCCAGCCTGCATGCAGAAGAACTTTTCCTTTCTGAAAGAAGACTCTTCTACTCAACACCAAGATGCATGGTCTTGTAATTCCAGCAGAGCAGACTGTCACACATCAAGAGAGATCCCAAAGCAATAAGATGGATCTGGAGGCTCAGGCAGACCTTGCTGCTGTTTTATAGTGGTTTTCATCAGGCTGTGCTGAAAGGCAATTTTTGGATTTCACTGTTTGTGCAGTACTCATGGATGTGGCACCTGGTGCGCGTCTTATCCAATTTGAAAGTAGATCCATCTCACAGATCTTGGTTGTGGGAATGGATGACAGGGAAAATCTAGGGCCAAAGCCTTGTGTTGCTGGGAGTGAGTTAAAAGGGCTAGATGAAAAGGAAGCATTACAGCTTGGATATCATCATCACTAAGAAGCATGTTTGCAGACAGATATATTTGTCCCTTTGGGCACCCAGATGCTTCTCCTCTGGAGACTGATCCCTGTCAGGATAGCTTGTTACAATCTAGTGGTTTTTTTATTCCATCCCACAAGTACTTTTCTAGAGCTGTCAGAAAACAGGATTTAGGAAGGGATGCTTTCAGGTGATCTGGGGTCTATAGTCACTGTTATCACCAGATCTGAATATCAGAACCATGGGTTGTACCCATGCTATGCTTTCTCAGGGAGCCCTAGAGACTCAGGGAGGTTTTTCTCAATTGGCAGAGACCAGGATTATATGAAAAAGTTTTAACATATGTCTTAGTTCCCTCAAGCCCACACATTATGAGTTAATTTTATTTTTTAAAAATAAATTATGCTTTTCTAGATTGTCTTCTGCTTTAGAGTAATTGTTACTAATCAAAAGTATTGCAGCCAGTTAAATAATTGGCCAGAACTGGGCTTTGAAAATACCTTTCACAGTTTCATTGCCTTATAAATCTATAAATAAAGAATAAACATATGATTTATCACTCTGTAGCAATTATTTAGGATGCAGTAAAAGCAGCAAAGGCAGGAGGAGGAGGAAAAGTGAAATTTTTCTGAGAGGGCACAAGTTCCTTCTACTCTGTGGCATGTCAGCTCCTCTGTGCTCAGTAAGCAGAAGCTGACAGGAGGCTTCTGGCAACCCAAAGGGGTGAAATTCAAAGCGCTGGTGGTACCTGCACAGCAGATGGGGACAAGTGTATCTGGGGTAATGTGGAGCAAGCACTGGTCTCCTGGAAGGGACCTCTAGCCAATCCAGTGGACCATCCTGTCTCAAAGTGTCCAACATCGAGTGTTTCAGAGCAGCCACACAGATGGAGGGTTATTTTAAACTTCACAGCAGGTTTGCTCTCAATCTCTAATGTAATCCCTAATCTCAATCTCTAATCTCAGTCTCACTGGTGGTCTGCTCAAAGCCTGAAATGATGAAGTTTCGTAATTTTTCAAAAGGGGGTTTAGCAATAAATATTAAAACAAATCCAATTATTGCCCTTTTGTCCATACAAATGTTTGATCCCTCTTCTCATCTTGCCAAATACTGTAGACCAACAACAACTGGTTACAACAAGTTTTGCATGTTAGAATTTGTAAAATCTATTTCCTTTGATCAGGTCTAAGTGTGTTACTTCAATATTATATTGAACATCTTCTCCTGGAGTACAGCAGATGTTTTCTTGAGAAAGCTCCTGGCAAACCCATTGGCTAAGAAGTTAGGTTCTACAAAATTTGAAAACAAAGGAGGAAAAGAGAGACAAAATCTACCAAACATTACTATGAAAATTTTGGCTGGTTTCAGCAAAATATGGGGAAAACGCCAAAAGGATCCAGACTCCACTTGCCAGGAGTGATGGAAACCCAGATGCACCAATGCTATGTTAAAGCACACTGGTGCCATTGAAAGATGTGGAATACACTTCAGGCGTTGAACTTCAGTGTGAGTGAAAGGGAAAGTGCACCACTACCTGGCAGATGTATTTGGCAGCGTTGGGATGTGTGTGCTCCCTGGCAACCAGACTCCTCACACTGAGATTTTGGGTTACCTGGCTTTTTACTGCTGGTTGTAATTGCTCTTGCATGGTTTTATTGCATGCCTGCCTACACCCCTGTGTATTCCAGTTACAATGGTGGGATAAATGGAGGTGCCTGGAGGTGGACCTGTCTGCCAGGTCATTTGGGGGTGGTTGTGCTCCTTGTTTCAGGAGCGTGCCATCTGCTGATAAAGACTTAGTTACTGCCCAGATTAGATGGTACTGAAGAGCACACGGTGTAGCTCCTGGGTATGGTAGGACCTACGAAACGGCGGATGTGCACCGCCAAAGGCTTCCTCCGGCTCTTGCTCACAGGAGATCTTAACAATACCCTTCCAACATGCAGTAAGCGTCTCCACCACAGTCCCATGGCTCCAGTGGCCCTGCCCAGCCAGGAACTCCGTGTGAGTGAGGGTATCCATCTGGGGCCTGGGAGATGTCACTGCAGCAGCTGAAGGCTTTGCCAAGCAGCTCCCAAGCAGTCTGTGCAGGCTAGCACAAAATTAGGCTGGGGACTGCGCTGCTACAACAACAGCCAGAATAATCTGAGCAATAGATAAAGAACCAAGAGTGGCTCCCCAGTGTAATTAGAAAGAGCACTGTTATGCAATTAAGAAAATTAATTAGATGTAGACGTAGGGAGTGCGGGTTGAAGGCATATTGCAGCACAGACTTGTCTAGCTCTGTGGTACTTCTGAGATCTGCTGGTGGTATAATTGGTTTTGCAGTGTCTCTGAATGAGCTGTATTCCCAGATTTCTCTGTTGACCACTCCTATGTCATGGAGCATAATATACCACAAACAGCAGAAAACTTCAGCCTATCAGAACCAATATCAAAATATGCTGAGCACTTTCTGCTCAATGAACCTCATTATTCTAGCCAGAATCACTCCTCCTCTAGCTGAGTTCTGATTTAGCTGTCTCCATACCTCCATGAAATGATCTTGTACTTAGGGAAGGAAACATCAAGTATCCTCAAGCCAGCTATCACTGTGTTACCAGCTCCTTTTAAGTGAAACAAATGAGACTTGGCCAACAGTGTTTTACTTAATTTTTTCTCCCAGGAATCTCAAACCAGAAGAGTTCGTTCAGAGGAAAAGAAAGTTGAAATAAAAGTCATTCTCCTGGTATCTGAGGAAATTTCATCTGTTGTATGTGTAGGAATCCAGAGAAGCAACACCACGGTTTTGATAAACACATTATTCAAGACATGCTCATGTATATGTTACTCACAAAATGTACCTTGTGTTAAAAGAAACGTACATCTCTAGTGACAGTAGGGCATCACTATTACATAGGTCCATTTTATCACAGAATGGTGATAGGACATCAGGTACTGAGGGGAGATATCCTTTAAACTAGAATAATATTTGCATCCTATGGAGAGAGGTGGCTCAAGGATTTTTATGAGGACAGGCAAAATTAAATCTGTCAGTGCCAGAGTATCCTATAATAATAACACACATCATTTTAAAAATCATGATTTTTTTTCTTCTTACTCACATTACTGGTATCACCATAGAGTGTAAGGTGTAAACTCTGAAATTAATTGTATTATCTTTCTCCATAAAGCTTGTTCATTGTTTGTACTCTATTCACCTTGGGCACTAAAATTTGATTAGATAATTTCTCATTCAAGCTTTCATGCACCAGACCCGCATGCCTGCAATTCAAACATTATCAGCATGTATAAAAGCACACACATACACACACACACAAAATCCCAGCCCAAAACTGAGATGAGTTCAAATTAAATTAACATGTATAAAGCTGGCACTCTCTGCTGGAATCAACTTCATCATTATTAAGTTTACCACTGCTGTTTCAGATAGCTCCTTCTCTCGGGGTTCTGGCTAAAGGTGCTTTACAAATTAGAGGTCAGGTTGGTACTTTATAATTTTCTCATTTTTTATTTAATCTCCGTTTTTTTCCCTGTTTAATTAATTCTGTGGTGATTCTTTCTGAAACTGAAAATGTTTTCCTAGTTTCCTTTATTCACAGTTGCCATCTGCCGGGCAAAACTTCCCCAGCAAAGATTCTTTCACTCAAGGCAGATGGGAGCATCCTTCACATGCCACAACCTGCACACTGGAACACTGTTGCCTCCCAACACACATGGGGGATGCACCACTGCCTGCCACAACACCAATCACCACCAGTTACCAATCCCATGTTTGACGAGCACCGCATTTCCTGAGCTCTGACTCCATGCAAATTAATAAGCAATTGATTGATCTTTTAAAACGTAGCAAAACACAATTTGAAATAAACTGTGTTGGTCACAAAGCTCCTTTAAACTCCCAAGAGATCACACCTGCTCTGGTATGTGTACTGGGTAAATTTGCACAGTGGTCTAAGAGTGTGATTACAGCTTGGGAAAACACACACGGTTTTACAAATACAGAGTTTTAAGCTGGCTGGCTTAGTGACTGTGCCAGATATCTTACTCAGACCAATTACCAAATAAAGCTCTTGAAATAAGAAGAAATATTTTCTTTCCTGATCAAGCCTACATGGATGACATGAAAGACAGGTAACATTGAAATCCAGGTATCCAGAGAGCTGTGCCCAAGAACTGGCCTAGGAGTGCTGCGTATCGAGTAAAGGTGTGTCGAGAAACCAAGAGAAATGAGAAATCTCTGGAAATGCCAGATTCCATCCTATCTGTAGCTAAGCTGTGGCAAAAGGATTCCCATCATTACTATAGAAAGTACTGATGATTTTACCATTAAAGCAATGTCACACTGCCTTGGCTGGCTCTTCCCCTTTGAAAGCTTCATCAAACAAGTAGCCTGATTGCTTTCAGAGGTGTTGAAGGCAATGAGAGCTACTGGTTTAGTAATAAAAGAGTTTCTGTGTCTAAATACAGACCCTCAGTGGCATGGAGGTTGGTTGCCTATTTTCTTTTCATAGTCTGTGATGCTGCTACCAGGGCAGTGACATTTGTGGTGGGAAGTTCAGTGGTGTCCCCCTGGAGCCACAGGGCAGAGTAAAGACACAGAGAAAACACCCACTTGCATCGAAATGTGGTTACTGAACCCGTGTGTCTGTGATGCAATGAAGACACATCTTTGGGAAGATTTGTGGTGCTTTCTACATGGACAGACTGAAAGTTTTCTTGGGGATTCTGTGGGGATTCTGTGCCCCCTGTACCTGTGTTCTTTGAGTAATTTCAAAGTGGCCTCAGCAGAGTGCCTGGGTAATATTTGCCAGTGATTGTAGCTATTCCTGCTGCTCCACTGGTGGTGGTGTGGCAGGTCTGGAGCACAGTACAGACCCTGTTATCTGGGTATGGCTTGTGTCTTTACTGGCAGGGAGTGAGCAACTGAGGACGATAATGAAAGTTCCCCTTCAAACCCAGCCTCGGTGGTTTTTTATGTATAACAAAGGAACACTGAAACATTTCACTGTATCAGCTGAAAAGAAGCACACAGCAGAGATAAAAATGTGACAGTCTGTGCATTTAGGAGAATAATAGAGAGACTATCAAAAAGGTTATGGGAATTTAGGGAAGCCTTAAATGCTTTAAGACATTGGAAGAAGGCATTCACTTGTCTTCTCTGTAAGAGTGAGATCAAGCTACACCATTTAAACTAGCCTAGGAAAACCTAATTTGGTGAGGGATCACATTGAGAAGCACACCAGCTAGCTTGAATTTAAGAAAATACCTTTGCGTTTGGTGGTTTGCGAGATTTTTGAATGAATGAAAGGTGGGTTAGCAGAAATACCTCAATCACTCCTTGGGCTGACAACATAGTTTTTACATGCTTATAGGTGAGTGAACAGACAAAACTACTAATGTTTACAGTTTTCCAAATAGCAGAAGAGCATTTTTTTTCTAAATCACTTCTGTGTATTTTGAAGGGAGTGTACATGTCTTCTTCCCTGAAACCTGCAGGGTCACAGAACACATTTTCTCCAGTTCCCGACATTGTTCAGCTTCTGAATGGACAAGAAGCTGTTTCATGCAGCTTCTTCCTGGTTGTTATTTCAGTGTTTGTCCAGGTACTGCTTGAGTCCATCCCTCAGATACATTCCTACAGATTATTTTCTCCTGCCTGCTGTCTTTGCATACAACCCTCCCCAAGAGCCTCCTGCCCACACAGTGCAAGCCAGGTGAGAGCTGCATCAAAGACTTCAAAGGCTGAGGAAGGAGTTAATGAGTGGCCAACAGTAACAAGTGAAGTAATTTGCTCTATTAAAGAAAGAGAGGATTTTATGCTGTGCGTGCCAGTTATACAGAGAGAGACAGACACCATGGCAACAAGCTTGTCAGGCAGGAGCAGGGCACTACTTTAAGATGAACTATCGCTGGGGACATCATTAGTGGTGGAGAAACTTCAAAAGCTTTGGAATTTGGGTTCCTTTTGCGCCCAGAATCAAACTTTCTTTTATGGAATTTGAATCTCTGGTCTATAAGCTTAGCCTGGGATAACAATAGCAGGCTGGGATGTTGGATGTATCCTGAATAACATGGAAAGGAAGAACGTGCCTACAGTATCTCTGTGCTTCGAGGCCTGCCTGGTTGTCTGAACTGTATGGAAGGGAAGAATGAAAACATACCATTGAGTCAGGTTCAGCAGGATTGTCTGAAATAAAGATTGAAAAGGAATTTGTAAAGGACTGCTTCTGTGCTTACTTATAAGCCATGAATCTGATCATTAGCCTGTACTGATGGAGAAATCCCCCTGTAAATCTCCTATTCTGGGAGGATGAACAGGTGTCAGATAATTGCACATATGAGGTTGATTCTTTTTATTCTCCTAGCTCACAGGCAGAATCCCAAACACCTGTGGTTGTCCTGTCCACAGTGCAGACAATCATTCTGGTGCAAAGCTGGAGTCAGATGCTGATGGGGTAGGATTTATACCCACGGGAAGTTCCTCTGTAGGCAACCACAAAGCAAGTAGTGCACAAGGCATTTGGAACTCTGAATGTGGTCTAATGTGAATCTCATTTTACCAGACAATGTACAGAGTTCAGGTTTCCAGTTCACCAGCCTGCAGTGCAGAGGAAAACATTTCTATGGACAAGAGGAGAGAGAAAGGACAGATCTGAAGAGCTCTGACAGAGTTTCTGTGGGAGTCTCTTTAGCCCTGCCATATCTATAAAGTGCTGAGAATGCCACACAGCACAGTTTTCATTGTGACAGGGAATGGATCACAAATTCATGAACCTTTGTGACTTACCTGCATTATAATTCCCCATGACTGAGCTACTCAAATCTAAGGGGAGTTGCAGTCCTTCACAGCTCCAAAAACGAAGCACAGCCAACACGCACAGTGTAAGAGTGCAGAGAGTCCAGATGCCCAAGCCCTGTCTCAGCTCACAATGCCCCACTGCTTCCACAGGAGCTGCTGCAGGCATTTTAGTCAAAAGCTATTTTAGCCCCATCAGGACTAACTGGGAGAACTGATGAGCACAGACATTTGTCCAGCTTGCAGCATAGGGAAGGAAAATCGGGTGGACATTAATCATCTTTTTGCAGATGTGTCAAGTAAAAAGGAGAAGCACATTCAATCCCATGAAAAGGCTTATTTTTGAGCAGTTGTTCTCTAAGACCTGATAGCCAAGTGCTGTGTTCAAAGAACAAATGAAAGAAGAGGTGGCTCCTCTGGAGCCACCTGCTTTCCAAAGATAAAGGAAGATGGAGTGCAGCACTCTGCCCATCCTGTACAGGAGGGTGAGAGCCATTGAGAGAACTGAGAATTATTGTGATGGGGGCATCAAGCTTGCTGTAAAAGGAAAAGAAGTGGGAGCATGCAATGGATTTCTGCATATGTTTGAGTTTTCCCAGTTCTGTGGAGAGAGGCCTCTCTGACCATAATTGGAACGAACTCATGAATAGCGCATGTGAGCAGAAAGCAAATCTGAAGCTGCAAGCAGCCAGCTCACCCTGCTGCATGGCTAGCAAGGAGATGTGTTGCATATGCAAGATGTAGGGCAGGGAAGGACACGTTCATCCTACTGAACAGGCAGAGCATTCACCAGAATTTTCTGGTGGGTTTGGAGAGCTCAGCTTGCCCCAGCTCTGTCTTCCAGGCAAGTGGAGGTACACAGATGTCTGTTGTTGGTCAGCAGGCAAATATGTGCCAGGAGAAACTGGTGGCCACCTATGACAGCTGCACACAGGTCATGGCCAGTGATATGTGCAGAGGGACAGTGGGGGAAAGGCTGTGGTTCCTGCTCTCTCTGCTTTTATCCTGCAACCCAAACAAAATATTTATTTCTTTTTTACTGGCAGAGGACATCAAATAGAAAGGCAGAGTCATGCACTGACACAGGTCATGCGTCCCTTTTAGTCAGACATCTGTAGCCAGCAGCAAGAAGAAATTGTTGCTGGGAGATGTGAGGTGTGGGGTTTGTCACCAGGCATTCTGTATTCACAGGAGGGAACCCAAACAAATGCTTTCTTCCTGCTCAAAGAAAGAGCTTGGGAACCAGCAGGTGCAGAGAAAGGCCTCTCTCAAACACAGCGTCGAAGAGAAAGAGGTGGACAGAGTCTTGGCCTCACATCTGCCTTGAGGACACTGATGTCAGCCTGCACTCCTTCTACCAGGGAGAACTGTCAGACATGTCACTGACCACAACATGCATGGTCTTGTCAGATCATTACCACAAGTTCCAGAAATATTTTCTGATTGCTAATACAGAGTGCTAGATTATCTTGCCTGCATTGCTATGATGTTACTCTTTAGAATACCCTGAAATTTAATGTAGAGAGGAGTGCTTTTTAAGAGGACAAATGTTTTGCAAGGTCTTAGGAAAGCACACCACTATGAGCTAGTGCAAAGTTTAAGACAGTTGAATCCAGCTAGCTTCAGTTTCTTCTTTAAGTCACAATCCACATTGGCACATCCCCCACACTCTCAGGCTCCTAAACCCCCTACATGTGCATTTTTTGTTTCTTGCCTTTATGAGCTTCCAAGCTCCAGTCACTCACTGAACTAAAGCTCCAAATCCCGGCTTTGGGCATGCATATGGACAAACATTCACAGGAGAAGATCTCAGCTGAAATAACTGCAGAAAATTGTATCTGACCTTCCATCCTCTCTCCTCCTCCTGGAGGACTGAGCTGAGACTTGTGGAGGAGTGCCATCGCATTTTCCTGATTCCCAGTTAATCCTTGGGGCTGTGCCTGTGCCCAAATCCTCTGTGCTCCCAGCAGCTCAGCATCTGCCTCCGAGCTCCTCACCCCCAGTTTCTGCAGACACTTGGCACAGCCAAAGCAGACAATTGTCTGAGAAGGGAGATTGCCAGGGCAGCAAGATAAATTTTGCCCACACTCTTGAGCATGGAGAAAAACATATGCTGTATTTTGCAGCAATGGAGATCGCTTCCAGGATTTTGAACTTTGCTGCACAGTCAAACCATAGCCACCTGGGTCTATCCCTGCTAAGTCAAAATTGATGAGATTTCAGCATGGCATAGAGCAATACTCTTTGGGCAGGGAAAGTAAAGGAGGTCAGTCCTGTGTTTGTTTATTTGTTTGTTTAAGAATGCATTTATTTTATAACTGACAGTAGATCGTTTTTATTGGCTCAAAGTAACTTGCCAGGAATAAAAACAAGTTTCTGTTTTTCACAACAAGGAGATGCCAAACAATCAGCTTCATGCTCAGAAGAGCCTCAGAGGTCTCTGCTGAATTGATTGACCGTGGTTCAAATCAGTGTGCAGCACAGCCACTGAGGGAGAAACAGAACGAGGAGTCAGGGCATCAGGAATGCCTACAGGATGCCACTGGGGCACTCTTCCATGCCTCTGGGAGAACAAGCTGGGAAAGGCTGGGGTTGCATTTTAATCTTTTATATGTGTAGGATCCATCTGCTCCTGAACTTCAGGGAAATCTGCTGCCAGGATCAGCCTCAAACATTGCAAGTGGGGTCTCTTCCAAAGGAGGATGAGTTCTACAGGGCAAGATGGAGAAAGCTTCCACTTTCAACCTTGAAAAACTCTAGAGTGGGAGTACACAGTGCACAATTTCAGCTAGATTTAACTAACTGTGACTGAAGGGTCACAGGGCTTCCTAGCCATCCTCCTCCCTTCGAGCCAGTCTTCAGCTGAGAGGACTAATTGGATGGACCTCTTGGGGCTCCTTCCAGCTGTTTCCTGAGATATATTTGTATTCTGCAAAAGGAAGGCTCAAGCTGATTGCTTTTACAACAGCTTCTACAGGAAAAATTTACATTAAAAACAATGTGGGGAAAAAAAAGACCTGGCATCTTAAAAGGTTTCTTCTAATTCTGGCAGGTTGATCAGTACATCCTCTGCCAGAAAAGAAGAGTTCCCTGCTGTGTGTTTTCTAATGAATTGACCACTGGCCTCTAAAAAGAGACTGAAATGCACTGCGTAAGCACCTTCTCTACCAGCCTTGGGAGTTCTGAAGGTATCTTTACTTTCTTGCTCATGTAAGGTAAAAGTGCATCCTACTAATTCAGACAGGCCTTGTGGGCTTTAGAGCATTTTCACATAAACAAACTTGCCCTTTGAATCACTACCATGTTTCTCTTATAATAGTGGTTAAATCACTAATAATGATTTAAAATAAGTGTATTTTAGTGTAGTCTATTGCTGCAGTTGGATTGAGTGGTATTTCAATCTGACCAGCCTTACCTCAGGCAGAGAGATCTGGATGACTCCATTCTGGTCTTTGTCCAGGAGATGGAATACTTCTGAAATGTAGAAGAGTGGGGGAAAAAACAGGATATAAACCACAGAGTTTGGCATGTAGAGAATCACTGTCTGACAAAATGTAAAGGTCTGGCTTTTTGCCACGATCTACTGGAAATTTAGACTGATTCTGTAAGATAATATTACAGCTTTCTTCTTTCTTCTTGCAGATAATTTCTGAGCTGCTTCATGGGACGGAATAGATCTAGAGCAGCAAAATGGGAGTTGGCAGCAGGACAACTATAAAATCTGATGTTGTGGCATCTGGCATGATCTGGAGACAAACCTGTAAATCAGGTCTGAGTAGGGATTGCAAGTGATAAATGGTCCCGTTTGTCAGAGCTGGGACAACGTGGGGGCCAGAGCACTGACCACAAGTTGCTGATGACTGTAAAGCACAAGAGAATGGTGTGTTACGGAAACATGTTCCCTGGTCCCCATGGTCATTCAGACATAGAAAGGCTTTTGCTATTTCTCTGCTGCTTTCTCCAACACAATTTTGCTGGCACCCTGACCTTTCCATGCGATTTGCTACATGCACAGCTAAAAGACATCAAATACCTAAGGCAACCCCAAAGCTTTCAGGAATTGCACTTGGGCACTCACTGAACAGGTTCTCCAGGCGGATCATGCAGGCCACAAAGCCATCGAAGTCGATGGTCAGCTTGGTGCTGCAGGCATAGCGGGTGACAATTCTGTGCTGCACCTCATCGTTGAGCCTGAAACCTGGGGGCCAGGAGAGCATGGGAGTCACTGACACAGCAGGTTAATTTGCTGTCTTGGATGTGACTTATTTGTGGACTGCTGCAGCTGCAGGGTGAAGGGCAGGACTATTCCTCCCAGGTCTGTTGGACTCCCACACCCATCTCTGTGGGTCCTTTCCAAAGCCCATTGTGTTGGGTGAAGAAAGGCATAGAGTTCTCCCACAGCATTTTGTCAGACTGCATATTTCACATTGTTTCACAGTATAACCAGTCCTATGTTCCCCAGATAAACCCCTAATTAGCGAATCTTGGCACTGCAGCTGAATAGCAGTGATTGCAGCAGAGCCAATTGCTCACATAACACATTGGGCTCTATTCAGGCCCATATTCATGCTATTTTTGTCTCTGGATCATTCACATAAAATCCACTGAGCAGAAGACAAATCAAAAAAACAGTGCTTCTCTAGATGCCCCTTAGCTGGCAAGCTCTGCTCCAAAAGTGAACACATCAGAAAGGGCATCATTGGGGCATGCCTTGATCAGGCTTGCACCTTCTCTAGAGGAGAGAAAGGTGTGGAAGGAAATGAATGGTTTGGGCATACCTCTGAAAGAGGACTATTAGATTAGGAAATAATGGGGCCAAAAATAGACCAAGTACTAATCAGATAGATAAGCAATGGTCACAGCATGGACAAAAGTACCAGTGGTCCATAATGCAGAACAGAGGATGGGGTTTGATGTATGAAACAGCAAAAGGATTGGCAGTGTGTGACTGTCAGGAAGGGAGAATGTCAGTGGCAATGCTGTGATCTAGGTGACAGGATAGAAGAAAAGCCATTAAAACGCTCCACTGTTCTCCCGGTGTTTGTGATCTGATGGTGTCCCCGAGCAGCACACTCACCTGCCTCTCTGAGGGCATTTCGCATCTCATGGGAGTCGATGGTGCCAGAGTAGTCAGAGTCCACTTTCTTATAGATTGCCTGTGGCCAAGGGAAGGAGGGAATGGGAGAGGGCACTCGAGTGTGTGCCCCTGCAGCAATGCCGTGGTGTGGGCACGGGAGGCAAGCTGGGCATGCACAGCTGGCTCACAGCAGCTGTGAAGATGTGGTAGCACAGGTCTCATCAGGGGCTATTAGCCACAGTGAACTACTCAGACAGCTCCTCTTTGCTTTAACCTTGGTTTGCTAGCCCACCATGCAGCCCATGCCCTGCCATCCTCTCCCTGCTCGTGTAGCTAATCAGTGCCAGGACAATCATTCCTACCTCTGCCAGGTTCACATTGTCACTGCTGTGCCCACTGATGGCTGGGACAGGGACTCTCCCTACCACCACAAGCTCCTGCTTCTCGAAACATTAATGAGCATGAGAAACATTTCAAGCAGCTACTGGCAAGCCAGGCAGAGTGGAAAACACATTCCCATGGGCTGGCAGCTTGCCTGCCTTCACATTACATGGCGGCAGACAGGCCATTGAGGAAAATATCCTAACATTTGGCAAACACTGCAACAGACCAAGTCCATCTTGCTTAATATTTCAGACAAGATGACAGATGCATCCTACTGCCAGCAGGTTTATTATCCAGAATTAGAAGCCACCCAGACCTACAGTTAATACTGGATTTGGGTCTCAGGGCTTGCTTTTCTGACAAGCCTTAGGGCAGAGTTGGGTCATCATGAACCAACATTTCCTCATGGAAATGCTCCTCAGGGCAGATGCAGGCTTGCCTGAAAGGGAGGTGATCATACCAAGAAAGTCCAAATCTTCCTTTAGACCACTTCATTCTGGGTGAACTTCTTGGGATATTAAATCCTCTACCAGAAAAACAATTTAACCGTTCTATAAGATTTCAAAAATGCAAAGGCAGTTTTTTGTAGGTCCTAAAAATATGTTTCATGTGTTTGCTTATGCTCAGCCAGCAATGCAACATATTGCAACAGCCAAGATATGTTCATATGAGCTTTAATAGAGCAGGCAGCAGAGAGACCTGTCTTTGCCAATAATTAAAGAGAGTTAATCTGTCTTTCCATAAGGTATTGCAAATTATGGAGAATTATGGGGCCAAGGTGGAAGAGGATTTGCTTGTGCCCTGTTGAATGAGAGGTATTTAGAGCCCTGGAACAAACTCTAGCCTGAAAAGGAAGGCTTCCAATTACATCTGCCTGTGAGGGTTTAACTCTATCTCTGTTCTGGATCTGTACTTCAGAGCTAAGAAGGGAAGGGAAGGGTAGAGAGTCAGAAATGTTACCAAATACTTTTGAATCTTCATCCAAAGTATCTTGAATTCCACAAGTCCCAAGGTGCCGGTCCCATCAGTCTGGGCCATGTTAAGGCATGGTTCAAAAATCAGGATTCCTTTATCCTTAACAAAACTGGAGAGCAATCAGTTCTGATAAAAACAAATCACCCATCACAGTTTCATCTTAATGCCAGTTTAGGTCTCATTTGTAATGCATCTCCATCTCTCACAGACATGCCCACAGCTCCACATGTGCTTGGCTAAAGGAATGCCAAGAATTTCTAGGCTATCTTCACTCTCCAGGAATGATATATGGCATTGCTAAATATGTAAGCATGATAAAAAGCACTCACATTTTGTACGCTTAACAGTAGGTTAGAGTCCTTAGGGGGAAAAGGGCCTGGCCTTGCAGGAGACAAATGTTAGAAACCAGAGGCAGGAGCTGCAAGTGAAGGGAGTCAGTAGCACTCTACAGAGTCTTCTCCCATGTCCTTCAGGGCCTTGAACACCCCATCCAATGGAAAATTATGCAGAAAGAGGGATTTGGACACCATGACATTGTACTTACTGAGTTACCCCACTAGGCTTGGGATCCTGTGAAGTGTAGGACAATGGCATCACTTCTCCTAACAGCCAGTTATACACAAGATCCACAGTGAATCCCTGCTGGCCTTAATGTGGCTATGCCATGACACCAGCACCAGTGAGATCCTGGCAGCATGGCTCCTCACCCTCCCAGTGCAAAGGAGCACCCAGTAGAGGCGTTGGCCTCTTTTCCTTTGGCTACACAAACGTGGGCAGAGGTATTGACCTCTCCTTTTCCCATGGCTACTCAAACCTTGTAAGCTCCCAAGTGTCCTCCCAGTTATGCAGAAGGGAGGCAGGCACTGCCTGTACTTGCAGCCTTTCCCCTGGGAACAGGCTCAGCCAGTCCCTGCTGCTGTGAGCTTGGGCTCTATAAGCAGCACCTGACTCAGAGACAGCAGCTGAGGATGTGCTCAAAACTCGCATCCTGCCAAGCACGCTGTGTATGCACCTGGAACTGCACAGGTGCAGCCAGGCAGAAAGGCTCTACTTCTTCTCCCCACTATATTTAGGAAAAAGTTTAAGCAATGAGAGATGCAGTGAGAGAAGCAGCTGATGATGAAATGGTTCAGGTTTCTGCCACCATGAGCTGATAGAGATGCTCGGCTGAATTTTTTCCCCCTGCTGTGTGTCTGGACAACTGAAGTGTAAACTTAGCCCAGCATGTCAGGAAGGTTTGCAAAAGAGATCCAGAAACTTTAAAGGTGGTGAAATGACATTCAAAGGATACATCTAAAAGGCTGATCATCTCCCTGCAAGTGTTAATGTTGAATCCATCACTTTTCACATCCTTTCCTGTACAAAAAAGAAATATAAAAGTCCAAGTCAGAAATAGTTTAAGACAAATATTTTTCTGCAGACAATGCTGGAGATACCAACCACCTTCAAATCTTGGTAGCGAAGTAAATGCTCTGCCATTTCTTCCACTATGTCCTTTCAGTTGACTAATATGGCTTTTTTGTTGTTGTTTTTTTCCCAGTGGGAGATGTTATTGGTTTTGGTGAAGATAAGCCTCTATCTATTATGCAGCAGCATAATGACACTGCCCATGGTGGTCGACCCAGCAAAGTACAGGAAATGTGTCTCTGCAGAACATCTGCTGGCAGCATTTAGAAGGGAAGCACCAGGGAGTATTTCCACATCATCTCATATTTAGAGGTTCAACAAGCCAGGAGAAATTCAGCTAGGACCAGACACAAACTCAGTTTTTCATCACCCCTAGCTGACAGAGATGGATTTTGTTAGCATAAACCCCATTCTCAGCTCCATCCAATGGGAAGTACATAATGTCACTTACTCTTCACCAAAACCCGGTTTAGGATCCTTTGAAGTTCAGCTGCAGTCACTTCACAGTCCTGGACAGAAAACAAAACATACTGTAGGTGTTAACACAAAAAATATTTTTTTGTGAGAGAAACAAGCTCTATTGATTTGTTATCAGACATCCAGAGACTATTTTCTTTCCAAATCTAAAGCATGTAAACCCTTAATTTTTTTTCTAACCCTTCAGTTTTATCCTCAGATATCAGAGGGAGAAGATCTTCAAAACCAATCATATTTTCTAGACATTCAACCAGGAAATAAGTGGTTTGTTAGGTGCTATGGTGCCATGGCCAAGTAAATGGCAACTTTTTTAAAGGTTTGACTGAATAAAAAGGTTCAGGAAAACATTTGAGATTTTCAGGGCTTACGAAATAACCAAACAATTCTAAAATTGCCCTCTCAAAACTCAGAAAGGCCTTCCTAACTAAAAATATGTTTTCTCTCTCCAGTAGCAGTGGCCACCTGTTCATTAAAAGAAAATCTGACATGACAGCCACAGGCTAACGCAGTGGGGCTTTGTAGATACTGTTTTTCAAATACATTAAGTAGAGAAAAAGCCCAGCCAACAGTTTTCCGATTCCTGGGGCTAAACAAAAAGGAAGGAACTGGCCAGCCAAGCAATTGTCAGAATGATATGATAATTCCACAGGTAATTTATTTCACCCTGGGATAATATTTTCACAGTCCTCACTCCTATCTTCCCTATTTTCAATGTTATTCCCTGCCTTGCCTTATCAAGGGGGAAAAAAAATCACATTTTGCACCAATAAGACGAACAATGTAGAAAATCTTCTCTATTGTAAAATAACCTGAACTGAAGCTGTGAGTTAATAAAAAGGGAGAAATACTTGGTTTTTTTGAACAGACAGCAAAAGGAATTGACAAGTCAAATATTTGTGTAATCATAGCAGAGAGGTCTTGGTCTTTTTTTGTTCACTTTAATCCACTTACCTCTCCAGAGAGATTTTGGAATAGAGTCTTGAACTCATCATCTATATCTCTGCTATTGACATGAGGCTAGAGGAAAGATATGGCCAAGAGAGTGGTTAACAAGGTGGTTCTAGAAAGTGAGCTGTGGCTATTGTAAAGATGCTGTACAAGGGCTTATTTACAGCAACAGAAAATGAGCATGTGCTCTGCACCAATGGCAAAACAGAGGCACTACTTAAGTCATGACCAGCCAGGGGCTGGCTTAGTTTGAGAGCAAATACTTCCTAAGCCTGATGAGAAAGTTTTCTTCTGTTACCATGATAGTTTTAGAAAATAGCCAGAGTGAAAATGTTGCTGCACTTGGCCAGAGCAATCCAGCAGCTCCTTGGAAGCCTTTTGCAGCTTCTCCCAGGCTTCAGGAAGACTATTTGTTTCTATGGAAATGTGTTCTTTCCACCTTCTCCTTCCCATGCTAGAGGCAAGGACAATCAAATGTGCTCCAGCTCAGTCTACAAGGGTGAAGTCTCTGTGCCACATGGCCCAGGTACATAAAAATCAATGAGAAATTAAGACATGGATATATGTAAAAAATCCCCATGAGCAAAAAATATTTCTCTTCTGCACAAAAACATACTGTAATCCCAGCTCAAGTGAGAAATAAAAATCTTGCCCCTGATTTACATCCACATTATGAAGGAAAACTCTGCCCAGTTAGGGCATCTAACCTCATATGGCTTTGCAGACACCTCATCACCCATCCTCCTAGGGAAAAAAAAGAAAAAAAATTAAACAACCAGAAATTTTAAGTCTACTTTAAAATCTTCCCTTTAAAATAATTGGGAAAAAAAGAAAAGAAAAAAAAAGAAAAGAAAAAAAAAGAAAAAAAAAAAGAAAAAAAAAGCTGTTTAACTATAAGATGTTAATAAATGCACAGAACAAGCCCTCAGGTTTCCTGCTTCTCATGTTCCACATCCCACCTCTGCCTGCCCCAACTCTTTTAAGGTATTTCCAATGGGAAATGCAGCCTTGCTGTTCTTGTCTTCCATCCAGACTCCTGTTTTATCATCCAATGGATGCTATTGATACAACCCTTTTTAAACCCTCTCATCATCGGTCTCATCAGTGTCATCATCATCATAGTCTCAAATCCTGCACTCTTTCATTGTGGGAATTTCTCCTCCACTGAGCTGAGGGATCTTGTTCCCAGCTGAGTGCTTAGTGGACATCTCTGAAGAGCCATGACTCTGAAAATCCACCATGGATGTGTGGTCACTATGGTAAGACTGTGGAAAAAATGGGCTGTGGAAATGGGCCTATTTTGCTGGTTAAGACAAAAGATCAAGCCCAGGGTGCAACACGTGACCTTCTCCTTTGCATGCCTCCCCAGCAGAAGGGGAGGCTTTCAGGGAAGGTACTCACTGTGATTTAGCCTGTTTCTCAGCAAAAACTCTCAGGCAGAACTCCCCATTCTTGTAGGGCTCAAAGGTGGAGGGCACAATGAGGTACTGTCCCCGGGGCAGCGTCATGCGGCTGGAGACCTCGCGCCGGTTCACGTAGGGGTCAGTCCGGGCTGCTGGCTGGTGCCTTGCAAAGAAAGCACGGCCTGCCTGCACATCTGTGCTGCCTTCCAGCTGTGGAGAATGTGTTTTTGTTAGAAACCCTTTGGCAGTTCCCTGGTAAGCCTGCCACCCAATTTCAATTTCAGCGCTTCAAAGTCATCTCAAGCTTTTCTTTGCATAAATTAATAAATCCGTGAGGGATGGCACAAAAGAAAACCACCAGGGTTCTGTCATGGGAAACAGGCAGATGATTAGAAGGGGCAAGAATCTTCCTCTATAAAGATTATCTTTTCACATGCCTCTTTACACTTGGTACCATAAAATAAATAAAAGTATTATAATGTATGCTCATATCTGATCAAATTACTACACTATAAATTTTCCGTGCATTGAGCATTTTTTGCTTTCATAGGCAGCCTGTGGACAAATTTAATTTTCAGAATATCTTTGAGCAATTTATGATATGGAATAAAACTCCTAATTGCATAGGAATTGTAGTCTCTGGTTTCTTTAAATAGACAGAAAAGAATAGTAAATAGAACAAAGCAGTAGTCACAAGGGTGAAACTTATGGGGCCACATTAGATGATTTACCCAACTTCTATTAGTAATAATAAGGATTTATAATCATTTGGATTTTGTAGAAAACAGTACTTAAATTTTCTTAGTACAAATATACTGTTTAGGAAGTTAAACATTGCAAAGTCCATAAAATAAAACACTGACATAAGAAGGAACAGCAGTGTAAGAACAACATCCCTGGTATAAAACTCCTATTCATGACTTTTGCTCCACAAAGATGTCTTTCAAAAAGTATGATTCAGTGACACACAAAAAATGCTGTGTGGTTGATGCAGGATGGGAAGGAAGCATCATTTAGGGATAAGGTTTCTGTCTGTCTGACACCAGAGCATACAAAAATCTTACCAAACATTGGTATAATCATTCAGATTTTCTGTTGTAAAATGTAGAAAAATATGCAGGTTTTTCCTCTTTTGTTCTGAGATAAGATTGAATTTGGTATTTATTCAACAGCCTCATCCTTTCCCCTCACTCAATATTTAGCTAAGTGGAACTGCAAAGGTTAAGAAGACAGATCTATATCTTTCCCAATATATAAAGTTAATTTTCCTTTTGCATTTTCAAGGCTGCTAAAAGAACACAGTTAATTGCTACATGGCCACACATTCATTTACTGAGAGAGGAAAAGGGCTGAAAAGCCAAGGAAAAATTGGCACCATGGGATGCTGGACCTCAGTAATGAGTATAGGCTGTTCCTACTGCCAGACACCCCTGGGGTCTCTTTCTTCGGCAGTGAAAAGTCTCTTTGCCTCAGTATTGACATCTGGGGGGATAAAAGAAGGTTGAGCAGGGCCTGTTCATTACCAGGAGTCCCAGCTCAGAACTGTAAAAGGAACAGATCCACAGAGCTTGGCATTTCTTCTAAACAAAAGATTAGCTACATTTTCAGTTTCATAGCAGTTTTAGAGTGCAGAGATCCTGTTCTGCCTTCACCTGAACTAAACAGACAAATTCTGACCTCAGTTTTACAAACTTCCTAGAAGCCAAATTTCAACAGGCATAAATGAGATCAAGACTGGGAGTCAGACAAGTGTAATAAATCCTCGTGCCCCAGTCCCTTGAAAATGATTATTCAGAACTTGAGATATTGGTCCAGTGACTCAAGGGCAAAGCTCTCCAGAAGAGATATCATTAGTAAAGAAGTCATCATGGCAGCTAAATTCTCCAGTGCAAGGGGAAGTGCCCATGTGGAAGCTGGAAGTCTTCAGCAGAGGCTACATACCTCCTGAGGAATCTGGAAGGAAGGGAAAGAGACAATGTAAAGTGCTGCTATATACCTGCTCCTACCAGTAGGGGAAAAAAATTCAGATAAAGCCTCCTTCAGACAGTTTTGGAAAAATAAATTCATTTACAGCCATATATAATAGTATCAGATACACATTAAATTCTGTCTTGTCCTAGAGCTGTTCCAAAGGAAAAACTGAATATTCACCCAGAGAAATCTATAGCATATTGAACTGCTTTTCCCCTGATCTGGTGTTGTGAATGATGCTATTGTCAGGAAATATTTGAGTAAATCTTTAAATGCTCAATCAAGAAAGTCAACAAGTTAGTTCTACTTTGCTAACCAAAACCAGAAAGTTTATTACAGCACAGCCAAACTCCACTAGTCTACTGCTACTGAACAGGATGAAAATATAAGTTTACTGTCACTAGCAGTCAGCCTGGGGGAGATGAGATTGTTGTGAGGCAACTACAACAAGTTTCAATATTTGGTCCTTCCCAAATTAACTGAATCACTATGATAACTTGTACCTCCAGATGTAAAGGAAAATTTTCCGAAAGCAGTGAGTTGTCTTGAGAGCACAGATTCCAGTGATAGCCAAAGAGAGTGTCCTCCCAAGTCCCAAAAGAGCTTTCAAAAATATCACACATACAACATTTCTGGAGCCTGAGTGGCCTCTTAAGACTCCAGGTGTTGTTGCCTGCAACCAGTGCACTGGAAGGGCAGGAGCTGGGTGATGGACACCCAGTTGCTGTCAGCAGGCAGCTACATGACCTCCAAAAGCTCTGCAGGGCAGGTAGACAGACTTGAACACATATTTCACCTTCATACTTGAACACTTTTCACCTTCTCCTGCAGTGAGGTCTGCTTTAGGTCATCATCTCTGCAGTCCTACCCGGAGCTCCCCAGCCGCAGCATCAGCTGCGATGAAGTAAACCTACTACAGTGTGTGATCCAAGGAGCTGGGATCATAGCTGGGTGCTTACCTGAGATGACTTAGCAGCCAGATTTTTCCAAAAAATTAACATCTTAAAAATCACTTGTGACTTAAGAGTCACCAAGTCTACCCTGCTGTGGGTAAGGCCGCAGAAGACACAAGACAGGATGGAATAGATGTAAAGTACAGGAAGTTCTCCACAGTTGTACTCAGTGATGGGAGAGGCAGACATCCATAATGCACAAATTTGGGATGCTGACAGGTGAGGTTGCCTGGTACCACAGGGAAGGCAGCTCAGAAATGTGCTCAGTGAGAGCCATGTGTGCATGCAGGCACTTGGGCACTAGGGAAAACCTTCTGTAATTTTGAGCCATCTCACAGAAGATCTATGAGCAAAAGTCAGCCATTCCCATCTGCTCCACCTGTGCTGGCTAATGATATTCATCCAGTGGAGTCTATACAACATTTAATTCCTTTTCGTCACATATGATATTGGTAATGACCCTGGTTGTAAAGTTTTACATTTGCTTCTCTCCCCTCACACCACAGAAATTAGAGGTTACACTGTAAGTTCTTTCCTTACATTATATTTTTAGCAACACTGGGAAAATCAGGGAAAACAAAGCCCCAAATTTACTGAACCAGAACAATATGGCAGACAATGGATCAAAAAATGTGAAATAAAAAAGACAAGAAATAACAAAAAAAGAAGATAACTGCTGAGGACTAATGACAGGCTGTAATCAGAAACACTTACCTGGAATTGCCAGGCACACCAAGCCTGCTCCCATTCAGATTTTGTAAAAGAAGGTTCTCAATGAGACTGTTACTAAATTACTGGCTCAACAATTTACACTGCCATCCCATTGAAGTGGGAAAAAACTGAGCCTCAATTTATCTGTGTCTTCCCATATTATGGGGGTCAGGAAGAAATGAGAGAAGGAATTGAATTATTTTGCAAAATCCAGACCTTATTGAAGTGTAGTGCTGAATGTCAAGATGTAGCACGTTGCTAATTTTTTCCAGCTTAACAGGACAAGGAATAAAATCTTTAAAATCAGGAACTTTACCCGGTAGAGTGAATAGCCAATACTAAGCAGACCTTCTCCCATTCTCTTCTGTCTCCTGCGGTTCTTCTGCATCAAGCCCACCAGAACAGTACAGCATGGCTCGTTCAAACTCCCATCATGGTCATCATCTGGTTCATCCAACCAGATTTTAAACTGGGGATTGGTCCAGTATGTTGCTGTGAATGCCCAACAGGAGACAAAAAGGTGGAGGCTTTGCTGTCATTGCAGCCAAGATGGCTGTCACTAGACCTACAGATAATATCTCCCTGGAAGGACATTTGCCTGGAGGTTTTCCAGTTCTTTCCATTGAGTTATATGGATTTATGTTTTCACAGCTATGCTGAGTATCAGTTGGAGTCATGGGAAATCAAAGCACCAGGGTATTTCCTGGGACTAATGACCAACAGGGAGGAGCTGATACGGTTAATTCCAGCCAGTCATTTATCTCCAGGAAATGCCCTTGGAAGCAGCAGTTATTGTTGCAAAAGGACCAAATGCCAGACAGCCTCTCCAGAGGTCTAACCTGAAAACGAATTGGAAATAACTGAACTGTGACACTTTCCTGGCCTGGCCAACCCTTCAGAGGATTACTCCAGCCAGTAGCAAAAGCCATGTAAGCAGGAAGAGCAGACAGAAAAAAAAAAAATAATATCACCACAAATTAACTGCTTGGTGGGCAGGTAACCCCCCACAAGGAAATAAGTGTGAATTAGATCTTCATTTAAAATCCCAAGCTTTTGCTTACTGTCTAAACCTCACAGAAATTGCTGCACCACCAAGCTCTTTTTTTCCCACCAAAGTCCCCTCCAGTTCATAAGTAGTTTTGAATGTTTTGTTTGGGATTTCACCAAAGGCCCACTTGGCTGGGTCCTTACCTTGGTAGTTCTGGCAGCCCCCAGCAGATGAACCCCGTCTCCACTGTCCATTAAACAGGGTCAGGTCCCATTTGTGGACCTTGTTGCTTGTCAGTGTGTCAGGAGTCAAATTGCAGATCTCAAGGCGGCTAAACTGCCTTTGGAAATCTGAAAATGCCATCCTGGCACACAAAAAGATCAGGTTAGTCCATCAGCCTGCAACTGATGAGGTGGCTGTGGCTGGACACCTCTCCCAATGGGACAGCAAACATTGGTATTGCAGAGCTGTCCAAAGCTGCATTTAATTGAATTCTGAAACTTGGAACTGGCTTTGCCCACTGCCTGAATGAGCTGCATCTTCTGGAGACAGCCTCTGTCAATGGCTGTTACACATTATGGGCTCAGTCAAACCATTTTCTGCCATCCCCAGCTGTGGGCAATCCCTCATGGATCATGCTTCAGAAACAAATTCACTGGAACTGGTGAAACAATAATGTGTGAAGAGATCCCATTTCAAGGAATAAGAGTTGGCCCTTGTGAAAGCATCACACTGTAGGAAAACAGTCTGTTTGGTGTTTTGCAAACATCCTATCACTGATGTTTGTTTTTACCATTCCTGGTAGGTTTGCATGAGTGACAGACCTTGCTTGACTGCTTCATGCTGCAAATAGAGGTCTGCTCTCATTTCCTAGTGCCTGATGGCCCATGCAGCTGATTGCGCTGGAGGACAGTGGCCGTTTATCTTTCCAGACTAGGACAGAGTGACATCAGATCCACATATAATCAGATCAGGGTTAGGACAAGCTTTCTATTAGGTCTGAGTAAACAGACTCTTCCCAAGCTGGTAATCTGAACTTTTTCATTTGTGTGTAGCATTTAGGCAAAAAAACAAACCTCAAAATGTAGAGCAGCTGAGGTTCATTCTTGCCACCTCATTAATTTTATTACCATCTGGTCTCTATATTTTGGATAAGTGCCGAGTTATGCAAGCTCTAATAAAAGGTAATATTTGAATAGGAAGGGAGATAAATAAGAGGTTAACAACGCATGCATGTCATCATTAACCCCCCTTGGTACTGGCAGTTTTTCTCCATCCAATTCAAAGGATTATTTAAGGCACATAAAATGTCCAAAAAGTAAGCTAAATGAACAATTCTCACCAAAATTCTCCATCATCTACTTGCTTATCCAGAGCCTGTTTTTGTTTGGGATCAACATAATTCCACTCAGGAGCACTGCAGACAAAGCACAAAAACACACTGTTCAGCTGTTGCATTTTATTCTACAGTGAGATCTGAGTTAGATTCTACCTTGGGCTGATAAAGGAGTATATATTTCTTCAACAAATAGATCTTGTGCCCCTCCAAATGACAGCACACCCTGCAAGCTGACTGCACTGGGCTGAAATCAGACTGCAATGCTATTTGCAACAAATAAGCCTTGAATTGAATCTCCCCTGCCAGGTGCCAGAAGGTACAAACAGACTGGCTGGATTAGGAAATTCACAGCCTGAAAGTCAATCACAGCTTCTGCATTTTATGATCTATCAGGGTGCCTGATACCCTCCCTAGAGAAATTATATAAACCTCCATTGTGGGGGTCATGAAAGAACAGGAAAGCAAAAAGGTGAACTCAGAAAATTTACTGCAGAAAAGAGCTTTGCTCCCTTGCCATTCTGATATGAATGTGCTCAGGGTGGATTCTGCTGTCATCTCCCATGTGACAATGCAGTGCTGCACCTGTCTCAGCAAGGTTGTCCCGTGGTAAAACAGGTGTGACAAAACCAGGATATGGCATGTGTGTATGCCTGAGGCACCTTAGCTTGGGGCTGAGCAAAGCAGCTGTGATAAAAATAAAATTAATTGTAATCTATCCTTAATTATGAAGCATCAGCACCCAGGCTGCAGACAGTCAGGACAGGAAACTGAAATCTCAAAGTGCTGCACGAAAAAATATATTGTGGCCCAAATGACAGTAAAATTTATGCCATTCTAAGTATAAAAATAAAAGAAGTGTTGTCACTACCATGCTCCCAAGATTCCAAGATAGTTGAAGCCCAGAGAGTTTCTGAGAGATTTTTGGATTTAAGGACACTTCTGTGTCCTTATCTTAGTCAGCAGCCCCACTTTTTCAAGATTCTCAGATAAGTACCAAATTCTGGTGTGATTTAGAGCTGAGCAACCTTGGAGTCAAAGCAGAGGTATAACGTTTTATCCCTGCTTTAACTCCCAGGAACAGGACTGGTTTGTATATTTTCCTTAGGTCCTGGAACCATTGGTAGGATCAATCTGAGAAAAACTGTCTTGCAAAATGACATGGATACGGCTTGCAATGGGCTGCTCAGAATTAAACCAAGGGCTGTCTCTGATGAGAAAGCTCTGCCCGAGGCAGGTATTAATGCCTGCTGGAAGGAATGGATCAATATCCAACCTTGGTAATAAATTAATAGTGTTTTATTCCAACTGATTTAGTATCTCTCTCTAAATGTGCTTTGTGATTGGATTAACTGCATTTTCCCAATTTAATTTTTAATAGATTCCAAAATACACCAAAGAGAGAGAAGCAGGGGCATATAAAAACCTACTTATCACTCCAAGATCCAGTCCATTCTACTTCACCCCAGGGATTCCTAAGCCTCACTAGCTTCTCTGGCCGTCCTCGGTAATATACCTAAAAGATCCACAACAAACAGAGCCTGAGCACTTCCATTATTCTAATCATCAGAGGGCAATTGCTTTTCAGATAGGATAAAACATGATTTGTACTTGAGTGTTGCAGTCCATTACAATCTGCAATAGTTAAAAGACACCTAGATGCCTTCTACCCCTATTTTCTATTATCCTGTGCCACCAAGTGAGCCATTAGCTGCTGCACTCACCATTTCATATAATGACAGCAACCTGCAAGGAAAATCATCAGCTACAAACCAGCTGAATAGCTGCATCCTCAAAAGCAGGAAACATTGCACAGCAAGGTTGGAAGGAAGTTATCTGGCATGGACATCTGTGTAATGATTCCAGTTTCAGAGGAGCAGGAATACCTGGGGCTTGCTCTGAAGATGAGACTCACAGCAAAACTCATCAAGAGGCTTTTACTCTTTTCCCATCTGACTGGGAAAGTGCTTGCTCTCACCTCACACAACATAAACATGTGGGGAATGGCTGCCTCGTCTCCTGCTCCTCCTTTCTGTACTCTGAATTTTGGTAGCAGCTTGGCCCACCTTTACACCTTGTACCCCAGCCTGTTGGTACCATACAAGTGGCAGACTGCACAGTGTGCTCCATACCACTACCCACACAGAGCTTCTGACCTGGCTGAGTACTACAGGTACTCCTTTTTCTGTATCAATGTCTATAAGTTAGAAACATTTTTATGGTCAGTCACTGAAAGACATCAGAAAGTTGAAGGCACAGCAGTGTTGCAATCCCAAGCTGGTTTGCATGATGGCCCCAGAGAGGCTGCCTTACCTCCTCTGCTCCAGTGATAGAGTAAGCATGCCCTTTTACCAGTTTCAGACTTGTGATTGCTTCTATTTCAGCTGTAGCAGTTATCTGGAGCAATAAAAGAATGCATATTTATGATTATATATTGTGTGTGAACTGAGCTTTCATAAGCAAATTAATATGGGGGAAGATATCCAAAGTGGTATGCACAATGAATACCAATATTCTTGATGCAAAGTATATTAAATTAAGGTGAGATCCACAGCAAAAGCTGCAGTTTCATGCCCCTTAATATTTAGTCCAAGCACAGAAGAAATTCAAGGATCTACAATGAAATCTAAATCCTATTCCCAGCTCAGGTGACAAACCCTGTCACCTGCAGACATGTTCACATGGACTTAGCTTTAGCCTGTCTCAGCTGAGATCCAGTATACCAAAACTGGAACTCTGGTAATTCTATACACCACAATGCAAACAAGATAATGAAACAGGATGTGAAAGGTGTGACGTTTCCAAAACATGTTCAAACATCATCTGCAATTTGAGAGCGTTTGTATTACAGGTGTCAGTAATCTTTAGGATTGAAAACCAAAGCCAGAATCAGACTACAGGCTGCAACAAAGTGTCTCAGTGAGTTTGTCTCTAGCAGTCAAGTGTCTGGAGCTGAAAATTTGAATGAGAAAAGATATTCAGAGAATGCAGTTCCAGAAGACCAGCAGGTTGTTCACAGCTCTAAGTATTATCACATGCTGTCATGTAAATAAGGAGACACAATGAGCAATGGTTATTTAGAACCTCACCCAAATGTTTGGATACTGAAATCAATAAAGATCCCACAGTAATTCAGTTTTCTCTTATATCAGGCCTTCCTACCCATATCTTACATTGGTCTGGGCTTTTGTCACAGTTTGGGGCCAGAGCCCTGAGAAGGGGAGCAAGGAGACTAAAGCCCTGTCAGGCCTCTTACATCAATGGAGCAGCCAAGCAGTGACCCAGCTCTCAGGGCCTTCTGGATGATTTGGTACAGGTTTGAAGGAGCCCTCCGCAGCTCATAGGACTCAGAGATGCCTCCAGTAAAATCCTCAAAGCCCTCCACAGTGGACCCTCCAGCTAGAGCTTCATAAGAGCCATTCAACCTGGGGAGAAATGATAAGAGCCATACAAGGGTCCATCTCCACCTGCAAGCACAAGGTACCACAGAAAGAAGGGTTTATCATTTAGTATCTCTTAATTTGGTTGGTCATCAATGTGACCTGGGGCAAGGAAATTCAAGCCCCTTGAAATACATTTGGCAACAGCATTTATGGACCGAGAGGGAGCTGTAAATGCTGGGTGGGAGGGAGGCTGCCTTAGAATGAAGTGTGTTATGACTGACACCCCTGGTCTGGGCCGCCACCAGGGGCACAGCTCCCGCCCACCCCCGTACTTGGCGTAGGCCTTCTCCAGCAGCGCGCTCCAGAACTCGTTGCCTTCCTCCGAGTGCACGAAGAGCAGCATCCCGTTCTTGGTGGGCAGCCTGTCGTCCACCACCACGTCCACCCACTCCCCATACTGCCAGAACTGAGGGAAAGAAGAAAAGGAGCAATGATGGACATTGATGTTCCCATAATAGCTCCATGCTTCCATCCTCCTATCCTGTCATTCACTTCCCCCTGCATAAGCCACTGTAGGGTTTACTCCCATGCTGGATTCCTCTCCTTTGTAATAGAGACAAACTCCTCCCAGCTCTGTGGATTGGTCAGCAGGCTTCTTAATGCTACATTAAATTTTGCTGACAGGAAATATTAACAGCATCTTGTTGTACATAGCATCAAAAACAATGTCTGAACATGTAAACTGAATTTACATGGTGGACAGCCCAGAAAGCCAGCATGGAGATAGGATACTCTGAACCACCTCAAGGCTCAAATCTTAAGGAAAAAAAGCCAATATGCCTGTAAAAATGCCTGTAAGTAGAGGTCATCTAAAGGGGAAGTGCTCAATAGTGCTAATCCCTTCTGAAAATACTAGGAATTGCGTGAAACACAGCAAGTGCTAAATTTTGGCCTCAAAGCTAGAAATGTTTACTCCAGGATTTGCTGCATTCCTGATAGGAGAGGTGATCATTCACACCTTAACACTCAAAGGTGAGCTGGCGGAAGGGCTAGAAAATGTGTTCTAAAACTTCTGTCCTCACCAGAACACCTCCTTTAGCAGGGTGAATCCACACTGCTCCCACCTGAGCCCAACTTCCAGACAAAGCAGGTTGGCTAAATCCTGGCACTCTGGCTCCACAAGCAAGGAAATAAAGGCAAAGCAGGCAGGGAAAGGGAGGAATGAGAAGGAACCACACCAGCTTGAATTCACTCTCCACAGCTGGCAGCAACAGAGCTTGGTTTGGGCTCATGTGGCCTGATGGTGCAGCTCAGTTTACAAAATCTGTGTAACTCCCCAGAGCTCCATCAGCTGTAAGACAGCAGAACCTCACCAGTGGGCAGGTCTCATTTAACATTAATTTAACTCTGTTCTTAGTTTCTTTCTCTCTCCCCCATCAATTTCATATACACACCATAACTGTTGATTATTTAACGTGTTCCATGAAAACAAAACAAAACAAAACAAGCTACTTCTAATCAAATACTAGCATTTTGCTTTTTAATTCTCAATCCCCTGATCATACGGGTACCTGGAAATGAAAGATTCCAGCATAGTCCTTCTGGAAACTCTGAGCCTTGGGAACAACACGGAACAGAATATCTGGATTCAAAGTGAGAGATGCAATGGCAGCTAGGAGCCAGCAATCACCTAAAACACACATTACAAGGCAGAAAAGTTCATTAATAACTCCGTTAAGTCATGCTCTCACCTGGACTAAAATGCCAGCAGTAAGAGCTATGCCAGACTCAGTCTTGGTTCAGTAATCCATTCCTGTTCTGTTAGCTCTCTCTTTTGCTCATTTTCCACTCACTCAAACCACACAGGTATTCTGAGGCCTCTGAGGCTGATCATGGAAGTAATTTCAATGGTCCAGTTTGTACTTTGATTTTGTAATGAACCTATGAAAACAGGCTGCTTTACTTAAGCTTGTAAATGCCCTCAGGAGATCAAGAACACAGCCAGAAGGAGAAGGCATTTGAGGTATGTGGGTTGCAAAAGTGGCTGGGCAGGACAGAGTTAATGCCCTGTGGTACTTTAAGTAGACTCAAGCCACCACATCAGGGGCAGACAAGGACTTAGGAGATATCCAGCAGACAGCAAAAGTTCTGAGTTGATAGAAGGATGGTGGGACTTCCATTGCTGTCTTTTGGAGAAGGTTTGATGGATAGCAGCAGCATTTGTGGGCCTGTTCCTCCTCAGCCCTTTCTTTTAAGGTCCAAACTTGAATTTAGAGCTATCGCCAGAGATTTGCCCAGCAGTCAAATGGAAGCTGAAGTCTCCTGGGACCTTTGTGAGGAGGTGAGTCCTTCCTTTGGCCCATTCCTTTTTCTGGAAAGGCTGGGCTTGCCCAGCCCTCTTTGGAGGCTGTGTGCCTTGCAGCTGGAGCTGTTTCCTGGGTTGGTTACCTGTTTATTGAGGATTGGAGGCTGGGTAAGGAGAAGCCTCTGCCACACCAAAGGTGGTGCCCCTGGGAAACGTAGTAACTCGTGGTGTTTGCACACAGCAAATAGCAGGAGGAACTTCTGTGATTCCATTTTATTTCGGAGGTGTGCAGAAAGCCTAGCAAAACAAAACTGCTCTGAAGGCACTAACATCTTCCTGGTCTCCTGAGGATTATCTGTGCCAAGACATAGCTCCTTTGGCAAATGCATATCGTGCAGAAGGAGTTGGCATCGCAGCTCTTGCTTCAGAGGAAATAAGTGAATTGAGAAACCAAGGAAAGAGTTTAACCTGCAGCAAGATTGAACACCCTCGAGCAGCAGTTAATTCTTTATATTTACTTGGGATTATGATTTAATGCCATGGTGAATACAAGTGTAAAAGTAGGATGAAGAGTCTTGCCAGAGGTACCCAGATGGGTCCTATGAGCTGCTTCAAGAAACCTCTGTAAAGGAGTGTCCCTGGTGTGATGACCTGTAACCACTTGAGCTGGCTGATCACACTATGGGTCCAAACCCATAACATGCAATATGATATATTCCCACCTGTGTGGCAGCTCAGGTCCTTCTAAAGAGAAGGGAAAATACATTCCTACTGTGTGAGGTGCTGCTTGACCCTTCCCCCAGGATTCTCTGCCTTAGCTTGGCTGCCACATTCAGAAATTCAAGCTGGAAGGGGGCAGACAAATGTTTGGACTGCCTGCTTCTCCCCCATGCACCTGTATTTTTTATGAGAAGAGGTTAAAAAAATTTGTCCTTCTCATCCTATACAAGTGAAGTTTGAAGAGGAAGTGTGAGGCAGGTTAAATGCCACTTTGGAGAAAAGCTGTTTGAGGCAAGAGCTCTTAGTTGAAGGATAATATTTCCTTTGCAGAGAAGGAGATAAAATAAAAGGATTGTGACATATTTAAAGTGGAAATAGGGAAAAGTTGATGCCCTGCATAAAGAAAAGAAAGCCCAGAAGTCTCAGACTATAGACTATGAGCAAAAACCTTCTCAAGGAAGGATCAACTTGCTGGCCTGGAAGTTTCCTCCTAGCCTTAGGCACTTACGTATAAAATAAGCAAAATTATAACACCAGAAGGTGTGGGGATAAAAGGCTTTAAGAACATTCTCTCCCCAAAAAAATGCAGATGCAGGAAAAAAATGAGACTGAGAACACTCAGATCTGCTTTGTAGCTATTTCTTTGAGGCTTTCCTTGGTACAGTGTATGCCTTAAGCTGTTATAATTTCTGTTTTCCTTGAAGAGGTAGAAATAATGGTGATAAGTCTGGGGAATGGATTTTCAGAGGAGGAAGATGAAAAGCTGTATCAAGTCAGACCTGAAATCTTCATTTTTCTCATGCTCTGGCTGTCCCTGGCATGCTGTGAAGTGCAGAAAATTATTTCTGAGAAGGTGGGTGTCCCTGGGGTTCTTGTTGTGTCCCTCCACCCCATGAGACCAGAGAAGGCCTTCAGCAGTGACAAATTGGTGCTGTCCCAATGTGCAACATCTGGAACCGTTTCCCCTAAAATCCTGGCCAGGATTTTAAAGCCGGTGAGTGAGAAACTAGCCCAGGTTTTGCTGAGGATGGTGTATGTTGGATGAACAATTAAGCAGAAGATTTGATGAAATGAGGGGAGTTTCCTTAAATACATTCTTTACTTCCTGCCTCAGAGCTAAACAATTTCAGAATCTCAGCCCAGAGGATACCAAATGCAGCATGAAATCCGTTAAGGTGCCTTTCTTACAGCATGGATTAACTTCCTAGTGCTTGGGAGAGGGAGTGACATGGGTGCTGCTGCCTGTCTCCAACACAGCAATGCAGTCCGACCTCCAGGGAAGCATTCCAGGGCATGCCTGCTCAAAGCACAACTGGGAAAAAATTGTGTTGGAACAATTGCAGTCATGAACTTGGCCTTAAAAGCAGCCATGCCTCCCTCAAGCACTGCAGAGTCCTATCTCCAAACCTTACTTTCTGGAGCCTAGTATCTTTGACAAAGCTTGTGCCAACCAAAAGGAACCAGCTGGGAATTGATTGCTGTGCAGTAACTTGATAAAAATGGAAGTGTCTCTGAATGTAGATGGTTTGGGGGCATCTTTGTACAGCAGATATGCACAACATCCAAGCTTCTGTGATATTTACTTTCAGAGGATGTAGAAATCTGTCCATATCAAGGAGCTTCCATGACAGGGTCTAAACAGCCCAGTTGGCCTCTTACCTTCTTGTACACCATAATGGGATCCTGGCCTATTAGTAAGCCTTCTCAGCCCTACTGGATAATATGTGACTAGTTCTAAAGGAGTACAATTTTCCACATCCTGTTCTCTTTTTCAAAGTTCAACAAAATTTTGCCAGCAGCAAGTTTCAGAGTTCAGTTTGTGGTTGTGCCTACAGGACAGCACAAGAGCACAAGAGCACAAGCTCCCAAGAAAGGCACCTTATAGGTGGTAGGACCTTCAAACTTGTTCAGCTGCAGGTTATAAGTAATCTTTCACACTGTGAGAAAACTATTTTATTGCATTTCTAAAAAGGGAGTTTTTTTGAAGGACGGAAAAGGAGGCAAATTGACCACTTAATTAGAATGTATTTCAATAGGCTCATAGTCAGAAAAATGATAATATCAAAAAGCATTTCTGCTCACCATATGAGTTTAAAGTTGCAGCCCTTTAGCTTATAAAAATAACTATTTTTTTAAAAAAAAGCTTTCTCAACATTAGCCCTGCAAGGCTAAATCACTTATGGACACCTATCACTGCTTCTGTTCAGTCTCATATTTCATGAACAAAAGTTTCAGACAAGTTCCAATTACAGTGTTTACAGCTGCTGCTGAATGTCCTGTAAAGAAGCCAGCTTCTTGATTTCTGGATCTGAAGTAATTTGAAATGGTAGTAAAGTGAAATTTGGGTGGTTTTTTGTTTGCTTTTCTTTAATTTAAGCAATCCTGACCTTGACTTTGGGGTGGAAAGGGTAAACACGAAAAACATGAAGCCTAGCTGTGCCTATCTCCTGTGTGTGTGTGTGTGTGTATATATATATACATGTGTGATCTTGGAGAATTACTTTGACTGTTAGTGCACTTGAAATAGAATCCCTTGCTGCTCACAGATGTCCTGAGTTGGCTCATGTTCTCAGTGCTACCCAAGCAGCTCCTGGTTTACAGAGATAATCAAATTGCTGCAGCGAATAACGAATCCTTGGTGACCCGGCAGCTCAGCGACTCCTCCGTATTGATGATGTTTACCCAAGCATGCTCCACTTGCAGAGGCCATAAAATAAATGAGAAATTTGATTAGTTTTGGTTGCTCCAGAGCTGTGCTCAGTTTCTGTTTAGCTACCATCAAACTGTCTAGACACAGAGCATCTAAACTCTCCTTTGACCTAGAGATGGCGGGTTTCAGCCAAACATCCAGGTCTCTGGTTCCAAAATGCAACTGGACAGCACAGAGGCATTTCTGTCCTGACTCTCTTCTGGCTTGTTGCTGTTTCAGCAATGCCTGGTGTTCAGAAAGGATCCAAACACAATGCTGTGGCTTCCTGGATTGCCAGGCAGCTCTGACTCTCAGCTTTAGTCTCTGCTGGAAGCCCTTGTTCGGAGCTTGTACTACCTGGGGCATCACACCAGGCAGCAAGGAAGCACTGACCCACTAGCTTATAATTTATGGCAGTGCAGGTTGCCTCTGCTTTGAGATTTCTAAAGACTTTCTGAGGTTTTCTATGCAAATTAATCTTATTCTGCAGCTGTGTACAGAAAGGCAAAGGAGAAGACAGGCAAAGGAACAGGCTTTCTTCTCCTTGGGGTCTCAGAGTTGTTAGTGAATGTGTTTTTTATATCAGTGGGATATATTTGCTAGAACCAGGATCTACAATATCCCTGAGCCCATGGGACTGAATGTCAGAAGGGCCATGTATTAATGTCTACAGCAAAACAAGTGAACAAACCCAGTACTATTACATTCTCTCCTGCCTACAACCACATCAAAGGCTCCCTCAACAGGTATCAGATCTATCTCAGAGCTGTCAGGCCTTGTTTTTTTCTCCAGGATACCTCTAATCTCCCCAAATCTGCCTGTAGGACAATGCATGCACAAAGCACATGTGGGGTGGGCTCCTGGGCTGGTGTGAGCTGGAGCATTTCCCTCGGCTTCAGGGAACTCCTCCAGCTGCCAGCCCAGGCCCAGGGAGCTGCCATGCCCGGAGTGGCCTCTGGGCGTTCAGAACAAAAGGAAACTCATGAATATAACTAGTGTGGATCTGGAAAGCTAATATTAAACCTAGGGGGTTTCAGTATGTTTTATATTATTTAAATTAAATTTTATGCCGCTTGCTTCTTAAGAACTTCTGCAAACAGTCCTCGGGTTAACTTATTCAGATAGCAGCAAGAAAACTTCATAAGTCACCTTTAATAACTAAGACTGTGACTACATTTCGAGTTGTTACTAAGCTATCAAAAAGATATGGTTCAAAGAACATTTAAAACATTTCAAGACTTTCAAGTCCCCATCAAACTTCCCAAGCTGATATTCATCTAGCTTACACTGTTGTCAAAGAAATAAGTTCAATGGAGTGAGGCCAACTCCGGGTTTTCTTGTTCCTTTTGTTCATATAAACCCAAACCTGCAGTGTTATTTTTAAAAGAAAAGAAATAAGTCAGAGAATATTATTAAAAATAGGCTCTATTTCCCTAAAGGATATGTTACCCAGTCACATACATACGTGGCTTATGTAAATATGTAATCAGGGTCTGTTTCAATAGATGTGTTTTATATGAGGGTTTTAATAACAAGAACTTTGATATTCAACGTATTGGATCAAACACAAAAAAAAATTAGTATGCATCAGAGATGTAAAGCAAATACCTGAAGGCTAGAAGGGAAGTCCCATGCCTGCAGTTTATTTTTGTGAAGGGTCAGTGTGTGTAGAAGCAATTGTAAGCAGCCTTGCAGGAACAAATTGGGTTATCTTTCATTATTTTCTCTTTTTCTACTTTTTTATTTGTGTGTGTGTGTATGAGAGAGAGAGAAAAAAAAATCCAGCTCCTAATAATGACAGAATTAGATTTTGGGGCTTTTCTTCTAGGTTTGAGATGATTTTCAGGACCAGCCTTTGGGTTACTGCCCACCAAAAGTTGTCTTGGGAAAATCCAGAGCAAGGTATCATCCCCAGGTTCACAGGAGGTTTTGGGGTCCAGTTCTCTTGTTACCACTATGTGATGGATTTTGGCACTGATCTCTAATGAAAGCCCATTTAACACAAGGGATTGGGACTCCACAGAAACACTCGGCAGGTGACAGAAACAGAAAAGGGCTCAGGGTATTTGTATTCAGTTTCTCGGCTAAACACATAATCCACTGGCCTTTTCTAGTTTAAGAACAGATATTTTTCAGTCCTGTAGCTTGTAAACTGTCTGGGGAAATGAGGTTTTACTTCAGGTGTATGTTTTAAATTTTTTTTTATGCCATTATAGAAACTTTCCAAATAGGAGGTGACAAGAAATGTCACTTTTACTACTTATTTGAGCCATTCTCCTGAAATACAATAAGTGATTTCCCCATACTCTGTTCCAGCATCCACCAAATAAATATCCTGGAGCAAGTATATGATTGGGCATCTTATTTTTAGCACTTGGAGTACATGCCCACACACAGGGGAATTTTTTAGCAATTGCTTTAATAGTGCTGTGTTTACAAGAGCAGCACTAGCATTATTTATCGCCAACGACCTGCAGAAATTGTTTCAATCTCATTTGCACAATGGATGTGCTGGAAGACCAGTGAGGTCAGGAGTACTGCAGTTAGCAGCACAGGAGGGAGAAAGGCTGATTTCTCTGTGTCTAATCTATCAAATTCTCATTACAAGAGTTTCAGCCTTCTTGCCTCTCTATGCAGTCAAGGGTTTGCTGCTGCTGTCCTCCGCAGCTGGATCTTATCAGCGAGCAGGCAGGGAAGGCAGCTGCTGCAGCAGCCACTCTGAAGGGAATAAAGTCCCTTACAGCTCCCTTCTGGCCACTTGCACAGAAGCTCTGTTTGGCCAAAGGCAAGCATTGCAGAAAAATGGGTAAGGGAGGTTTTTTTTATGATGGATATCTTCCTCTGCATCAGGCCCTGACTGAGGGAGCTGAGCAGAACTGCCTTTTTTGTGTGGCTGGCTGGTTCCTGGTTGCTCCTGTCCCTGCTCACAGCTCTACATGAATGCTGCTCAAGCAGAAAGCAGGGTTCAGCATGAAGGGCTTGGAACAATTTGTTTGTTGTGGATGGTATTACAAAGTTTACATTCTCTGTTCATTTCTTTCTAATGTGGTCCGTGTTTCTTACTCATACTTGGACCATCCTGCTTGACACAAAATGGCACATCACAGACCCAGCCCCTCTACTAAACCAGTTCCTGCTCTGTTCCTTGGTTGTTGTGTATTTGTTTTGTGTGAAACTGAGGCAGGAACTTGCTCTGCCTCATAAACAAATAAAAGAACCTAAGGGCTAGGCTACAGCAGAAAACTTCCCTGGTGTCCCTTGTCCCCTGAGTCTTTGAAGCTGCTGGCATGGGCATGAATCCCACTCTCTTGCCTCAGGGCAAGTGCTCCCACGATTAGGTTGGCATCCACCTCTGTCTTAAGAGGTCAAAAGCAAACCATTTCTGCTCCACATAATTAATTCCTTCCTCCAGGAGACGGTTTGGTGTCTTCCAATTTTGACTCTTAAAAGCCCACATATAGCCTGTCTCAGGCAGCAGTACTGGTATATGAGTCCTCTTCTTGGGTATCTGTCCCTCCATACTGACATGTCTGGGAGAAACCCAATGAAATGGTCCATGTATCAGGAGTTTTTAATGAAGCTTCATTTCTTTTTCCTCTTCCAAAACAAAATTCAGAAGCACTGTACATACCCAGCTCTCCTTGGCAGACATCTGTTCGGGTAGCTCCTCCAATTATAAACTGAGGGTTGGCACATAACTCCTGAAAAGACACGATTTCAAAGTTTGCATCACCCTTTCTGGTCTGAAAAGTTCCCTTTTCTTGTTCCTTGTTTCAATATTCAAAAACTACTAAAAACTTTGAACATTTCTTTAAAAATATATCCTTTCTCCTCTGTTTGATTAACATGGCCCCAGGACAAAATTTCTTTGTTAATTTGAGGGCTGCATGTGGAATTTTGAGGCAAATCCTGATGCCCTTTGCTACTAGGCACTGTCAGTGATACTACTGAGAATTTTTGCTGCTGTGGAGACAGAGGTGAAAATTCCCCTCAGTGTTTACATCTTATTTCATCTTGCTGAGATTTTTGGTTCAAGCAGCATAAATGAGTTTGTGACTGTGGCTTCTGCCTGTGCCACTGGAACTGTGCTGAGTTTCCAGTGCCAAGTGTGGAGGATGTTCCCCCACCCTGACCCTGCTTCCTGGGAGGCCAACCACACAAATGCTTTTATTAGCAACAACCCCCCTTTCTTCCTGGCCCTTTGGGGCCAGCCAATTGGGTTATGGCAATGATTGCCACTCCTATCCCAACTCTGAGCTCTCCGACAACTCATGGCCTATATTAGGAAGTCATTATTGTCTCTCTAAAGACAAAAGCCTTTTCTGTTTTTTCTGAGCATTTTCCATGAGCTTCTGGATAGCAGCAAGGAGCAGTTTATAGGAAGCCTAACTTGGCAAGCAGGGTTGAGGACAGTTTAGGCAGTCACTGGCTCTCCTCAAGAGCATCAATTTTCTGAGCATCCTGTGGAGAGACAGAGACAACCCAGGACTCCTTGTGTATGAAGAAGAGCCAGTTTGTGAATATTCCCTCCAACAAGAATCATCTCAGCTACATCCTTTTGCTTCTGTCCAGTGGAGAGGGATCCAGCAGTAGGTTACCCACCACACAGGAGAAGGTTTTGTGTAATTTTTTCTCTTCTCCCTCCAAAGTGCTGCACCTGGTATCAGTCAGCTGCATATGATTTATTACTCACCCAGATACCTGTCCTTCCTGAGCCACTCCCAAGTGCCACATACACCTCTCACACAGCTGAGTTTCCCGTCAGGGGTCCCACGAGCTGGTCTCTGGCAGGCAGGGCTGAGACATTTAACCCTGTTGAATCTCAGCCCTCAGTTATTCCTTCCCCTGCTATGCTTGTGGCTGTGTCTCTGCCTGCAGCAGGCTCAATGTTGTTCTTGTATGAGAAACCCAAGCCTAATTTAAAGAGTTTTCTAAGGCTGATCTTCTCCAAGGATAGGCAAAGCCAAGAAACACATCCATGATATTTGTTGAGGTAACATCCAGGTGCCAGAGTGAGGTGCTGATGGATAAATGAGGTTGCCAGGGTTATTAAACCTGGCGTTACTAAACCTGCAAGTTTCTGTTTCTCTTTTCAGGTGAAAAACTAATGAAGTCCAAAGCCTTGAGATTTTCTGTTCTTCTCATTCTCCTTTCCTTCATCAGACAGAGGCAAGTAATTTGGGGGGGGGGGGGGGGGGGGGACAANNTCTTGATGTTGCAAAATTACAAAGGAGAAATGGGGACAGAAATAAATGACTGAAAAATCTCTGAAGCTCTGATTTTGTGACTTAAAAAAAAAATCATCATCTAATCTTTGCTGATGAAAATTACTTTCTTAGAATCAGAGGCCGTTTCTAGGATATACATATTTAGGTAATAACATTTCCAATCAGCTGCTATTTAACTGTTACAGGCAGCTTGAAATGAGGCAGAGGATTTTATTTAAGTATTAGCCTGATTTCCTGAGGGGCACAGTGGCAAGACCTTGGTGTGGGTGCTGTTACAAATGACAGGCTCCTGGGGTGGCCCATGTCTGGCTGGATATTATATGTGGGGCTTTTCATCCATCTCTGACTGCACCCTGGACTTGTAGCTCTCTGGAGTTGGGAGGGAAGAAAGCAGGTTGCCATGAAGCACATACCCATGAAGCAACTATAGGATTCCTTGCTTTAAAATGGGCTTCTGACAATGATTCCTTTTCCCATCCTCTTTCCAAACTTGCTTCTGCCACGGAGGTAAAGCAAGATAGAATTAAGAAAAAAGACATACAGGGACAGTGGATATTCAAGCTCACCAGAGATTTAACTGGGATGTTCAGCTGGGTTTTGGTAAGATTTTAACCCAGTGAAACAGGCAGTTGTAGAGCACTTCTTACCGTGGGGCGCTTCCAGACTATCCCCTGAGTTTTGAAGGAATATGGTCCCAGGTCCCGGTAGCCCAGAGCAGAAGGACACGCTGGGAACTCTTCATCCTTGAACAGTGTGCCAGTCTGCAGGCACTGCTGCTTCAGGGCTTCATAGTCCTGCTTCAGATACTTGATGGCGTTCCTGTTGGATCCGAGCCCGTCCGCTGCTGCTCGCTCTTGGCACAGTCTGGCCGCGGCCCTGGCCATGCTGCCCAGCCTCCCGGTGAGCGCTGCAGCTCGGCTTTGCCTCGGGGCACACAGAGGAGGTGAGTGCGGGCAGGCTCGGCTGGAGCCAAGCGCTGCCCCAAGCGCTCCTGCAGCCCCGGAGGGAGGAGGCACCGGGAGAGCAAATATGAGTTCGTGCCGGGAGACGGGCGGGAGCCGCAACCATCGCGGCTGGGTTTATGGGCACTGCCTGCTGCTACTCCCATGGTATTTGCTTTCTTTGCTGTCCCTTTTTAAAGCACTCTTTTAGCAAGAAGTCAGGGAGAACTTTTTGCAGGCACACCTGTTAACAGATGGAATAAGACTCTGTGTATTCCATGTGCTGGAAGCCAGGTTTAAGGATCAGTCCTTTAAAAATCCAGGTGAAGATGGTTCAAAACTCCTTTCCTCCTCCTGAAATCAGACTCAATGCAGTTAAGAGTGTTGTGCAGCCACAAAACCTGGAGCTGGTTATCTATTGCTATGGCTTATAAGGCTATGGAGATGCCATGGAGTTTTAAAATTAAGGAAAACTGAACCCACTTCTAGCTTAAACAGCGAGTTTTCTTAAAAAGACCCTTCTCATGGGTTCTCTCAAACAGTATGAATTTGTAATTTAATTTATTGACAACAAGAGAGGTGGAGCTGACAGAGCTAGAGCCGACCAGTTGCAGAGGGCAAGGATACAGCCCAGGAGCATGATGTAGGCCAAAACCAGGAAATTGTTCCACCACATAGGTGGGAAGTTGGAAAGCCCAGCTACCCCTCTCCAGTGTCACTCTGGGCAGAAGTCACTAAAACGTCCCCATCTATATAAATGGGGTCTTGTCTCAACTACTGAGAGATTACCCATCATATTTACAGTCTTCTGGTGGTGTTTCCTGCAAATGAAATGTTTGCAGGCAGAAAACAAAGAAAGCCTTGGGTGCAAAAGGCTTTATAGACCTTATGAAACAGCGGTTCTTGTAGGAGAAAAACTCCATTTCTACCCTAGCACTCCCATTTTGTACTGGCACAGGGGTCCACACCTCCCTGGGAAGGTGGCTGCCTTTGTAGGTTAAAGAACTGAAGGAGGAAACATTTTCCATGGAGCACAGCTGCTCTCTGCTGTCATCCTGTGTAATGGCTGGGACTCCCCAGCAAAGCCACTGCATGCCCAGCTGAGAGCTGGGTGAACAGTAACATTGTATGCCAAGGAGCACATTTGATGACTACCTCTAGGTAAATTTGGACAGAAGGTGTGGGGAAGGGAAGAGAGAATTTTTAAGGAATGAAACCTGGTGAGATAAGGAGTCCAAACAGAGGCTAGCCAGGCTGCTTGTCTGCAAATATTTGGAGAGTGAATGCAAAGGAGGAAACAAAATGACTTGGTCATTTCCAGGCAGTGAAGGCTGGGCTGAGGGAATTAATATATATATATTATGTCAGTTACCCCCAAATTAAACTAATTCTGTTGAAATTGTGTAAAGGAAAAGGGTGGCCAGCATTTTATCCATGTTGCATTTCAGTACTTCCAGGCGTGTCTGTGTACTGAACCAGAGTGAGGAGTGGAATAACAAAAGGTTGAGGGAAGGGTTTTTTCTTTCCAGGGTGGATTTCTTATCCTGTCAAATAGACCCACTCAGAGGCACCCACTTTCTTTGCTCATGAGGCAGAATACTGCTTTCTTCCCCCACCCTGCATTAATCAATGCCTTGTGCTGAAATTTCCTCTCTTCCTGTAGTCCAGAGGAATGCTCCCACTTTGCTGTGATTGCTGTAAGCTGCAAGTTCAGCAACCTTGTTCATGGAAAAACATGGTGCTCCAGCAACTGGAAAAGGTCATTTTGAACAACTGGAATATTTTGTTTTCCATGTACTTTTTCAGACATACACTTGATATCCTGTGTGCTCTGTAACTCCAGTTGCCACTAGATGTGAGCAGGCACAGCAGGGGTGAACTCTTGTGCATCACCAGAGTCTAACAGGGAAAGACAGAAGCTAGGAGCACCTCCCCTGAGGAGACAGGCTGAGAGAACTGGGTTTTTTTCAGTCTGGAGAAGAAAAGGCTCCAGGAGAACCCGAGAGCACTTTCCAGTTCCTAAAGAAGGCTGCCAGAAAGCTGGAGAGGGAATTTTTACAGGGTTTGTAGATAAGACAAATGGGAATGTATCTTCAGACTGACAGAGGGGAGGTTTAGATGAAACAAATAGAAATTCTTCAGTGTAAAGATGGTGACACTCTGGAACAGGTTTCCCAGAGAGGTTGTGGATGTCTCATCCCTGGAAGTGTTCAAAGCCAGGTTGGATGAGCCTTTGGGCACCCTATTCTAGTGAAAGGTGCCCCTGCCCATGGTAGGGGGGTTGGAACAAGATGAGTATTTAAGGTCCCTTCCAACACAAACCATTCTATAATACAATTAGATTTTAATAATTAATTTCAGTTTTCACATTTGAAAAGAGGCTGAGAACAACCCCTTTCTCTGGGAGAGGCTTGGACCAGGTGGCTTCCCAGTGTGTCCACCAGAACTATTTGGTTCTAGTGATCTGTCACAGCACTTTAAAACCATTTTCTAAGCTTGATGAGCAGTAGCATGATTTATTTTGTGTAGAATGTGATACACAAGCACCATCTAGAGGATATAAAGGAGATGATGACTATAGCTGACTACAGCAATAGCTGACAGCCATATTATAGGAGGAAAAAATTTTAAGGTTCACCACGGCTCAAAAACTGCTGCTGAAGTGGCATTAACCCCTAGGGTTAAAAGTTATAACAATTATTTTGACTTTTATTGCTTCTGTGATTTGCATATTTTTGTCTGGCTCTTCTTTCTTTCCCTCTTCCCCTTTCTTGATGATAGCAAGAAGATGAGGGGAATAAGGAAGAACCAATTAAACCAGGAAAATGAATCACCTGAGTTTCAAAGAAGAGACTAAAAATGCCATGCAATCAGGACTGTTCTGTATATGGGGAAATCTTAAGAATAAAATAACCCTCAATTAGCCAGCAGTTTTAGATACACTTCTGATATACTGCATTGGAGAGAGATGAGAGGGCTCTCCTGTACTGCAGCACTTGGCTAATGAGGATTAAACCTGCTTTGCTGTACTGTAGACCCTGCAGCATGAAAAAAGCTCAGTTTCATTCTGAGAGCTTGCCTTCTTGTATTCTAGATGTACGGGTTCCTACCCACCCTATTACTGTGAAAATGGAGTGACTATCAATATGAAGACCACTGAGAGCTATGAAAGTTCCTAAATGTTTGTCTCTAAGATTATTGTTTTAGAGGTTGCAATATTTTATCCAAGTGTTTGGGGAGGAAAGGGTTGTTACAAGCTGCAGCCTGGCAGGTTCCCTATTGGGAAAATCTGAAATCAGCTCTAATACTTCTTGGTTGTTTTATAAAAGTCATAAAATTGTTATTGATTGAGGAGGAGGAAGATGATATCCTGCATAGGTAATGCCTGCACCCCACGTGTGAAGCTTCACAACACGAGTTGGGCTGATCCAGAATGATGGTGCAGCACTGGGAAGGGTAGCTGGATTTTGCAGGATGACCCAAGGTCTTTCTGACATCTCACACTGAACTGGCCAGGGTTGGAGCCACCTTGTGATACTGGGGAAAGCTCAGTACCACTACAGATCCCAGCCTCAAACAGGAAAGCAGTTCCCTTCCTCATGAAACATCACTACGGCCTCTTCCCCTGAGAAACCACCCTCATCCTAATGAGGATGGGGCAGTTCCTGGGAAGGAGAACAGGAGCCCGGAAGGTGCATGAACCCATTTCTCCCTTCCTGAGCTATTAGCCATTTGTGCCCTGGTATCCATATACAGTGAAAGGACAGAGGAGCGAGAGTGAAGGAGGGATGATGCAAGGCAGAGCAGTTCTGAGTTACTCACAATTGCTGACTGTGGGCATAGGGAAGGATAAGCCCATCCTGCCTGAAACTCCATGCTGTGAATGGCAGCTGGGTGCTCTTTATCAGGAACCAGAATGAGCTGTTGCAGCAACAGCTGAAACCACTCACTTGCAAAATGTGAGAGTTGGTGACTTCTTTGTAGAGCCGCAGGTGTGCAGGGAGATGAAGAAGAAATCAGATTTCTTTTTCCTTCTGAAACTGCCTAGTTTTTGGGAGACACAAGTGGGTAACTGTTCGTGGAACTTCTACTTTCACTTAAGAGCATTACACTGATCTCACAGGCAAATGGAAATCATCTCTTTCTTTAAAGAAAATGGGCATATTGTGTGAGTATGTAGAAAATTAAGGAACTGGCTCATGTAGTGCTCAAAAGAACTTCCCTCAGACTGTAGACTCCCATCCACATCTGCTGCTGGGCTGGAAGTGTAAGTAGTTGACTTATTGACTTACCTGGCTGCAGAGGACTTCGTGGGCAGGCACTGTTCAGATGTCTGCTGGCACAGCCAATTTCCCAGATAGTAAGAGAAATTCTGTATTACACCAATATATCCTTGTCCTCTCATTAAACCACATGGGACAGTATGGTCCCTATACACTTGGGACAGTCTAACAAACCTGGGTAGCAAATACACATCTTCCCTGCATTGCCCAGGTACCTCTCCCACTGCTTCATTGAATCCTTACTGGTTCAGTTTCTTTCTGGCTTTGTTCCAGTTTCTTTCTGACTTTGTTCCCTTCTGTTCCTCTCCTTTTCCATTTGGCTCAGTCTGAACCCTCATTGCACCACAGAGACTCTAAGAAAACTCCAGTAGCTCTGACTGAGCAGAGCAGCCACATAAGAGTCTTGTACACATTTGCTCTTCATCATTGTCCAGCAGAGACTGTCAGCTGCCAGCAAATTCCAAAGCAGTCTGTGAGTATCATCTATGGGGCACATTAGAGATAGCTAAGAAAATCAAATAGATATAGACATAGCTCAAACTACTGCATCTGCTGGAAAATACCTAGAGCAGAAGAGTTTACAAACCAAAACTGGTTTTGTGGGCCAGTGAAAACCATTGCTTTGAACTGACTCTGGTTTCCTTTAACCCTGACTCCTGTAAAACCGGCGAAGTCTGACCTGTGGCAGCACAAATTCGAACCACTGAGTGGAGCCAAAGAAACACTTTTAGAGCAGCTCTACAGCTCCCAGATCCGTCACTAGGCTGCAACACAGCCCACCTCGAGTTAAACTCCCAGGTGCTGAGGTGCTGTTGTCTGCTGGTCCAGGAGAGGACCCTGCCCGTGAGATAACTCAGCAGTGCTTAACAAATCTAAACAGCTGAGCAAAATCATCCTCCAGTGCCACTCTGTGTCCTCTTCGAGCTTCAGCACAGCCATGCTGGAGACCTTGGCTAAAGGCACACCCTCAACTGAGAGCACACGGCTTACAGCAGGTAACATTACTAGATCTGCTTCCAGCCCTCCACGTGCGATTGATTTCCCACGTGATGCTAAAAATACCATTATTCTCTTTACAAAGAGAGCCCTTCTGGCCTGTAGGGGACAGGAGGCATCTTCAAAGCACAGCGAAGTTGGACTGTGCCAGGTTTGGACAACCAGGTGGTATCAGGGCTGTTTTCTTGCGTGGCCATGATGTACACAGACAGGTGTTGCTCAGACCATTCGTATCTAGCTTCAAAAAGATTATGGGGGCCTCCTCTTCTACACTGGGAACTGAATGGGCTATGCTTAGCTCTTTTTCCTTTTTAGTGGCAATGGCTTCCCATTAACTGTGCATGTAGGACCTGTGCTCAGCTTAGGAAGAGGAATAATAAATCATGAAAGTGCAAGCAAGCAGACACAAAGGTTCGGAACACCATGTGCCAACAGTGAAGGAAAACTTCCCACCACATCTCAGCAAACGGTACTGCCAGTAATTTAAGGTTCTTTAAGCATTTTGCAAGCAGTAATATCCATTTTAGTCAGATAGGATGGCTCCAAACCACTGTTTAGTGCATCCAGGACTTGGAAAACAATGTGCAAAAAGGGGTGCCTGTCCTTCCAGGGCAGCTGGGCAGCCACTGTGGGCGGTGGGTGCAGCACAAAGGGCTCACAGCCTCTGTGTGCTGGGAACACTGCCTGGCACCAGTCCCGAGTCAGACTTAAAATATGCACGTCCCGAGTCAGACTTAAAATATGAAACAAATGGTTTGCATTCTCCTTCAGAGAGTTGCTGTTCTACATGAGTGCCAGCAGCAGCATTTCAACTATTCTTGGCAGCAACTCACTGCCAAAATGGAGACGCTCTCTTCCCCCACACCATGTGTGTGTATTTTGGGGAAACCCGGGGGGGAACTCACTGTTGTTTGGGCTATGTGGGGAGTGCAAGTGGCTCCATGCCAGCAGTGGCAAAACACGTGCTGTGGTGACCACCAGGAAATCAAGCTGTAAGTGATCTGTTACTTGCAATGTCCAAGGTGGCAAGGTGACAACACAGGGTACAGACGTACCATAGTGGGATTTGAGCCATACTAGGTTTTGGTGTTTTGTTTTGTTGGGTTTTTTCTTTTCTTTTGTTTTTCTATGTTGTTGGGTTTTGGGTTTGGTTTTTTTTTTTTCTAAAATTAGGTAATTGATAAGGATCGTTCTGGTTTTTACCCGGAAAATACCAACTTTTTTGAATTGATGCGTACATGTGGCAATAGGGGAGCCAGGGCTGGCGCGGGTGTGAAGCTGATGCGGCGCCCAGTGAGGCAGCGATGCTTCTGCACGGGGCAACGAGCTGGAGAGACCGGGAGGGGAACTTTCTCCATCCGCGGCTGCCGGGACAGAAAGACTCGAGCCAAGCCGGGAGTGTGGCGGGGCCGAGCAGTGGCTCGGCTCCCGGCGGAGGGGAGGGATGGCAGGCGGGGCTGGGATGTGCCGTGCCGGGATGTTCCGTGCCGGGGCGGGGCGGCGGCGGCGATGGCGGGGATGGCGGAGGCGCTGGCGAAGGAGCGGGCGGTGGCGGCGGGCGCGGGGCGGCACGACCGCGCTGTGCCCTACCTGGGGCAGCGCTTCGGGGCGCTGCTCCAGGAGTGCCTGCAGGAGGGTCGGCTCTTCCAGGACCCCTCCTTCCCCGCCGGCCCCACCGCCCTCGGCTACCGGGAGCTGGGTCCCCGCTCGCACAAGACACAGGGCGTCGTCTGGCGCAGACCCACGGTAGGGAGGCGGGGGAGGGGGAATCCTCGGTAGCATCGATCCCGCAGTGTCACCCAACTTTTCTTCTTCCCCTGCCACGTCAGTTTGGGTGGACTGAGTCGTGCAGGGGCGGCGGGTCGGGGCGCAGCTGCCGAGCGCGGTGCGAGCGCTCCCCGCGCTGCAGAATCGCAGTGCGCCCGTTTCGTGCAGCCGCGGATGCTCAGGGCGCCGGAGGCTCTCCTTTGCACAGGGGACAGGCTGGCAGCGTGACTTGCTCTGCCTGGAAAACAATCAGAAAAGTCGTTTTCCTCTCCATCCAGAACTCTCCGTGTGGACAAATCGCTTTGGGTAGCGCTTGGGGCCGTCGCTTCCGATAACTCCTTCCCTCAACAGAGCCATGAGTTGACCACCGTGTTACCACCGTGTGGTTTATTCCCGAAGCAGGCCTGCCAGCCATGGGAGCCATGGAGTCAGGTGGACTCCGGGGTGCCTCCAGGCACTTCTGAAAGACCTTGGTGTAGTCAGTGGTGGAGAGGTAATGGCAGAGCAGTGTGTGCACCTGTGTGAAAATGCAGTGCACCTCCTGTCACGTCCTGTGGAGTGAGATGGCTGCACACGAGCTTTGGTCACCAGCTCCTGTTCTCACTGTGCTTGGTGTGTCTGGTGCCCGCACCCGTTCCTGCCCTGCTCCATCTCTGTGGTGTTCATCTGCTGTGGTCAATGGTTTGGTTAATTTGCTGCAAGTGGGGCCTTGTTCCCTGCCTTCCCTGCAGCTACATGTAATGCAAGGTGTGTTTTGTTCCCAGGAGCTGTGTTCCAACCCCCAGTTCATAGCCGGCGGAGCCACCCGCACGGACATCTGCCAAGGGGCCTTAGGTAAGGTGGGGACAGAGACTGAGTTTTCCATGCAGGTGCTGCCCCAGGACACCATGGGTGTAGCTCATACATGGCTGTATCTCACTCTGTAAATGCCTCCTTTTGCATCCTCCATTCATTTCAAATCAGACCTTCCTCGCCTTTCCTTGGCATTTGCAGGTGGGCACCGTGTGTGTGGCTGCTGAGCGCAGCTGTTCCACATGCACCAAACAGGGGTGGCACACACTGCTTCCCTGCAGGCTTTTCTGATCGTGGCCAGTTCCTTTCTCGTTCACATCCCTGTGCCTGAGAGCAGCCTCACAATTTTTGCCTCTAACAGTCTGCTTGGAAGAGCAGCTGTGTGCATAGCAGGACTTCTCTTTCCCCAGTGGGGGAGAATTCTGCTGAGCAGGAGGAACCTCCTGAAACCTGGGGAGATGCTGTAGAGAGAAAAGAAGTTGTTTGGGGGATTTCCTGCTGGTTGCCAGCTCTTGAGGAAGACAAAACTGAGATGTTTCAGGAGGGATGGGCCAGCCTGTGAGCCCTCTGCTTCTGCCATGGCTTCTGCTCAGTTGTGCAATGGCAGCCCCTTGGTGGGGCTCTCCAGGGGAGCTCTGGGAGCTGCAGGGAAGTGCCAGGGGACAAATGGCTTAGCTGGGCTATGAGTGCACAGCTATCCCCATCTGGAAACCTCTCTCCTGCCTAGCCTGACAGAAGGGTTATAGGTAGAGGATCTCTGCAGAGATATGAGGAGAAGAAATAAAGTGAAGTGAAAGCAGTAGGCTCCTGTTCCATGGCTGTAAGTGAGAGGGTTTTAGATTAGCGTGGTTGAGGGAAAGCTCTCGTGTAGGGAACATGACTAATACGAGCTGTGCTGTGCTGCTGCAGTTGGCAAAGGAACCAAGTTCTGTTTGTTTGTTTTCAAATATTCGCCACATTGCAACTTCTTAGCTTCTCGTCCCACTGCTGTTATTTGTGGGTTCATGTCCAAAACTGTAACAGGCAGAGAAGCTTATATTTTGTGCTTATGTTTTCATTCAGAAGTTTTTTGCGTTAGTGCTCTGACAACCAGATGTAATTTGTATAAAAACTCCATGACAGTAAGAATACTTTGATTATGAACCTTGTTCTCCTCATCCCCCAGTATCATCAGTGGTGTGGGTTAGGCTCTGTTGTGCCTTGGGTTGTTGCCACGTCACTGGCTTCCTTCCTGTGCTCTCCCTGCCCAGCACCATGTCTCCCTACCATCACTGTTTTGGCACAAAGCATGTCCCAGTGCTTAAACACATGTGCTAGACATCTGTTATCCCCTTTTATTGTGAAACTTTATGGTAAAAAGTTATTAAAATTGAAATTAAAATTTACTGTGATGCCATTTCAGCACCTGGCATTTCTGTAGAGATGCTGGTTGTTGGAGTCACTTAGTTGCCTTCTGCCTTCTGCTTTTCCAGCTTTTCTCTCCAAATGCTGAGACAGCAAGAGCATGAAAGATTTGAAGCTTCATTTTCAAGTTGTGAAATTGCTCTTGCTAATACCAAACTGTTTTAAATTGATGAAAGCATTTGCTGCCCTAGTGGTCTTTGGGCCAGTCAGATGTTCTCATGGGATTGCATGGTATCACCAGAGGATAGGAAGTGACTCACAGCTGATATTTTTGTACCTCCTGACTATATTTGAATCGGAGCTTCATTCTGCCAATCACAATCTGCCTAGCAGTTCTTGTTTGTATCTCCTTTTTCACCATCACTAAGTACTGTGATGACTCTCCTGTCTGTCTTCTCATGAATCTGGGCAGGATTTTGGTATTGCGTGACAATTGTTGATTAAAAATTAGATGCTTTTGACCTTATTTTTGTATAGCCACAGAGTTCCTAAGAGCCTGGATGGAATCTCTGGTTTTTTTCACAATGGAGCTGGCAGATGCACTACAGATGCTTTCTTTTTTTTTTCTTTTTTCCACTGCCTTATCTGACACCAGCATTTGTATTGATAAATTTGCTTAAGCTTCCATTTACTTCAACTTTGTATTTTATTATGCTGCTTCTTTTCTATAGACCTTTGTAGTCTCATTTATCCCCCAAAAGGCTTGATCAAAAAGCAACAGACCTGTGCCCACAGGGAGTTTCATTGCTGTTGCTGAGCCCTTCAGAACATCTGGGTGTACTGCGGGGACAGATGAGGCATCCAGAGGACACAGACCCATCACATCTTCATGGCAGCTTTGTGGCAGGGAATGTGTAACCAAACAGCTCATCTAGTGAGCAGAGTTTCTTTTTGCTCAGGAGTCTTTGGCCAGGTGCATAAATTTGTTTCATTGCTTTTGACCTGGACTACAAGAAATTGTGGTGCATATAAGGCATAGCTGATCATCAGTGCAGAAAGAGTTCTCCAGACACCAATGTTCTGCCCCTTGGGATTTGGATTATTCTTTATTCTGGCCTTGTGAGGGTTTTGGGGCTTGTTTGGTTTGGTTTGGTTTGTTGTGGGGTTTTGTTGTTGTTTTGTGGATTTTTTCCTTAGGAGAAACTTTTGAAGGTGAGTATTTGGAGTCGGTTTTTCAGTATCAGATCTGAAAAGTCAGTGAGTATTTGGCTCCAAATGGCAGCACATGGGATGTGGTGACTCATGACAGCTGAGGGGAGGATCCAAAGCCAGAGAAGCCTGGTTCACCCTTAACCACCTTTTTTTTTGGAGTGGATGTCACCATGGTATCACAACATTGGGGTGTAAACAGCACAGGATCTCTCAGCTGCTGGTTGCATGCAGGTGTCTCCTCCTTACGTAACAAATGTGTGAAAAATTAACAAATTGAATAGGTTGAATTTAGAAGATCATACCCATGTTTTTTTCATGCTGACAGCCACTCTACTGCCAGTGGGTTGCCACAGTCTCATGTAACCAGAAAACGTTCTGGAGTAATACAAATACATTCAGTAGCTATTAATCTAAAACTGATTTAAAATGATGATGAGTCTGTGATTGGCAGAATGTGCACTTTTCCTTTTACCCCATGGGCAGTGACCAGAGGAGCTGCCTCTTGCTTACAGCCCCTCAGGCATTTGATGGGTGTGTTTTGTTTGTCTTTTCTTTCCAGAATGGCTAATTTTAAGCCAATATAGCTATTCATGCTTACCTTGCAATTACTTTTTTTTCCTGACATTCTTGTTACAGCTGAAGATTAGGTAGATGCAGAGATGGGTATATGGAAATAACAAGTAAAACACTGAAAGCAAGAAAAAGTAAGCATGACAGGACAAAAAATAGGACTTCTTGTAAATATGTGTTATAGATAAACTCACAGCCTGGCAATATTCCCTTTTCTGATAACCTTGTTCTGCCTACTGTTCATTTACAGAAATTATTTATGATTAATGTAGCCTTGGTAACACTCCTTTCAGATTCTAAGCAACCTGACAGCCTCTCCTCGGACTTTCCTTCCCTATCAAAGGAAGATCGCTCTCAAGAACTTTGCAGAAGCACCAGTTCTGGAAGTTCAGACTATTTAGTAATGACCTTGCTCAGACTTGCTTAGTGCAGGCTAAAATTCCAGGTATAATCACGAGATCTGTTCTCACCCAGGGTCTGAATTATCAGGTGTGCTTTTAGTGATGGCTGTTCACAAAGGAAGAGATTATATCCTGGCTACTGAGCACTTTTAAGTGAGGAAACCAAAGGATGTCTTCCATATATGCTGCAGTTGCCTTTAAACCTCAAGACCTTGCCAGAGCTGTCAGAGTTAAGATATGTGTTTGACTCCAAATTCTTGTTAGAAACCAGTGTAAAGTTCAACTGAGAGATTGTACAACAGGCTATGATTTCAGTCTGCTTTGATGGGGCAGCTAGAAAGTAAAGGAAATTCTTTATAAATTCTGCTTGTGGGTGTGGAGGCCCTCTGGGGGGAGTTTCTCCTTGAATTTCCATGCCTCTTACCTCCAGGGGAAACATGACTCAAAGATGTGTTACAGCATTAAAATGTACGTTCATAATCTGGAGGCCTGATCAGCTTCTCGGCCGAGCCTTCCTGAGCTGCTGTTGCCATTTGAGTTGTTCATTTGTTCTTCCTGTGCTGCTCCCTGCCTGCCCAGCCCCTGCCCCAGGTATGGAATAGAAATACTAATATTTATTGGGAAGAATGGTGTGACAGCTGCCCTCTGAGCCAGACTCTTCCCTCCTGGCCCTGTCCTTCCCAGCAAATACCTTTGCAGAATGTAGTGCTACCTCTGGATGCAGCTCCGGGGAAGAGGGTCTCAGCTCCTGGAAGGAGGCTGTAAGAGGAGTCACCACTTTGCAGGGTGAGATGGATTTGCTGTGACAGAGTAGGGAGGGGAATTTCATCATTGCTTCATAGTCTGTCACAGGAGGATGGCAAGGTGACTTTCCTGTTTGAAAACTTCTCTGATGTGCTGAATTTTCCATTGCAGTACAAGTAGCCAGAGGCAGGGCTGAGGGGAGAGTTTTATGTTGGATATTCTCCTCCAGGTTGTGAAGCAGTATAAGAACCTTAGGTTTTGAAATTATTCTGGAATTTCACCTCTTCCACTTTCCTGAGATGTGAAAAGATGTGTGGGACAGATGTGTTTCACAGAGATGCTGCTGAGGGTGAGCTGTGCAAAGCAAGGGCAGCCTGGAGGGAGCTGCAGGTTGTCTGTGTTCCTGCTGATGTTGTCTGAGCAGTGATGGATTTGGGCCTGAGGGTGGACCTCCAGGGCTGCTTTAGGGTTAATTCACCCTGAGACTTTCTCCCATTTGAATCCCAGCTTCTCACCCATAAGCTTTTGAACCTTTTCCCATGGGAGAGAGGTGGCTGTGTAGGGATAGCTGCTTTGCTGGCAGCTGTGGCAGGTTTGCACACTGAACCTGCAATCCTGCAGGAGTCTTTTGTGAGATCTCCTGTGCTATACCGACTGCCCTCTGTTCACAGAGCAGGGGAACAGCAGATCTGGTAATGGTAACAAGGAGTTTTGTGTTGGGCTGTGGCTGTCAGGGGATCAGCTGGGTCTGTAAATCTCTGACCACAGCGCTAATGGGCTGCAGGAGGCCCATGGCTGAGCAGAAAGGTGACTGCTCTGCTAAAGTAAAACTGGGCTCTGAAAAGAAGTGCAGAAAGTGGAGGTGTTATGTTTATAGAGCTGAGGTCTCTTCCTCCCTCTGCGTGGCAGGAGATGGTGTGGAAAAACACGGTCCAGGCAGCCTGGTGTGTGCTGGCTCCATCCCAGGCAGGATGAGGAGGGGTGTGGGACTGGGAAACAGTGACTGCCTTCAGGCCTTGCCTGCCTCTCCAGTGACTGTGCTGGAGATGAGACATGGGACTAAACAGAGTGGCCTCGAGCAAAAGCCTCCGGAGATGTGTAAGGTGAAAGGAGCTCCTGTTTGCAGGGAGGATGGTGAGACACCTTAAAGAGAACTTGCCCACAGGACATGTCTCTGGATAGCAAAGCAACATGTTTATTAACATGGAGAAGGGAAAATAATGCAGCCAATGCCTGAGAAAACACTGTCCCTTTGAGGAGAAATTGCACCCCTAAGTACCTGTGTGTGCCCACAGGCTCTTTGCCTTTTCTCAGTGCTGCTTCCTATAATGCAGTCACTCAATTGAATATTAAGTTTTCTTTTAAACTGTTCCAGAATGGGTGATAACTGTGGTGGTAGGTCAGAAAAAGCTTGCTTTGACTTTTTTTTATGACTTTGGTCTTGAGGAAACACTTGCCTGGATCTGGAGAGTAATTGCTTTCATATATTTGATCTGTCTCAGAGATAAAGTGATGGGAGGGATCATCCTATTCCAGCTGCAGAAATTATTGGTTATAATGCACAATCCTGATGCCGTGCAAAAACTAAAGTTTGAATAATGAAAACTGTCTGATTTGGGTTTTGTTTTCCTTTTCTTTTTACAGGTGACTGTTGGCTCTTGGCAGCCATTGCTTCTCTGACCCTGAATGAAGAAATCCTGGCCCGTGTGGTTCCCAGAGACCAGAGCTTCCAGGATAAATATGCAGGAATTTTCCACTTCCAGGTATGGGGAAAACAGCCTTTTCCCCTTAGTGCTATTGGGCAAGAGCCAGTGTAGAGCTATGTATCCGTGTGTGGTGTTTCCTGGCATGGCTTTGTGGGATGTCAAAGAGCCAGACAGAAAAAAAGGAGACATCTAAAAAGGATGGTGGAAGGAACAAAGCTATTAATCAAAGATCTGGGAGCAGGGGCTGTCTTTGTGGTCCTTCCTCCCTGAACAGAGCCAGCTGAACGTGTGCATCCCTGAACAAGGTGGGTGAAGCTGGCTGGGGTGGGAATTGCTTTTCCCATTGAAAGATAAACATCCCGGTGATGGGAGTGCACAGCATGGGGTGGTGATGGATGACTGTGCTCTCTTTCCCTCAGTTCTGGCAGTATGGGGAGTGGGTGGACGTGGTGGTGGACGACAGGCTGCCCACCAAGAACGGGGAGCTGCTCTTCGTGCACTCGGCGGAGGGCAGCGAGTTCTGGAGCGCGCTGCTGGAGAAGGCCTACGCCAAGTGAGTCAGGGCCAGGCTTCATCCACATCCCTGCTTCTCCATAGCATTCCCAACTGCGTGGATGCTGTGCACTTAAAGTGTCAGTCTGCTTATTAGTCTTTGCAGCTCCTGGGGTATCCCACAAAGGCTCCTTTGGTACAGCGTTGTTGGTAGATGCCTAAGACTAGGAGCCAAAAGTACTGGATTTGTTGCTAAGCCAAGAAAAGTAGCTCTTGCATCTCGTGGCAAGGCTGTTCCTGGGGCAGCCTTCTGTCACCAGGGCCTGGGAAGCTCCATTTCATGTGCACTATGCACTTCTGAGAGCTTGGCAGCTGCAGTGCTTCAGTGTGGAAAGCACATGTGCCCAGGTCTGTGTTCACTGCTCATATTTGAATCTTCACTTTTGGGTTGGCCAGAGAGGAATTGTATCCTCTACTGTATGGAATTGACTTAAGAAATTTAGATCTGCTGAAAATCAGACCCATAACTGTTAAAGGGATTTAAAGACTGTGGAACCAGAGAGGCAAATTGTTTGGTCTTAATTTTTTTTAATATATTATTTTTGATTCAGGCAGTGTTTATGGCTCCTGTCATTGATGTGACTGAACCTGCAAGGTGTATGCATGATTGTTTAATAGTTTATGCTGGGTTTGCAAGTACAGAGGTCTAAGGAGCAAAGCTGAATGGAAGAGCATGTTTGTAGCTGCTGTAATGCTCCTGAAAGCAGAAACATCATGACAGCTGGCACATTGAGTGCCTCTCCTGAAGGAAGAGGAGAACAGGGACCCTGATGGTTGTGTGTGTGTGTGTGTGAGGAGAACAGGGAGCCTGATGTGTGTGTGTGTGTGAGAACCGGGAACCTGATGGTTGTGTCTCTCCCTATTTTGTGCAGGCTGAATGGATCATATGAGTCCCTCTCTGGTGGCACCACCACTGAAGGCTTCGAGGACTTCACTGGTGGCATTGCAGAATGGTATGAGCTGCAGAAGCCACCCCCCAACCTCTTCAAAATCATTCAGAAGGCACTCCAGAAAGGCTCTCTCCTTGGCTGCTCCATAGATGTGAGTTAGCAGTTTATTTCTGGGTTCTTGCTGTGCACACAGGCTGGGTGTGGACCTGTGCTGCACCCACAGGAGCTGCACCCAAGATGCCATCCCCTCTGCCTATGGTTCCCTGCTCTACTTTGTGCCTGAAGAATTTGACCCACAAATGTGACCCAGGCACGTGCTCTTCATGGGGGTTAGGCTGAAACTAAATTTCATTAGTTCACGTAAAAAGCTCATTCCTTCCCTTGTGCTTCTTCCATCAGACTTCTGCTGTTTAGTAGGCCCATGGTAATGAATCACACAGGGAACTTGTTAGGGGTCCTGGTGGGCATCTGTGTTCTTAAGAAAGCCATAGCTTGGCAGCAGGATGGCACAGGCTGAGAGGGTTTGGACAGAGACCTGCTGCTAATGGCTCCTGCAGTCAGGCACTCAGAGGTGACAGTGCCCATCCTTGCTGCAGTCTTTTTGTTGCACAAGCTGTACCGAAAGTATTCCCAAAAATTCTGGACTCTGTTCTTGAAGCAGAGAGGCTCGGACTGTTGCCAGACCTTTAAAAGGTTTTATGGGAAGATGTCAGAAGCTGGACCCACGTGGGAAAGAAGAGAAGGGCTTTGGCCCTGCCTTCAAGGATTCAGCATTGCTTTTAGCCTTACTGAAATGAGTCTAAGTATTGTTATTGTGGTAGTCACCCTCCTCCCAAATGAGAGTGCATGTTAGCTATGTCTAAAGGGAAGGTAAATTGTTTACAAAATTGTTTACTCCATTCATAATATAAATGTAAATGTTTCCTCCCATTTTTCCAGTAAAATCAGAGTCCCAGGAGAGGGAAGCTTCACAGCAAGAAAAGTGCTTGATTAATATCAATTTGACTTCATGGTATTTTCAAGGCCTGTTTTACTCGTTTGCATTTAGATAAAAATCTTACATCTGGATTTTTGCCCCAGACTGATACAAATCCCTTGAGTGGGTGTGGGGGAAGAGTAAATATATTATGTTCTTGATAAGTGCTGGCAGTTTCTGTAGTTTATCCTCTGACTTGCTGAGTTTATCCTTTGAAAAAAAAACCTTGTAAAATATTTATTTCTCTTCTGCAAGAAAAACAGGGACACAGAGATTAAGCATTAAATGGAGAGTGTGCTATGGGGCAGTAATAGGGTATGGATTGACAGCAGGAATCCTGCCTGCTCAATCCAATCCTCTCTGTTTAAGCTTCAAATATGACTGTTTAAAGGTCACACTTCTGAAATGGTGGAAAGACAATGACAGCCACATGTTTCATAGGTGGTTAAACATTTGCTGTCTGGCAATAAGTGACTTTTCTCTGCAGTGTTTAAAGGCCAGACTGCCCAAGCAATGGCTGTGAAAAACTGAGAGGGGGATGTGCCTTCAGATATGAATGGCATCCAAAGTTCAGGCTCTTCCCTTGCTGCCCTGCAGGGCAGATCCTAGGGTGGCAAGGCTGGGGGAAGAGGGGGGAATCTCCCACCCTGCTTTGGAGCTGAAGGGGGTGTTTTGACCCTGAAATTTGCTGAACCTAGGTGTGATCCCAGTGCAGCCTCAGGCCAGTCATTCCTTGTTTTTCTCCTGGTCCCTTGAGAATACGGAGCTTATTGAGTGTATCCGCTTTGGAGAGGCACATGAACGGCCACACCACACCGAGTGTTTCTGAGCCAGGAGGGAGCTCTGCTATAGTGCCAGGCTGCTGATGTGCACCCTATGGCACAAACATGGTCCCTGGGGTTCCAGCACCACCACACATGCTGCTGTCCCCTCTCCCTGCTCTGGCACACTTATTGCTTTGGGGCAGCAGCTAAGCCACTCCTGCAGCCTCCCAGTGAGATGAAAGCACAGTTGGAGGGGGAAGCTTTGTTCTGTTGGATCCCCTGCCCATGGGAAGCTGCAGTCTCTGATGTCCTTTGCTCCTCCAGATCACCAGTGCTGCAGAAACAGAAGCAGTGACTTCCCAGAAGCTGGTGAAGGGCCACGCGTACTCGGTCACCGGGGCAGAGGAGGTAAGTGTGCCACCCCAAGGTGCAGCAGGTTTTGTGTGTGGCAGCCACAAGCCCATCTTCAACACTGCAAATTCTTAATTGTCACCCATTTTGCTGAATTGGGTTTTGAGTCTCTTCGTTCTGAGGGAATGCTTAATTAGTTGGTATGTTTTAAATAAACACAGGTTTTCCTTCTTGGCTGTTTGACCAAAAAAAAACAAACCCTGTTATTCCATAAGCATGGCTGTTTTCCACTGAGCAGGGTGGTGGGCAGCTCTGTGCAGAGGGCATGCTACCCTCTGCTGGTGACCAGGCCCTTCAGTGCAGTTCTGTACAGCAGGACACAGTTTTTACCTTAGAAACACAGCAAGAATTGTCCTGAGCAAAAAAAAAAAATATATTGTTGTCTCTGAAGTGCCTGCTGAACAGCAGCTTTCAGCTGGGCTTGGTGTTCAAACACAGGGGGCCTGGCCAAGAGTGGGTGACTGGGGAAGGCAAGACAAAACAAAGGAAGCAGATCATGGCATCCTTCCATGTGTGCAGTGGATTCTTAGTTAGTTCACTGATAATTGTTTCCAAAATAAGTCTTGAAATTTCAGGGTGAGGTGTAGAGAGCTTCTGACATGCTGTGCTGGTCTGTGAGTGTGTATTTGGTCTTCTCACAGCAAAAGCAGGGAAGAGGGAGTTTGTTCACCTTAATTCAAAAGCAGGCATGATTTAGCCAGGCTGTTCCTTTGGAGATCTCTGCAGAGTCTGTAAGGAAGTTCAACTGGGGTGTCATCTCTGGGCTCTGCTGCTGCTTTGAAGCTTTCTTGGCTTTAGGCTCCAGAGGTGCACCAGCTCCTGCCTCAAGTGAGTGCTGTGTGCTCCCCAGAAATAGTGTGTGCTCCCCAGAAATAATGTGTGTTCCCACTGAAGCTCTCACAGCTGTGCTTGGCCTGGCCTCTGTGTGTGCAAAGACCAGCAGATTGTGAGAGGAGGGGCTGAGGCTGCTGCTCTGTGGGGCACTGCTGTGGTCAGAAGGGTTGTGACCAGTCTGAATGTCCTGCCTGTTGTAACAAGCTCCTCTTATAAATAAGCAAAGGGGTAAAAAGGCATTTGAATGTGAGGAGACTGTTTAAGTGATGACTTTGAGAAATATCTCTGCACCTGCTTTTTGGCTTTTTTTGTATGGCAGTTTTAAATTCCCTTTGCTCGTAATCCTATCAAAGGTGATTTTTTAGCAGCACAAATCAGATATTTTTGTTTTCATGGGCTTTGGTTTGTGTATGCTTGTAAAACTTGTCTGGACAAGCCTGGCTGTGTGAAGCTCACTCAGAATCAGTTGGACTTTCTCTTTTGGACCAGATGTGTGCATGTTGTCATGTCTAGAACTGAGACACTTGCTCTCTCATGTTTTTAATTGCTGTAGAAGATGAGGGAGGGAGTGTGGTGCTGAGTCCCTGGTAACTCTCCATGTGCTTCTGATCCCATCAGGTGAACTTCCGAGGAACACTGCAGAAGTTGATCAGAATCCGAAATCCCTGGGGAGAAGTGGAGTGGACTGGGAAATGGAATGACAAGTGAGTCAATGGCTGTTGCCAGTAGCCCTTTACTGCAGAGGTGCAGTCATGTTTCTGTGCTTTTCTGTCTGTTCCTTACCTGAAATTCCTTTGTAACTCCTGTCTCGATGTTCACATGGAACTTTCAGAGAGAAGCATCCCCTCACTGTCACCTCCCTCATAGCCATCATAGTACGTGGCACCTTTCATGCAAGTTCCAGCCTTTGTGTGAAATGCAGTGATTTGGGTGGTGAACCCTAGAAAGCTCCTTGTAGTTTCTGCTTATTTAATGGCCTGGATTCAGTGGTGAGCTTCTGAAAACTCACTTTCTAAAAGGGCTTTAAAAATCTGTTTCTGCTGTTAGCCATGAAAGCTGGAGTTTACTCACTTCTGTGACTGAGCAGTTTTTATTCTGATTCTTCCTTTTTCTGTCTCAGTCCAGGCATTAGCACTTTCTAAAATTAACACTCTGTTTCTCATCTTCCCTTGGATATCTGAGAAGTGAGGTCGTTTATGTGCCAGGTGCATCTCTTTTTACTTCTGCAGTGGTTTGAGAATTCTGGATCTGCTAAAAGTTAGATCTTGTGCCAGAACAGCCACATTAGGGTTTCACCTTTCCCATAGTAGTTGATGTGGGGCTCTCTTCCAGCTGCCCAAACTGGAGTGGTGTTGACCCTGAGGTGCGGGAGCGACTGACCAGGAGACACGAAGATGGGGAATTTTGGTGAGTGTCACTGGGTTCTCATTCCAGCAGAAGGGAATGTCAACTGCTCTGCTTTTATTCATGCAAAGTGTGCTTTCCAAGATGAGTGTGCAAATTCACCCCAAACCCTGATGCTAAATCACAGTGACATCCACAGGGTGGATGGACAAGGTGGTGGTATGGGAAATCCTGTCCCTCCTGAGGAGATGGTGCCAGTGGCATTGCCTCCCACAGGATGGCGTTCAACGACTTCCTGAGGCATTATTCCCGCCTGGAGATTTGCAACCTGACTCCAGACACCCTGGCAAGTGACAGGTACAAGAAGTGGAGCCTGCTGAAGCTGGATGGGAGCTGGAGGCGAGGAGCTACTGCAGGGGGCTGCAGGAATTACCCAAGTAAGAAAAACTGGAGAAACCTTTCACTTGTCTGCTTGTGCTTTCTCTGGGAGCTTCCAGGAGATGGCTTGGGGTGACTGATGGGATATCTAGGACTGATCTCCAAAAAGTGCAGGTGGCTGGGAAATGTGTCTCCTTGATGAGGGTCCATTGTGGTTGTAAAGGCTGGGATGGGCAGGGCAGTGCTCTTCTCACAGCTGATTTTGGCAGTCAGAGCCACATCTATCCTAGCTGACACGTTTAAATATCATCACAGTTGCTGTCAAAGAAGCCTCTGAGCAGTTTGCTTAAATCCACTTCCCAGACACTTTCTGGACAAATCCACAGTATTTGATCAAGCTGGAGGAAGAAGATGAGGACCCTGATGATCCTGAGAGGGGCTGCACTTTCCTCATTGGGCTGATCCAGAAACACCGTCGGAAGCAGAGGAAGATGGGGGAGGACATGCACACCATTGGCTTTGCAATTTATGAGGCAAGGAGGGCTGCACAAGAAGGAAGGGAAAAGGGAGAATCATTCCCCCTATAATATATGAAATTCCCATGCTGGGCTTTCCATCAAAGCTCAGATGGGTTGAGTTGGACGGCAGCTGCAGCAAGGAAGCTGTGATGAAACAAAAAGCTGCATTATTGTTTTGCTTAGCACTTGTCTCCTCTTGTGATGATAAGAGAGGTCAGAGGGGCAGGAGTGCAAAAGAGGAGATGGGGAGAAATAGTAGAGAAATTGAGCCTACAGTAAAAATCAGGGTGGACTGCAGGGAGGGGATTCAGCAGGAAGCCACAACCAGCCAGGCTGTGCCCATGCTGCCCCAGGTGAGCCTCACCTACCTCAGGGATGGAGCTGGGAGCTGAGCCAGCACCTGGCCTTGGGGGATGTGGACTCCACACCCACCTTCCCCTCAAGCCAAGTGTTTTTTTCTTTTGGTTGTTTTTTTTTTGGTTGGGTTTTTTTGCAAGAATGTGGATGTCCTTGCTAAGTAATGGTGGAAAGAAGATGGAGATACCATTCAACACACAAATAACTCTCTCCTTTTCTCCTTGCAGGTGCCCCCCGAGGTATGTGGCATGGGTTGGTGGTCAAGGTGCAGAGCTGGGGCTCAGTGGCTGGTGGGAAGAAAAGGTTCAGGAGATCCTCCTTCACTGCAGGACAGCATGACTGCACAGAGTCTACAGTTAGAGGCCATTTATTTTGGAAGGGGCCTTGAGCCCATGTTGCATCTTCAGAGTGCCCTGGATTGGGATAAGAGTGCTCAGTGCTGCAGAAACTCCCCAAAGCAGCTCTTCTGTGGCTCTTCTCCCAGCCCAGCCCCACACTTGCTCCCCCAGAGCACAGCTACTTTTTCCAGGTTTGCACAGAGCTCATGTTTGACTCATGAATAATATTCCAAGGAGGTGTTTACATTCATTTTCCTGAGCACTACCTGTTTTGGTTTCTCTCTATTTCTTCCTGCAGGCAGCTAATAGTACACCCTGGGGTCACAGAGGGGTGGTAATGCAGCGATGCCTCTGAACTGTCACTCCTCAGAGGAGGTTCTGAAGCTCAGCAAAATCCCTGGGTAACCCCATTACTGGGTTTGCTGTCCCTGTGAGGGTCTGTGCCAAGCAGCTGGGGCATCCTGTGGCTCCTGAGGCTGTACCCAAACCAGTGGCTTTTATGTTAAGTATGCTTAACATGTTAAGTATGCTTAAGTATCAGGAAAATAAATGATGCCGCTGGTTCATTAAATTCTTACATACTTTCCTAATGCCTTAGCAGTGCTCTGTCACTCACCCTAGTGGTCAAAAAACCTCATTTCCATAAGAAAAATGATTCTAGCTACAGTTCCATGACTCTTTCTCCCCCAAAAGGTGGAATTTTATCACCTACTATGCAGCAGGTCTGACGGGTTTTTTAAATTCTTTCTTCATTCTTAAAAATCTGGGAGGACAGGAAGGAGGAGGTTTCTGAGATGTACATTCCTGAAGTTGGCTTCTAGAGCTGAAACAGCCCACCTGTAAGACCCTGCAAAAAGAGTCCATTCTGGAAGATCATAGAATCATAGAATGGTTTGGGTTGGAGGGACCTAAAAGTTCATCCAGTTCCAACCCCCTGCCCTGGGCAGGGACACCTTCCACTAGATATAACACTCCAAATATGATTTTATTATTTTGTCTTGTTTTATTCTTGGAGCCCTCCATGAGTGGGCTCTGCTCTTAGGCAGCCTGACCTCAGAGGCAGAGCTGAGCTGCAGGTGGCACCAGCTCTGGACACTAGAGGGACATGGCTCGTGTGCCATCTCAATTTAAAGAAAAAATTGTTGGTGGAAGAATTTGCCCAATGTTTTCAGCCACCCATCATCATTTGCAAAACAAAAGTATGACCTGAATGATTTATTGCAATGATCTGCAAAGTACATTTGCAGCCACATCTCAAGAGCCTTTCTCTTCTTTTTCAGTTCTGTCAAACTGACGTCTTTTTTCTTTCATTTTCTTTTCCCCCAGCATAGCTAACTGACATATCTATGATATTTTTAATTTGTAAACATGAACACATGCAGACTGCAGTGGGGTTTTTTTTCCCTTTCTTTTCTTTCCCTAAGTTTTCTGGCCAGACAAATATTCATCTGAGCAAAAACTTCTTCCTGACCAACAAAGCCCGGGAAAAATCCAACACCTTCATCAACCTCCGGGAGGTGCTGAACCGGTTCAAGCTCCCTGCAGGAGAATACATCATCGTGCCCTCCACCTTTGAACCCAACAAAAATGGGGACTTCTGCCTGAGAGTCTTCTCTGAAAAAAATGCAAACTCCACGTAGGTAGCTTTTGGTGACCATATTACAGCAGTGGGCACATGGGGAAGACTATTATTATTGTTGTTGTTATATTTATTTGTTTTGTTATCCCTGTTACTATTTAATTAAAAGGCTTATAAATGTCACATCTGGAAGAGCAGCTGGGCTAAAGCCTGAGGAAGGGGTGTGGGGTCTTTTGTATTGAGTTGCCCTGATTCAAAGAAGGCACAAACCTTCCTCTCTCCTGTAATATTTTTGCTGCATATTCCTGCAGTGGTGAGAAACCTGGGATGTTTGTTGTGTGAGGACACATTCAGCTTTTCCTGGGCCCTTAGGAGTGCTTGGGCACCATCTGTAGGTCTGGTGCTCCCTCAGCACCTGGGGGACAGCATGAGACACATCAGAATTATTTTAGGGCTCTCACTTTTTTCTGTTTTAAAGAAGAAATGACTAGACAAACTTTGATTTGTACCCAAGAACCTGGTCCTGTGCTAAGTAAAGCGTTACGTGAGGTCCAAAATCCTGTCCGTGGCTCTGCAGGACATTGCACAGTTTGCACTGTCTTTTCAAACTCTTGTTGCCATAGCTGGCAAAATACAGCTTCGACTGTGCTATGCAGTATCCACAGCTGATTAATCCAGTAATTTTTGATTGCTCATTGTTATTTCCATATTTTAAAGAATCTCTCTTTAACTGAAGCTTGAAGGAAAACCATCATAAACATGACTTGTTTTGATTTTAATATTGATTTCTTTCTAGGGTGATAGATGATGAAATTGAAGGCAATTTTGATGAGGTACATCAAATTAAATATTTTAAATTGAGATCATTTTGTTGTAGGGGGGGTTGGAGCAACTGTTCCCTGTGCAGGGTGGTGTTTTCTATAGGCATTATGGAGAAATGTTGTCCCACTTTGAGAAAATGGGAAAAGATCATTCAACAATATCCATAGCTGGGTGTCAAGCAAATGGAGATTTCATCAGGAATATAATGGAAACAAGTGTTGTCCTTCATCTAGAACTTGGACTTCCTAGGCAGAGGTACATTCTGAAGAGTTAACTGGAGCCATAGGAAATTTCCCTTGCTCTCCAGGAATCCAGGAGTGCAGCTTTCAGCAGCAGGGCTATTTCTGCATATAATGCTGTTTCCAGGAGTAACTTAGTGGCTCACCATATGTTTAGTCTTGCTGGAGCTGGGGATGCTTTGCCTACTAATGCAGTTACCCCATGTGTAGTGGGGGGCTTTTTTCCAGCATTTACAATGCCAGTATTTTGAGGTGCCCCTGAAAATCAAATTGAATAAAATCATAGTAAATTTAAATTTGTACAAATGAAGGTACAAAAAATGTGTACCTTCAGCCTTGCCATTTGAATTTTTTACTAAGGGCAAGGAAATGCATTAAGTCTTTCTCAGGCAGAATCTTTGCCCCTTTTGACTTCTGACAGTCTCTGTTTCTGTCTTTTAGACTGAGATCAGTGAAGATGATATCGAACCCAGCTTTAAAAAGCTTTTTGGGCAGCTGGCAGGAAATGTGAGTGTTTTTCTGGTAATATCTTACTGGCATCGTGGGTGAGTGGGTAAGAGAGATGCCTCCCCCAGGACAGAGTTTAGTTCTTGTGCAGAGTCAGCTCTCAAGTGTGAGCACAGTTGTGCATCCCAGAATCTGTGCACTCACCCACCTGCTTCCACAGTGGATTTGTGAGTGCTCCTGGTGAACAATCTCTGCTTCTTTTGAACTGTGGGCTCAACTTTCATCTCTGCAGGGCCCGCCCAAATTCTGGCCTTGGGCAGAGCATACAGCTGGGCTGGGCCTTCTCCCCAGGCTGCTCTTGCCTTGGGCACACCTTGCTGCTGGATGTGCTGATCTCTGGGAACTGGTGGTGCTTCTGGGAATGGGAGCACCACCCACTACTTATTACATTACTTATTATCACATTATTATTACATTATTCCCACTTGCTTCCATTCAAGGGAACTGAACTCGAAGGGGTGTTTGGAATTGGCCAACTTGCCCAAAGGAATCAGGGACTGCAGATGGTGTCTGCAGCTCGCAGTGGAAAATGTTTTCCTCTTTCCCACAGGATGCGGAGATCTCTGCCTTTGAACTGTGCAGCATCTTGAATAAAATCCTGGCTAAACGTAAGTGCCTTCCTCCAACAGCAGCTTCAGATGGCCACCAGCAGGTTTCCACCATGGCCATGGAAGCACAGAGGGCACCACTGACCTGGGCAGGCTCTGCCCCAGACCTGCTGCTTTGGTTTCCCATGTGGCCATGTGCTCTCTCTGCTGCTTCAGGGGGCTGCAGAAATGCTGGGGCTGTGCCAGCCCAGAAGGTGTTTCAGGGGATGTGTGCTTTGGCAGGGTACAGATGGGTGTCTTTTATCCCAGCACCTGCCACTGGGAATTGTCTGCCAGGAAGATGGATGGATTTGAATAATCCTTGATAATAATCAAGAGAGGTATTGCTGCTGTTTTAGTATTGAACCACCCAGGAATGATTCAAGCAGTAGCCCAGCCAAAGGAGAAACTTTGAAACTCTGGGCTTCTTTTTATCTGAAGAGTTTCCTAGCTTGGCTCTGCATTATTTTCCTTCCCATTAAACAGTGCTCAAGAAACAAGTGCTTGGAGAAATGAGTGTTTCTTTAATTTCCAAAGTGAAATCTTACCAGATGGTCAGGACTGCAGTGTATGTCTGTGTGCAGCAGCCTCTACCAGCAGTGGAGTGTTGCTGGCTACCGAGCTTGGCTTCACATTCAGCCTTTCATAAAGCCACCTCCTGCTGACCTCCATAAGCTGGGAGTCCACATTGCCCACAGAAGTACAGTTTGCAAGCAGACAGTAAGGGCAGGAAAGCTTTTGTCTCTGTCTCTCACTCCTGTAGCATGCCTACAAACCAGACTTCTCAGGCTGTTTCCTTAGGACACATCCCAGCTCGCTTGTGCCCAAAGCCTCTTTGTCAGCTCGAAGGATGGCACCGTTGGAGGCAAATAAAGGCTGGTTAGAAAGCTCATGAGCCATTTAGGGAGGTGCTGTGGTACAGCATGCAGCGATAATCCTGTCTTTTGCTCTTTCTTTACAGGCCAAGATATTAAATCAGATGGCTTTAGTATTGAGACATGCAAAATAATGGTTGACCTGCTAGATGTATCCTTTAAAGCTCTTCCTAGATAATATTCCTCTTCCTGGGCTGAAGCAGGTGAGCTGCCTTTGCTCTCTGCTGGGTCCATCCTGGTGTGCTGATGGCTCCTGAGGTGGAGAAGCTGGCTTTACCCTGACTCCCCTGAAAAAGCCACTCCCTTGTTATTTTTGTTCACACGTGTGTTATCCCAGGCAATGGGAAAATCTGTTATCAGACAAAGTCTGCTTGGAAGCCTTCCCAGCTGTTGGGTGTTCTGGTTTAGCTGGGAACAAAGTGATGTTTGTGCTGGGAAAAGGCACCTGGCTCTCAGCATGGTGAGGATGGCGTTGGCTGTAGAGTTATTTCACCTCTGTTATCTGGCTGGAGGTGGCAAAAGCAGCACAAAGCCATGGGCATTTAGCAAATGGAAAACGAGGGAAAAATATACAGTGTTTTGTTTTGACATGCGATACAGGATGCAGAGAGCAGGCAGGATTTTAGGAGCTTTTACTGCTAAGAATATGGGCAAAAGGGTAGGATGAAGGATCAGGTCTAAGAATAGTTGTGTTCAGTTTCTCTGTGCAGTGGGAGTTGAATTGCAGAGTTGGAAAAAGTGAAAATTACCAACACAAGATGATGCTCTTCTATAATTTGGTGTAAAATACAGCAGTCCATAGGGACTCCTGGCAGGTTTTGGGAGCAGTGCCAGGACCAGGTTCTTTTGTTAGCTGTTTACTCAAGAGCTGAAGGTCTCCAAATAGCAGGCTTGGCTGTGGCTTTTCCTGTTTCTAATCCAGACCCAGGACATGTGTGCCAATAACTGCAGGTGTTGAAGCCACTGTGCAGAACAAAATGGCATCAGCCTGGCTTGTTTATACCTGTGGTGGAAAGACAGAGACCTGCAGTGGAGGTGCAGAAAGAGCTTGTGAACTCAATGGTCATAATTTCAATTAGTGATCTTAATGATTTTGAAAGAAATCTTGGACAACAATTGTGTATTCAACAGGAAGAGTCCTGGAGAGAGGACGAGTCCTTCAGAGAGGACTTGAATCCCTTTTTTGTTTGCAATTTTTTTTAAGTCACAACTGCCCATGCAAGTAAACCCAGCAGAGGGAGAGGAAACCCCTTTTTCTTCCCTCTGAAGAAACTTCCTTAACTCAGAGAAGAATGATGGGAGTGGCAAACTGGGACTGAAGGAGTTCCACACCCTCTGGACAAAGATTCAGAAATACCAGGTAAGACACAACCCCCTTTGGGGTTGAACAATCCCAAAGGGATAACAACCCCTTTGGGAGAACAATCACATGTATAAATGGCTGTAGACTGATTTGTGCCATACAATGTGCACGGTCCCCTTTCCCAGAGCAGGGGCTGTGTGTCTGCAGTCCCCCAGGTTTTGTCTTTATCTGCTCTGGCTGCTGCATTAAAAAAACTTACTTTTTAAAGCCACTTTTAGAAGAAATGGACTGAAGTACCAGTTCCTTCAGACCAATGTTGCAAAGAGCTCTAAGTAACATGCAGGCTGCATTTCAAAATGTTTCATTTCTGCCAGAAGCCAAACCACAGTCTGAATTCTTGTCATGGTTTCACTTTGTATTTTGCAGAAAATTTACAGAGAAATTGATGTGGATCGATCGGGTACCATGAACTCATATGAGATGAGGAGGGCACTGGAAACAGCAGGTATTTATATTGATCTGTCTCCTTAGAGGATTCCATCAGTTTCAAGCAGGGTTGAGAGATGCTCAGAGCCATACAGTCCCATCTTAACTTACTGAATTTTGGGCACTCTGGAGCCTTCCCCTCCTGCCACCATGGCAGATGAGGCATTTCATTTTGTACCAGTGTTTATTCTTTGGAAATAGAGTCTTTTAAATCCTGAGCATCGTATTTTCAGGGTTCAAACTGAACTGCCAGTTACATCAGATCATCGTGGCTCGTTTTGCTGATGAGGATCTCATCATTGACTTTGATAACTTCGTGCGGTGTTTGATTCGGCTCGAAACCTTGTTCAGTGAGTACACACTTAGTAACCAGGCAGGCTCTGCTGCCTTGTGATTCCAGCAGGATAACTCCAGGCACAGCTGTCCAGAAGCCCAGGGTAAGGTATTCAGACAAATTCAAACCTGAGATATTAATACGGCTTCTCCTAGATCCAGGAATCAGTCTTTTAGGCCAGGCTGCTGAACCACAGCCAGTCTTCCCTGAAAACAGCTCTATGCTGATTAAAAAAATACTAGACAACAATTAAAAATGTTCAGTCTTGCCCCTGCACAGTGACTTTAGAGTGGCCCTTTCTGATTTGGGGTGTATGCCATTGTCAAGTTTTAGATCCTGGGACTAAATTCCTTATTGATCCTGAAGCACAAGGAAAGGGAAAGACTTTGAAATTAGCTCCTGTATTTACCCCTGTCATCTCTCTCCCACCATAGAAATGTTTAGAAAACTGGATACTGAGAAAAGTGGGACAATAGAATTGAACCTTGTTAATGTAAGTAATTCCATTTAGCTCCAAAACATTTGTTTACATTTGAGGGGGAAAAATGGGAGGGGGTGTGGGGGTGTGCAATGTAGAGTCTGTCCTGCTCCGTTCTGACTGAGGATGGCTGGTTGTAGGTACTCACATTTGTGCTGGATTTATCTAAACCTTGTGTATTTATAAGCAGCCTTAGAGAGGTTACCTTTTAAAAATGTACTTACTTCACACACACAAGGTTACTTACATCAGAAGCCCTTTATACCTTTGCTGGCAGTAATTTTGGCTTCTTCCCTGCTTTTTTTGTCAATAGAGCAAAATGTAGGTGCAGTTCTGCAGGCAAGACTGATGGTCTTGCTCATGTCTGCTTCTTTCTGCCCCATATGTGCCCTGTAAGAAAGGACTAAGTTTGGAGAAAAGTACCCTCCTACATGTTTGACTTGCTTATTACCTGAACATAACTTACTTCTGAACCTAGAATCCCGAAACTCTGATTTAAATGAGATATAAATTTAAATCACTCTGGAAAGATCCAAAAATTACTTCTGTAACAACAGGCTGCCTGTATGCTAGAAATGCAACTATGCATACTTGCTACAGGTCTTTTTACTAAGTTTAGCTTTGTTTTCCTCTCTCCCATTACAGTGGCTGTGCTTTACTGTCATTTGAGCCAGTGGCATCAGTTTGAGACCTCCACAAGATCAAGTGAAGCTACATAGCAGTGATATCCAAACATGCCTTAACTTACACGTAGCAAGCAGATTTTGCATGCAATTGCAAGGACAGCATTCTACTTCCACAGAAGAACCTGCAACCTCATTTTTACAGGTCTGACAATCTGTGCCTACTATCATACAGCCTCTGGACAAAGGCTTTTAATTTAGCATCAAATCTCAGTGCAAGTTTTGAAAATACTACTTTGCTAATATCTTTGTATTTAAGGCGTTTTACAGGACTTCAGGAAGGAAAGCTCATTTTAGCTTGAAAATATGATTTTTAAAAGTGCTTTTTGAACAACATCCTGCATATCTGAAATTAGGAAAAAGATAACATTGCATATCTAACCACCTGTACTCACAGAGAGGGTTTCCTTGGATGCTTTGTGTCAAGCCCCAGCATTATTCTAGTTAAGTAATCTTTAAAGAATTTGAGTAGCAAGTAAATCTTTGACCCAAGTGAGCATTGATATGCCTGGAGCAGGAGGCTGTTGGCAACAAGATTCTTCCAAGAGGAAGACCATGCTTTCAGGTGGAATCTTGAGTTCCTGTATCTTATTTATCTTTCTTTGAAATACAAGAAAATATTCAAATAAATTAAAGAAAAAAAAGTAGAAATAAAGTTTGCAAGACTCTTATTTCTGCTGAAAATAAGCACCTTTTTTTGTTTTGGTTTTTTTTTTTCCCCTTAGAGATAGATCATCACAGTGCACATGCAGAGCTTTTGCTTTCAGGAACAGAAGTTGCTGTCTTTTAAAAGGGAAACCAGCATGCTGGAGCTGACTGTGGATGTGTGGCAGTTAATGAAATGTTAGATATGCTGATACTTTAAAAGATTAATGCTTGAACAGCTAAAGGTTTCCAAGACAGACAGTTAATAGTATATACCCTAGACCCACAGCCTGTTGAAATCAGAGGCTGAGACCATGAGCCAATTGCTGCTGCCTTTAGTTTCCCCACCTGAGGAATTGCGACTTCCTTACAAACTATTTCTTCCTAATGGGCACCTTTTCAGAAAGCAGTAGGACTTGCCTAGTAGAAAAACATGAACCTGCAGGGTGAGGCTCTTTCTAAATACCCTTAAGAAATTACTTGCTCCTCTGTTAAATACTGCTCAGTATCATATTGCCAAATAGAGATATAGAAAGGATAGCTCTATAGGAAAGGCTTTATTTGGAAAATACTTGGTACAAGTTGTTTTGGTTTTTTTTTCTTAGTATGTCCCTCAGCTTTGAAGGTTAACAAAAGTTAACAATGTGCAAGTAACAGATTCAGCTCAATTTTAAATGCAGAAAAACTACTTTGAATGGATGGGTGAGGAGGGGTTCTGTTTAATACAGAAAGTAGCTGAAAATTAATGTGATGTAGAAGAGCAGTGTGTCTTACTGGTACCATTTCTAATAGCAATCACTATTAAAATACCCAGAGTAAAAGCTTAAGAGCAGACAAAAGTTTAATGGTGGAATAAACAAGTGGAATAAAAACAAGTAAGTTGTCAAGGACTACAGAAAGTTTCTACACTTAGTCTTCAAAGTACAAAATACAATAAATACATGAGGCTCTTTGTAAAAAGAGGAATCTAAAACTACATTTCCGTTACAGCCCATGGTATTTTGAATACATAGAATTTCTAAGATGCTACAGCTTTTTTAAAAGTTATTGCTTAATGGATTGGTCATGTGGTTGCCACTCTTCAGATGCATTTCAGTTTTTTCAGCTTCTTTTAACAAACATTCTGCTTCAGCAATAAGCAGTTGGGTGCTGTGCACATACTTTAATTTGTCCCATCTGGAAAAAGCCTCAGGATAAATTTGGACAAAGCCAAGTTGTCTGTTTCATGATGATTCCTTCAATGGCAAATTCAAAAGGTCCTTGTGCTAAATGCAGAAAAAAGGTGAAACTCTCCTCTGCAATGTTTGAAGAAATCCGGGTGATTACTTGAACATAATGGCTCGATTTGACCAAAGGCAGCAGAATTTCATTTGCTTGTAAGCATTATTTCATCTTGTACAATGCCCTCATCCATTTGCTAATGCATCAATCCTTCATTTGTTTTCAAAGCACATTTTTCATAGCTTTCAAATTACATTGTCATTGAAATAAGTCTCATGATACTGGAACCAACACAAAATGGACTTTTTTTCTGCAAGTTATCCATGATTAGTACTTCAAGAATCTGGCTTCTGTACTGTTTCATGCCAAGCTTCTTTGTCTAGGTTTAATCCTTGGATACAGCTGAGGGTAAAACAGAAATGAGGTTTAAAATTTTAGTACTTTAAGAGGTTACATTTTTTAAAAAGAAAAAACTAAAGAACAAAAAAACTCTCTCTTTGGTGCTAAAGTTCTGATGTAATCTATAGCAGCAAAAGCATGGTTTTAAAAAACACTCAAGGCACTGACAAATATGAATTTAGCAGTCTTAGGCAAGCTTAAAGAAATACCAACTGTGTCTGAAGGTACTGAACAGCACAAATTGAGTACTTTCAGCTCTACCCAGATGGGTGGGCCAAGAAAAGCAAGTGGCTTTGTAAGTCAAGAGACTTCTGTGTTCAGTGAACTGTGGGATTGTTCCCTGTCTTATAAATGGGACTAGAGAGGTATTAGAGTCTGGTTTGCCTTCTCTCACCTATCAGCTTTTATGGCAGTATAGCTTTGGGCAAGCTGGAAACATCTGTCTGCAGAAAGACCATGGAAGTGAAGGAGCTGTGCTTTAGAGAGTGGAGGGTGGGTGGCCAGTTCCATGAATGACCTGCCCAGCAGGAAACTGGTCCCTGCCAGCCCGGGGCCCCTGTGCTGCTCACACATCCTGGCCATACACACAGGGGTGCAGGGGACAACGGACAGGACACAGCTTGGGACAGCACACAGCACGGACAGGATGCCTGGGAAGTTGTTGGCTCCCACATGGAAAGGCTTAGGGAACAGCTGCTGTTCTGAAAATTATGGCCACTGGCATATGAAAATAGGAGGTTACACTTCATACAGTTAGGAGAGATGAACCCTCTGTGCACTAAATGGCAAAGCATCACAGCCTTTCCCATCTAAGGCTCTCCTTAAAGCTGCCCCTTCTCTCTTGAACCAGACTCTGGCTTTCTTCTTTCCTCAGTGACCAAGACAAGGCCAACACTTTCACCACAAGGTCAGTCTCAGCCTGCTGTGATTTCACCACTGTTAGAGAGGAAGTCATTCAAGTTACAGTATCCAAACACCTGACAGTGTTCAAGAGACTCCTTTTGACAGTATTATCTTATTAGCTTAGGGAGCTAGGGAGTCACTAAGAGTAGAGCACTGATACAGATAATTTAGTCCTTGTTTTTATTCAGTACAGCTGACTGCAAAAGGATAAAGCAACTATCATAAAAGTAAGAATATATTAATCTAACAAATGTTTTCCTCTTTGGTGAACATCACCAACTAGAATTCAGCTGCTACATGAAGAGGCCAGTAATTGCTTTGGAGAATAACCACAGGGTATTTCAGTGTCAGCACCAGAAGCAACTGAACAGACACAGGAGTGTCACAGTTTATAAATACCGTGTAGTTTTCCCCAAAGATTCTGTTGGGATTGTGTTATGCTTATAACAGTTTTGATCCCCAGTTTAAGCTATACTGCCTTGTGCTTTTTTTTCCCAGAAGCACAGATGTTCCTTGTGCTCTTACACACCTGTGCTCAGGCTCAAAGGTTAGTGCATATGAACACTACCTGCACAGTTCAGCCCGGGGCAGACAAAAATCAAAAAGCTGCCATTTTAACCATACTGTGCAGGGCTGATGGCTGCTTTCAGTTTAGAAATGTTTTCTTTGGAGAGGAAAAAACTTAGCAGGAGTACTATGTTAGGGAGGATTTTTCAGTATGTGGAGTGTAGGCCTGACCTGGAAATGATAGAGACATGTAAACTGATTTTGCAGCAGACAGAATCACTCTGCAAAATCTAACCAGTTTAAGAGTAAGGATTATGTGCCTGAGGAAGGAGGTTCAGCCTCTTTCAAGCATCACACATCAATCAGCTAAAATTCACAGTGGTTAATCTTGGAGAACCTTTTATCTCCAGCACCAGGGCAGCCAGAACTGTAGAAAAAGCTTAATGGAATTTTTATATATGTGTCCATCTGCCATCATTTCCTAGCAATTCAGCTGTGAGGAGAAATACAGGGACATAATTGAAAGCATCTTATTTGTACACAGTTGTTTTTAATAAAAGGCAATACAAAAGGTGATGAGAGATGGAGAGGCCATTCATGTGAAGCCTCGGACATATGGTTAAATGTTACTTAAAAAGCATAGGAGAAAACAAAGATCTGCCTTTACCCGAGCCACGTAATCTGTTTTCCAAGACTAGAAAAAAAAGATAACCTAGATTTTTGCAGTGTTTATCTCCTTGGATCAAAAGGTGCCCTGTGTACACAGGGAAGGACTCATGACTCACTCTTCATGCAAGTTTCAATTCTGAAGGCCCTTTGTACCAGTACATCACTTTTTTGAAACAGGGGAACTAGTTTTATTCTCAAATAATCATAGAATATCCTGAGTTGGAAGGGACCCCTCCCAAGAAACCACTGAGTCCAACTCCTGGCCCTACATAGGACAGCCCCAAGATCACACCATATGCCTGAGAATGTGCACAAGAAAATCTTATTCACACGTCACATTTGGATAAAAGGGGGTTTTTTCCTCTAAGATAGTGGGACAAGGTTGATATTAGGGCCTGCTGTGTGTAGCAGTGTGATGATACATGTTGTTCTTTTGTGCTCCCATTAATCTGTGTTAAGTACCTTAAACAGAGGGTGTTAACCCACTATGCCAAGGATTCAACTCCCTAAATAAAGATGGAGAATGTCAACTCCTTCCTCCTGACTCTTAAAGCTGCACCTGGATGCATGAGATCCAATAAGAACACAATGCTGTGTACACTCCACATCCTGGGGTGGGGTTTTTTTGGCTCTGGAAGTAGCCAGGACTCACCCCTAGCAGGTTTCGGGGCACGTAGCCTTCCTTGTCATTCAGCCGTGCCCACCACCACTCGATCTCCTCCTCATCCTCCCGGCGCAGGATTGTCATGCAGTCTCCTTCCTTCATGGACAGCTCGTCATCGTTCTGAGCCTCATAATCCCACAGTCCATAAATCACTCCTTTGTTCATGATCCCCATCTTCTCTTGCACTCCTACAACATTGAAAACACAGAGCAGCTCAAATGAAGAGAAAATATATAAATAAAAAGGACAACAGGAGGGAAGACTCCTTTATTCTTACTGGAAGACACTCCAGGAAAAAAAAATATTCCTAGCTTATTGCCTACTCAGAGCTGGTCCTGAAAGAAGTGGCTTTCTGAAGTTACTTAGAGCAGACAGATTCCTTCTTTAAACATGTTCAAAAATACAAGGCAAGTGGGGAGAGCAGCACTGATTGATAAAAGGTTTTATTTTTGTGTTCACGCTTTCTAGACCAAAGTGATGAGCAAGAAACACTTTCCATACCCTTAATGCAATAGTAATCTTTCTGTCACAGGGAGATAGCAATACCTGCTTGGGTTGACCACCCTTGTCATTTTGATGCCTGTGGTGTCATTTGCCACCTGGATCATTTCATTTCAGAACTTTAAAACAAGTTGCATCTCAGACCTGTACCTGAGAGAGTTGCTTGCTACTCTGCAGCTACTTTTGGCTATCTCAGCAGCTCTTAATTTTGTTTTTTTTTTCTTGTTTTAAACACTGCCTTCAGAAACACAATTCTGTTAAATTATTTCTGGACCAAGGATTTTTGGAATGCACACATGCACCCTGCAGGGTTATTCAGAACTTGCTCATTTTACAGCTGTAGCCAGAGCTGATACACTTCTTTCTGTACACGTTCCTCAGCCTCTAAGCAGAAAACTGGAAAAAGTATCTTAGCTTGTATACCAGCTGATTTTCTCTTGGGTAATTAATTTAAAATACAGAATTCTACTGTTGGCATTTTTTTTTGGTTGGTTTTGGTATTTTCAGGAGCAGAGAGCACACTGCACACTGCATCACAAAACTTGTCCTTTCCCTTTTCATCACATACCTATTACTACCTACATTTGCTAAAGGAAGCATCTGCTCAAATCAAGTTCTTCTGCACACCAGCTCAGCACATTAAATTCCAGTGCATGGTAAGCTCTGCTCAGAGAAACTCTTCCCTTGCTTTGCATTTGGTATAATTAGAGGTTTGGCCAAAGCCATGCTCTGCTCCCACGTGGAAGGGAAGACTGAGCACCGAGCATCAAAGTAGACAAAGAAGATTCACACAATGCATGTGGTGGCCTGAAGGGGTAGTAACAGTCACACCAGGGCAGTGGGGCACACAGAGCCAGCACAGGCAGTACCTTTAAGCAAGTGAAAATATACTTAAGCAGCATCAGACCTGTCATCTAATCAATGCTAAAGGATGATTTGTTTTATTTAACCCCAGCTTACCTCTAGTAAGTACCTCTTACTTGACACTGGACATCATTTGCAACAAAAAAGATTAGGTAAATCAATTAATTACACTAGGGTTTATTAGCTTGATAATGAGTTTAGAGGGCCAGGTTTTAGTGCAGTTCTGGAAACAGATGCACATCTCCAAACTTCTTTTACGGATGCAGTTTTAGGCAGAGAGTAATTTCTTACAGTAACTACAGGCAACCAGAACCAGTCTTAGCAATAGGATTAATTTCTGATGGAACAATATGGAACTTTGATAGCTGAACAGCCAATAAATCAAGAGACAGTTTCAGTGGTTTCAATCTGGAAGAACTGGCAATAGGCCAAAGCCTTACAATCCTTTTTGGACCCATCAAAAAGTATCTCATAACACAAAAAGATCCCAAATTCAACAAAAAACAGAGTATCAAGTGAAATCACCAGATGGCAGGTAATAAAAAACCCCACAAACAAAAGGAATGTATTTCTTCATGCTGTATATAATGAGACCATGGACCTCCTTTCCACAGAATCTCATGGGCAGTTTAACTGAATTTAAAAATGAGACAAATTCCTGAAAAAAAACCCTCAAGAGCTTTCCAACAAAATATACCATCTCTTAATTCATATCTGAGTTAAAACCAGTTTAAAATATTAGACAAGTATTATTTTTTATCTGGTCCTACAATCATCCATGGGTATTTGGTGTCAATGACCTCCCTTGGAGTCTGGATACAAAACCAAATGGAATTTTGCTTCGCCTACAAATTTTGATGCCAGTTAAAAGGGCTTCCTCCCTTTATAGAGAAAACTATATATTTGGCACCAAAGACACAGTTTTCAAGCTTAGTGAGGACAGCTGGACAGACTGTTTTGAAATCTCCTGGCTGAGCAGCTTAAAGAAAGAAACTCAGCTCTCGCCTGTGCCACAAAAGCAGAAAGGCAGTTTTTTACAGCTTTTTCTGCTGTGTTACATTGCTGTTACTCTAACCTCTTGCAGAGAGATGACACACCAGCTGGTATGTGCCTAGGGGACATGAGCTACATACAAAACAGAGAAAAGTAATTTAAAACCTCATTACACACAAAACATACAGTAAAGTAATGTAAAACCTCATTGACTAATACTCATCACACCCTAGGGGGAATTAGTTTTCTCTATTCAAAGATAGTATCTCTGTAGCCTTACTATTTGAATAAAATCTAAACTTAATATGGGGATTTCTTTTTAAATGCAAGTCAAGAAAAAGAAGTCAAGAAAGTAAAGTCAAATTCAGTGCTTACGAACATCTATCAAGGCAGGAACTTGGCAATACCTTTTCTGGTTCTAAGGTGTACAGTAATCCTCATTTCAAGATACCAGGTAACATCTATGAACTGCCTATTGACATATCCATACCACTTCTGTTTTCATATAGAAGTTGTTCTTATGTGGCAAGATTCACCTAACTGGTGTATCTGTCAATGTACATGCTTCACTCAAAGCCTTTAATGTAAGGAAAGCTTTTGTTACTCAGATCTCCCGAATATCGACAGAACTCATTCTGCGACAGGAAGCTGGTGAAAACATCTCTCTTTCCAGGAGGAACCTGTGGCACAGGCACCTAACCTGAGTGTGCAACTTACCCCTTCTGATGCACAAATGAACTGAGAGGCAGCAGGGGAGCCCCTGGTGTGCTCCAGGACTTGGGGATAGCACTCACCATACAAGAACTGGGAGCACTGCGTGTAACCTTCCTCCATCTCCTCGCACTTGTCCGCAGCCGTCTGCATGTCGCTGTAGGTTGTGGCAAAAACAGCTGCCCCTGACTCCACCAGGAACTTGCACACCTGCACGTTATTGCAGGATGCTGCACAGTGTAGAGGGGTCCTGCAAGGCAAGGACAAAAGGATGGCACTTCACTCCTAGGGGAGCAAATGGTATGCATGCCTGCAGGACCAGGACCTCGGGCAATCAGCTCTGCCCAGCTGAGGGCTTCCCAGCACAGCACTTAACCCAGCATGTCAAGAGCAACCCTTTTCACAGGTAACAGGAACTCTTGTGAGCTGCTTGAGCCCTAAAGCTAAGTTTCCATACAGATCTCCAGTTATTCTACCTTTCTATAATCTATTAACATTTTAGGAACATTCATTGAGGCACAAAAATTAAAAAATTAATCAATATTAAAAACCCACTCAGAAATCTTTCTGACATCATGCCTCTTACAATCTAGATAATTACTTCAAGATTTGACTACGTGACAAGTACCCATAATTGTGATAACCCCTCAGGTTAAGGGAGCACAAGCATCTTGACTCACTTTCAGGCCTCAAGCACTTCTGTTATAGGCAGAAATAACAGTAAAATCACTACCCCCTGCACCAGCCTTCTATAAATAATCTCCCTAGTTATTTGTCACACATTACCAGCTGCAAGCCTTGTTTGAAGGTTATGGTCTTCACTTTGGTTTCAAGCTGGCTGATTATTCGACTAAGAACTGCGCACAGTTTGTAGGTCTAGATACTGCCCAGAGCACAGTTAAGTTATAGGTTCTCTCACAGAGGATATTAGGAATTTCAGCACAAGGCTCATTATCAGTTGTCTTCAGTATCTCAAAGAAACAGAGCAGTTTCCTGACAAGTGTGTCCACCCCTACAATGGTTTCTTCATTACATTGCTGTAATTTCCCTATTTTTCCACCTGCACAGTCCCATATGATACCCCACAGAGAACTGCTTGTTGCTCTACTTTGGAAAGAAAACTCATTGCCAGCTCCACAGAAGCAAAGCAAGGGACATTCTGAGGGATCTCTCAAGTCCTGACTTGTGGAGAGCATCCATAAGGAACCACTTAATGAAACTCTTACCATCCATCGCTGTCTGCAGCATTCACGTTCACCCCAAACTGCACCAGGAACTTCACGATTTCGGTGTGCCCAGCACACACAGCATTGTGCAGAGCAGTAATTCCTTCATCATTGGGCATGCTAGGATCTTCTACCTGGCCAATCGGAAAGGAACCAATCACATTAAGGTGAAACTCCCTGGAATAAACACCTCTTCTCATATAAAAATCAGTTGTCTTATTCTGAAATATGTATTTGTGATGTATTTCTAGGAAGGACATGAGCAAGAAGACTACAACCACTACCAGTTTTGTACCAAGATTCATATTTAAGCTTGCAATCTCCCTTTAACAGTGGCTCAGAGAAACAGGATCTTGATAACTTACTGAAAGTACTTATAACAAATTTCTAATATATGTCTATTTAACTGTGAGCAAAGTTCACGTGGATCTTGTCTATCAAATTATCTGAAAACATGCCAGACAGGGCACTACATAAAAAATAAGAAAAAGGTGTCCTGCACATTTTATAGTCTTAATGCTAAAAATCCACTGTGGATTTAAGACACTGAAAATCAGCTTCCAAATATGATCACTTAGAACCTGTTAGGATTTACCTCCCCAAGAACAGATCTAGGTTCCGCACTAGTCCAGAAAAGCTAGAACTTCCCAGTTTCAACCAGTATTGAAAATCCCCGTCTTAGAAATTAGCATTTGTACCTCATAAATTATTCTCTGCACAAGGTCAAACTCCCCCTCCAAAGATGAATCCAGAAGCAATGCCAAGGGATTGAATTTCACTCTCATTCCATGCCCAATCCTTTCAGAGCCAGTCTTACGCAAGTTTGTCCTCTTCCCCTGTGAAAAGGTAACACAAGTTACAGGCACGTTTTTCCCTGGAAAGAAGATGAATGTAAATCTGCTTATTTGGGAATGACAGCAGAAATAATCAACTAGAAAAGCGTTTAGTAGGAAATCTGTAGTGTTTTTTTACCAATCCCCAAACCCATTATGAATATATTAGGTTAAGCATGTTATGCCTTTATCTCTGGAAAAGGTCATTATTCAACTCTCACACATTAAGCTACCTCAATCAAACAACAAAGTAGCAAAACTACCAAAGATGAGGAAAAGATCAGCAATTTTTTCTTGTTGTTTGGACAATTTTACCATTAATTCTCATAGCTATTAGACAAACCAAGCAGCGCACTCCAAAAAGTACACTACTTTAAGCGCTGATGGGAAGTTCCTAACATTTCTGTAAGTAAAGCAGAGGTTAGCCGAGACCAACAGTGAAGGAAACCAATTTTGGTGAAATATAGAACCAAATGCAGAATTGCTTTAGATGCTCCCATGGATACTGGAAACCAAGTATTTCTGTAGCTGAGTTTGTACCCATTACTTTAGGGAACACGCTCGCATTAGCTCAGCGCTCGCCCAGCTGCCTGGGCAGCAGCAATAAGACTATTCATGGGGGTATGTAAATTTCTGACAGATGTCCAGGCAAAGATGAATAGAACTGACTCATATTCTGCAAGAGCAGGCATGTGGAGATAAGATATGTAAGTAGAGACTCCTATGAAATACTCTTCTGCCTGGAAATTTGTACATAATATCAAAAGTAGGGGCTTTTTCAAGGGCAAACCTGGCAGAACAACCCATGGATTTAAATATGAAATCAAGAAGCTGGGCTGGTTTCTTCTCATCATTGCAGAATTATTATAAAGCCAAGCAGAAATGAGTTCTCACAATTCAGGAAATCCTACCGCTCAAGTTTCCTTGCAAAATGAAGCAAGAACAAAATCTTTGAAGCGTGAACACACAAAATGTCTACTCCAAGTACAAATTATAAGGTTAAAAAACACATTTAAGTCTTTTAACTCCTCCACACTGAAGTGATAGAGGAAAAACTACTTTCATGTATTAAGATATCAAAACTGTTACCAAAACTCTACTCTTGTTAGGTTTTTAAATAAAGTCTTTGAGAACCTGAAAACATAAAGCATTTTTGTTCTACAACAGCGAGATAACATCATGCCACACACAGGTACAAACTTGCAAAATAAAATGGTAGAAATGCTGCCTCCTCCCAGCCCCAAGAGACTCCATTTTGATGCAACTTGAGAGTAGACTGATGTTAAATCAGAAAGAAAAAATTTCAAAGAAATTCAGAAAACATTCAGCAGAAGTACAAACAGCTGATGTCTACAAATGAGTTTTTAAGGCAGAAACTAAAGAAGCCTGTTCCTCCATATTTTTCAAGAAAGGCACATTCAGATAAACAAATGCAATCCAGGATTAAGAAAATTAGTCCCCAGCTCATATTAGCAATAGTGGAAAATGTCTGAAATCTGTATCTGTACCTCAAAGAAAAAAAAGTAGTTCAGCACTCATTTTTCTTAAAAAGGAAGGAAAATCTGGGTGTAGCCAGATTTCTATAGGGCATGTTCTTTACATCTCTGTAGAGTTTTACTATTTGTGTATTCCTTTTGAAACGTTTCATTATGTCATTAATTCTAGGGACAAGAGAGACTTTTCATTATTGTTATGCAGCCTGGAGACAAGAGCATCACACAAATAGAAGAGATATCCACAGAGAGATATCTGAGAGATACACTGTGAGACTGCTCTCCCACATCTGCCTGAGTTCTACAGCACAATGCACAGGGCTTATGGCAGCACTTGAGATGATTTATGAACAGGACACACTAGTTGTAAGCTAATACTTACAGGAGGCAAGGAAAATTGTCCAGTAACTTCAGGAGGCCTCAAATTGAATGAGTCCTCTCCCAAGCTCTCTGGCTCCCCTGATGGATAGGGAGGAGGTGGGTATGGAGGATATTCTTCCATGTACACCTCCAGAGGCAGTGGAGCTTCTAGGTTTGGTTCTTCTGCTTTGGGCAGCATGAGTTCATCACTGTCTGATGCAGCTTCAGGTACAGTGTCCAAAGGTATGGGGGGAAGAGCAGCTTCGCTCTGCTCTGCTTCTGTGCTTTCTGTCTCCTCAGCAATAGCTGGTTCTGGCATGGAAACAGCTGTTTCTTTTTCTGATTCTGTGCTTAGATAAGGATTTGGGATTTCCACTGGGCTTTCAGGACTGGCAGCTGATGCCGTCTGTTTGGAGGGATGTGATGGAGCTGAGATAGTCTCCATTGCAGCCAGAGTGGTTCTCTGATACAACAGCTTCTGGATGTTGGGGCCATTAGGCCCCTCAGGCTCAGTAATAGAGCTGCGTTTCTTCAGTGGCCTGGGGGCATTGGAAAGCTTTTTCCGCAGTGCTTCCAGGTCGGCATCGCTCTGGTTGCGGTAGGGGTTGGATAAGAAAGGCAGCAGCTTGGTCGGGCTCAGGGGACGGGGTATCCGCTCTGGTTCGTGGTTCTCATGAGCAGAGGCTGCTGTTTCCATCTCAGGCTCTGGACTGCCTGGCTTGCCCTGGAGGTTGGAGTAGATGTTCTCTGTCTGCGGCAGCTGATTCTGTACCCCAGCTCCTGCCATCACGGGCTTGCCATACACTGTGGAGCAGTTCAGAGAGGGGTGGGGGGGAAACAAGTTTGAATATTTGATCAACCAGAAAACAACAAAGAAAGGTGAATCAGGTTGTGTATTCTTTATGTAGAGCAAAGAAGCAGAATACAAAAAAAACCTAAACAGAACTAGTCTGGTAACCAGATCTACCATTAGTTACCTTGCAAACCCAAGACACACATTCTGCACTTCTTGTTAACACTCTTACACAGCATGGAAGATCCACCTAAGATTCTTACAGCTGCCATCACCCACTTAATTCCCCTGGAGAAGAGCTTCACACTCAGACCAGGTGGAAAGAACATTTATCTGAGGTTTATCAGACAGAAGAGAGGGAAAGAACCACATGCTTACCACTTGGGAAGTGTGGTCCTCTGGTCTGTGCCCTCGTCAAAGCACTCTGCACTGCCTGCTGGAAGTTCTTCCCAGGAGTCTGATGTTGGGTGTACATGCTGTAAATGGAACTTGCAGCCACAGTCTGAGGCTTTCGAAATGGTGGCAGTGAGGTCTCTTTGGATGGCTGAGGAGTGAAAGGTCTCACAGCTGCTGCTGGGGGACTCTCCTGTTTGGAGGAAGGAAGAATTTGATCCTGGCTAGAGGAAGAACCTGCAGGAGGTACTGAAATTCTTTGCTGTATCTGCTGCGAAGGATGAGAAGGCTGCTGTACCACTGTTTTCTGCTTGTTCCCCATAGCTGCAATAGCCAAAGGCAGCTTCTGCAGGTTTCCATCCAGCTTTGTATCAGCAGGTTGCAGGTGACTTGCTTGACCAAAGTAAGGCAAGTTTATCTGTTTTGGTTTTGTGGGCACAGGTGGTGGCACCTTGGTTACATTTTTATTGGTTGTCTGAAAGGCAAAACAATTTCATTAAGATAAAAAAGTAAAACATGATTTAGGAGTTCTGCTATAAAGGATCAAAGCCTCAAAGTATGACACAGCATCTTAAGTCCACTACTGCTGTAATAAGGTTTACAACATCATTGGAAACAAGAAGAAACTGCTTGAAACATTTTGTCATCACTGATGTTTGTAAATACTTTGAGCCTGTTCTCTTTAATTATTTCTCTAACAGCTGTTTAAAACAGGAGCAATGGCAGGGCACAGTAATTTCTCTAGATACCAGACACTTAGCTGGCATGAGGTTGCTCTCCAACAGAGCACTTGTCATCCCTAGTTGTAGACTCTCCCTCACCTGATCAAACTGTGCCCTCCTGTCAAAATCAAGTTGGGAAGTTTTGCTGCTATCAAACATCTGAAGGATATTGTTGCATTAAAGAGTGAACCAAGTATGTAGATGATTAACAAACATGCAAATGCCTCTTTGTATCTTTGAGGGAAAAAATACTCACTTGTACAAGTAATACAGACATAGATTCTCACCACAGTGACTGTAGAGCATGATTTGGAGTTACCAATTGCCATTAAAAGCCTAATGGACGCTTTTTCTCAGAAGCAGTCTTTTAAAAGCTGACCTCACTCAGTACTTTTCAGAGCTTTCTGCCAGCCACACCAGAACAGCTGTGGGTAAGCCCTGGCAGATGGAAAGCAGCAGCCCGGGTTCCCTGCATACCTGTGCTTCCCGCAGGAGATCCTCGCTGCTCTGGTTTTTCCTCAGAGTGCCCAGCCCAGCAGACTGGTCCATGGAGTCAAACATGGAGAACGGACGCACCTTCTTCTCTTTGTCTCGTAACAAAGTTTCTCCTTCAGCTGTTGTTGAAGAGAGAGGAGACAACTTTCAAAAAGGATGGCTCAATTGTAGTGGTAAGAGTCCTGCTCTGTGCAATACTTAGCACAGCGTATGCAGGGGATGCATTTTCCATCTATCCTACCTCTGCACTAAGGGTCCCTGGGCCTGTCAAATGCTGTATTATGCAAATTCAAAAGGGGAATGTAAGAAGGAAATAGGATCTACTTCACCACCTGAAGAAAGTTGTGGGTTTGGTTTCTTTCTTTTTAAGAACTCTGCAACACCAGAGCAAAGCAATAGCAACGTTCTTTTTTTTTGGTGTGTGCTTTCAAATGAATTCTCAGTTATTTAATGAAGCATTTAGAAGAGAGGGTATCATCAGCGAGATTCTCCATATTTTAAGATTAGCCAAGAACACAAGAACATACCTGGTCCTTCACTTGTCACAATTCCTTTTCCTGAAGTCAAGACTGATCCTTGATTAATATGATTGTCTGTATTTGAACTACTCCAGTCAGTGGCAGATGGGGAAGGTTTTGCACTGGGGACCACAGAACCTAGGAGAGAATAAGTGGAACAGATTAACCTAAAATAGTGGTTTTTATTGACTTATTACAAATAGTTGGGTTTTTTCCAGTAAGAGTCAGGTTTAGCCAATGTAAAAGTATCACACAGAGGTTAACTGCTATAAAACCTATCATTAGAGATTTTCATTTAAAAAGAGAATGCAAATGAAGTTCAAGAACAACTACCAAAAGCAGCAGCAAAATTCTTTGTCATAGCACACAACTGCACTTAAACCATTCAAAAAAGAAACTTCTCTAGATTGGCTTATTTCCAGTTAGTAGGAAACTTTCCTTGAGTATCTGTGCTAAGTTAAAAGTGATACAATGTTAAGTATAAAAAAAAGATACACTGGGCAAAGAAAAACATGGTGCTTTAAAGCACAGACAGGCCCTGCCAAGGGTATCCAAAACAGGAAAAAAATTAATGCGTGTTTAATGTGCATATAGAGTCTGCATTAAAGCTGATCTTTAAATTCACTGGAGCAGACATCCAGATCTGCAAAAATCACTAAGAAAATGCTTGCAATCTCCTATTAAGTATTTCACCAAATTCTCTCTACTAAATTCTAAATAACCTAAGTAATGTTAAATTCAAACAGTAATAATAAGCAGCAACAGAAAGTGTCATTCTGACAAAGTACCAAAAACTCTCTCTAGAAAAGAAGTCCTTTTGTCCAAATGCTAAAAAACAGGAAGTGATATTTTAGTTCAAATAGCTAACCAGCACACACACTAGTAAAAAAATCAAATTGTGTGTGGTCTAGAGCTTAAATTCCACTCCAGTAGTTTTAGGATCAGCAAACCAAATAAAAGGAAACAATCCTCCATTCTCCAATGCAGCAAGAGACACTTGGAACTGCTTTTGTGCAACGGCAACCTTAATATCTGCCAGAATTGGAGATGGAGGAAGGGAGATAGAAAATAAACAGAACTATTCTACAAGCTCAGTCTCCATTTCTTGCACTTGGGAAGATCAGTGTTTCTCTTCTCTCCCAGCTGAAAAGGGAGTCTTCTCCCAGAATAACACAGAAGAGATTTAAAGTTCTCTGAAAGTTTTTTAGACTTCTCTTCCTGAATTGTCTCTCATAGGAGAAAGCCACAGAGAGAAGCCAACCAATCTCCATTAACTCTCCAGAGTAGCAAAGGCCAAATGTCACTCATCAGCAAATCAGTAACTTTACTACTATTTCTGTGCTATAAGCAACTGCCTCCTTTGTCAAATTTGTCATGTTGCTTAATCCTTTATATGGGTAATTTCCAAAATGCACAATCAGAAAACTTGGCATTGCCAGTTATTAAATCCAGGCACCAGGTTACCAGGTATGTACTAAAATTGCCTCTACAAACTCAAACACACTGTTCAATAGTTTTTAGGAGAACTTTAAAATACATAATTACTTTATAGAAAAATCCTCCCCATAGTCCATGCTGTTTAAAGTGCTCACTAATAGATTTACTTAATGTTTAATATTGAATCATAGAACCTCAGTGCTTATAAAATATATTCACTGGTGCCGGAAAAATTGCCAGTAGCAAGACTGACATCTCAAATAACACTTTACTTTTAAAAAAAACCCAAAAACCAAAATATCAAAACAGAGCTGTTAGGTAAGAAAAAAACCCATGTCTGGACAAGAAATATTAATTGTAAGCTATTACCTGCAGGAGCTTTAGCTTGTGAACTGTTCCCAGCTCTCATATTGGGCAGTGTTTGTGTTTTCAGTGGCCCATCAGGTACCTGCAAAGCTTGTGTGCCATCTGAAAATGCTGGCTTCACCAGAAGCTCTGGTCTGGAAGCAATACGTGGCATAGTAGAGGACTGGATATAAGGACCAACTGCTGCCACTCGACTTGGAGCAGAAGCCACTGGCTGCGGTAAATTCCCATCTGAAGAAACCTTGGGGAAAAAAAAAAGAAAATTTAAAGAATTTTATTCTGCAGTATCCATTCACAGAGTTTGAAACGGAAGTCAACAAGGATAAAACAAGTAGCAAATGATACTTCAATATCAAAAGTGCTTTTTTGAAAGAGGTCTGAGAATTATAAAGCTGAGGTAGTAATAGGAAAAAAAAAAGCTAAAATAAAATTCCACAACAGCGTAAGACTTCCTGTCTGTAAAGAGTTAAGTAGGTTAACACTAATGTACCATGAAAAGGACTTTAATAATATAAGACTTCCACTACATATGGAGAGAGACAACAAGTCTAGCATCTCAACAGCCTTCCCCCCAAGCAAGTTTTTACTTCAGGCTGTACAGACAAGACATAGAATTAAGGTTTTAGTTATTAAATAGCCCACACTTACTGGTACATTCTCCTTCTGTTGCAGAGCTGCCTTTTTCTTCCACAGCCGCTCGCGCAGCTCATTAACACGCTTATCCATGACTGCCACCTCCAAGTTGCGCTTGTTCAAACACTCTCTCTGTTGCTGCAGCTTGGCATTCTGCTCCTGGTTCAGTTTGTTCCTCAACTGAATAAATTCACAAAGCAGTGGGGGAGGAGGGGAGAAGAACCAAAATAAAAACAAATTCACTTTCAGGATTGAGGACAGGAAACTGTTGGAAAGAGGAAAGCCTTCTAAAAGGTCAAGTCATGTTTTCCCCCCAGAGAAAACTTTGGTTGGTCTCCAATTTTGCAAAAAGGAAAGGTACAGACAGTGTGTGCTCCTTTCTCTCTTTACCTTGAACCCAGCACGATTAACCCTCCATCCTCAGCAGGCAGGCTGTCACACAGCCCTGTCAGGAACAGGAGCAATGGGATTTCTTTCCAACAAGGTAAGTAACAACCCAAGCAACTTTTAGCCCAGAAGAGCTGGGGGTCACAGGCTGGCCTTTCATTACCTGCAGCTCCTTGTAGAGGCGGTCAAGCTCAGCTACAGCCGACTGGTTGTCGTGGTAACCATCAATCCGGCCGTTCTTCAGCATCTCCAGTTGCCTGGTGAGCTCCTCTACTTTAGACACGGCCAGCACCAGCTCGCGCTGCTTTTGCTGGAACAGGCTGTTCATCTGTTCAATCTCCTCCACTGCAAAGAAGGGCAGAGCACAATAGCTGCCCTGAGAAACAGCCCAGCGTGGGCTGCTTCCAAGGCAGCACTTAAGGAGACAGAGAGCACCCTGCCGGCCCCCAGAGCAGGGCTGCTCAGCCAAACCCACTGCCCTGTCACACCAGCTCTTCCTCTGAGCTCTGGCAAATGCACACTCACTAGAATGGTTATGGAAACTTGGTCTACTTACAGCACTGACAGGGAGGGAAAGAGAAGTCTTTTTTTTAACTTTCTGATCTATGGAAACAAACAAAACCACAATGCCAGACTGAATTCATCTGGAGAAACCTAAATTCACTGAATGCTGAATTCAGCAGGAAGACACTCACTAAACCACAAGGCGTATTTATGATACTTAGAACTCTGAATTTAGGTCGTAAGGACTCAGTGACAAAACACTCAAGCTGTCATATTAAACAAAAATAATAAAAACAAAGACTCGGAGGGTTTTTTAGGGTCTATTACAAACATTTGTCATCAGCTGCTCCCACTACTAAAACTGTTCTATTGTAGAATGAAGTTTAAGGAATCAGTAAGAACTCAAGCAAGTACCAAAATCAGACGTGCTGGGGTCAGTGCAGGAAAACAGATTCACATGCTCCAAGATCTTGTATTATTCTACCATTCTTCCACACCTTAAAATTTACATTTATTTTGTGCAACAGAACCCAAATAGAAAAGGGATTCTCTGATAGAAAAACACTTTTGCTTTATCTGTCAATGAAAATGCTTCCTACTAAACAACATATTCATGTTTTCAGTTGAGTCAGGCTGGAAATAATAAGATCTGCACAACAGAGAGGATTAAAAGGTAGGCAGGAGAATAAATATTTGTTTCAGTCTTTATGTTGTATCAACATGGTAAACTACAAGCATCCAGCCAGTAGTAAAGCAAGCAAGACCCTGATCAGATTCACGTAATTAAAAAGCAAATATAAAGCAAATTTGGCCATTAGTTACCACTTGCATAATAGGTAACTTGGGTACCAGGCTAAGCTTTGTTATAGGCCAAGAAAAGAACACTCTAAATATGTAGGATATTGACATAAAGGAGGAAAAAGTTACTGTGGTGCACAAAGGTATTCAAGTAAGGAAAAAAAAACTACACTGTAATTAAAGAGAAGACATTCTAGGCTCAAAATACACTGTGCTCTTACAGGAGGTTTTAAAATATAGTAAGGAAATATATTTTGTTCTAGGTCAGTCATGAGTTTTCTTGGTAAATGCAAGATGTGCAATTGTTAAGATTACCATTTCCTGGAATGCTGTAAACTAACTCCTCTGAATCACTGAAATCATCAGGAATTTTTGACTTCCAAGAACTGCGTTTCATGAAAAGTCCGAGGCTACCTTCCCTGAGCAGCAACTCACCTAATTTCCCATTGCTGAGTCTTTTTTGCTCCACATGACCTTTCAATGCTCTCACTTTCTTAAGTTTGGCTTCTTGATTCTCAGCAATTTCCTTTAATCGCCTCAGTTTTTCCTGTTCAGCAGCTTGCTGCTGCTGTCGCTGATCTTGCTGCTTCAGGAATTTCAGGCGCTGTTCCTGCAATCAAGACAAAAATTTTGAAGTCTAAGAAGAATTTTAGCATCCATGTTCCAAGACATTTTCTAATTTGATTTAATCACTACTTGGCTCTTGAGTTACAAGAGCTAAGGACTATTTCCTCTCCACCCTCTCCATGCTGCTTGTACTTTACGTATCTCTATCATATGTCACATTTTAAACAACTAAGTCATGCTGGGAACATCAGACATTCTTTATGTAGCAGGTATTTCATAAACTATTGGTATTTTCCATTACAATTTGTACTTTTACTAGTTCTGCTAAAATCTCCTTGAGACAGGATGGCTGCACACCAAACCTCTGAAAACACACTGGTCTCCTGATAATAATCACCACTATCATCACAAAGGTAATTCAGGACACTAGAAAACCTTTACAGTGACCTGGTCCTCATTTAAACAGCAGATATCACCTTAGTGGAGGGGATCCTTTTGCCTTTCCAAAGAGAGTAAAATAATGTGTCATCAGTTTCTACATACACATGTCTAGTTTAGACCTAGAGGAAACTATGAGACCACTAGATCATCTACAAAGAATTACTCTAAATCACTGGCCATTATACATGGCTTCCAGGTCTGGAGATGACAGGTTGCTCCAGGGGAGTAGAACTAGTAAGACTTTCCCAAGCACCCACTAAAATCCAAGACTACGACTGCATACTAACATTAGAACTCCACACTGCCTCCAAAAAAATCCAACCAAACAAAAAAAAAAAAAAAAAAAAAACAACAAACAAAAACAAAAAAAACCCCTCAAAAAAACAAAAAACAAACAAAAAAAAATCACCAGTCAGATTTAGAAAACAGCAATTCTTGCGCACTTGGAATAAAAAAGGCAGAGCAAAAAAGTCAGCTTGCCTGCTGGAGAAAAGCAGGACCAGTCAGCACCCTCAGTGTATGCACTACTTTAGAGTCACTCCCACGCAGGAAAATGTCACCAAAAAAAAAAAAAGACATTACAGCTCATGTCTAAAATGAAAAGTATATTTTTCCTCCCTCAGAATCTATTTTTAATATTGCATCTGATTTCAGAAGGCTGGAAAGAGGCAATGGAAAGTCACTCTGAAGAGGCACATAGGAAAGCAGGTTTGTTCAGGGAGTCACTGAAATGAAAAATCCTACCAATGGGACACCACAAGGCTACTCCTCTTCAAACCACAGGCAGCAAACACCTGCCCAATGGGCAGCTATCCAGACTCAAATTCATACTTTTTTTTTTAAATCTTGTACAACTCCATTTACAGTAAAAATATCATTCCTGTTTCTTGTGATTACAGTGTTATTTATAAAACCAGGGTGTATTACCTTCACCTGTGAGTGAAACAGAAGCTGTGAAAGTTTAGGTTTCTCATATATAAACATCTCAGCTGGAACTGAGAAGAGGCCAAAATTTTTTGGCCAATTTAACAAGGCAGTATGGATATTAATTGTGCTGCTACATTTCATGTGAAACTTCTCATCACCCAATTGATTGACCAATTTCCTGCATCATACTTGCACCTGTTCTTACCTCGAAGAAGAAAAAGATTTACTGGCTATTTTGACAGGCCATAATACTACTTAGCAGGTGCTGCAGAACTATTAGAAGGCCATGGCTTGAAGCATTTCCCTAAGATACAATTATTGAGGGTCAAGAGAACCAAACAAAGTACTAAACATACAGACATGCATAGCTGATCTCAAAGGGAGAGCAAAATAGGGTGTGTGACACAGGAAAAGTACTTATGGCAGATCCTCAGAGCAGCCTTCTTCCCCAGCAAAGCACATTCTGAAATGCATGGGAACACCCAACCAGACAGATGAGCCCTCTTCAGTACAGGCTCACATTTAACAATTCTCTTCCAAAAGCAGCGTTTTCTGTTATACTTTCAAGGGTAATATGTATCAACAACATTCAAGCAAAACATGAACTCTGTGCCACCATTCTGCAGATGCATTCAGAGTATTTTTTCCCCTACTCAATTCAGGAGCACCCTGTGTGCTTCCAGTAGCTTTTCTATTGTTGTTCTGCAAGCACTTTATAAATCACAGTCCTAGGTTACTTTTATCACATGCAAGACATCTCTTCCAGCCAGCTGCCCCAGGTAACCAGGCATGCTGAACTCTTATCAGGAGAAGGCACGATAGCATGACAGGACAGCAGAGACAAAAGCACTGTTCAGTGATCAAACTGGTGAATTGCTGGTCACCACACAGAGCACAAATAGAGCTGACAGAGCCACCAGGATGAATGACAATATATTAATGTTATGCGCTCTATCCTTTTAGTAAGTTAAATGGCCACTTCTATCACTGGCATTATTTACGTTTACAACTGGACATTTGCATACAGTGACTTTCAAATTTAAAAACAGGCAGCCAAAGAAAAGGACTCCTCTGTTTAGAAGGGGCGAAAAAACTCCAATTCCCCACTCCTCCCTCCACTTCACATGACTCTTATTACCTTTTTTATCAGCTGGGAACAATCTCATTCCAAACTCACCTTGTTAGCCAGCATTTGTTGTTGAGCCTCAATTTGTTGCTGTTGGCGTGATGCCATTTCCTGAAGTTCGGCCAGTGTCATATCCATCCTTGGTGCACTTACCTGTCAAAGAAAACCCAAAGCATGCTAAGTCTAGAATGTTTAATTTGGCTAGCACTTAAGAGAGCTACTGCAGAAAAGCATGATAAAAGCCTTCCAGAAATAACAACCGAACAGCCAATATAATAATTAGAGAGACATAGCATCTTCTCATGGTAAAAGAATACACAATTGTAAGTTTATATGCAAGTGTAGCCCAATCCAACAACTCAGACAAAATGACATCTCTTGGAACATTAATATTTCTAGCAAAATCCCAGCAGCATTTTAAAGAGCCATTTCAGGGCCCTTTATAGTTCAGCTCAGCATGAATCAGCTTTGACTGACTGAGCCCTGAATGTTCAGCATGTGGTAGGATGCATCTGCGCTCATACGTGTATCACTACAACTTGAAGCACTTCCACATAAGCTAAAGAAAACAATGTTTAAATATGGCTGGGCAGGAGAGAAAACACCATTCTCAAAGACAGCACTGTATTGATTATCTAGATTCAACCTTGCATCCATAATTCTGGAACAAGAGTGGCAGACAATGGATTCAATGCTAAAACAGTAACTGTTATCAAATTGAAATCTGGAGTTAGGGATCTATGACAAAATTGCGAGTGAAAAAAAAACCAAACAAATTGAATTAACATTAGAAAAGAATTCTGGTAAGAGTTGACATGGGGAAGTATGATGCATTTGCTGCTCTGAGGTCACCTGTACAAGCACAGCTATGACAGCAAACAGATCCTGGTAACATTCTGAAAACTGAAAGCTAGGATGATAATTGCTAGAGGCTTTGTGTCTATTTTAGAGCAGTCATTAACAACCTCTCCACAACAGCCTCTTAGTTTCTTTCCATGGTACAATTTGCACCAGTATCTCCAAAGACAGGAAGTCTCCGTTTCCACTGTAATGGTAATTTGTCCAGAGGCTTGTGGGTGCTAAGTGTCATGATATATTCAATCAATCCCATTTTGCTTTTCCCAAGAGTTTATGAGGTTATTTCAAAAATTAGTCCCATTGTTTGATTCAATTCTCTCCTAAGTACCATGTCACCATAGAATATGTCTCTCAAGGGCCCATGCACTGGCCAAATGGGGCTGTTAAAGGGTGAGTGGGTCCTGTTGAGCACTCCTTGGCTCTCCAGTCAATGAATTAATTCATGGATGGGAATTACAGTATCAGTTGGTGTGATACTGCTGCCAGTGCACTGTCCTGGCAGCAATCATCACTTGCTGGTCTTCAACTTGCAGAAATCTCACAACGAAGGGGTCTTTTTGTGCCAGGCAGGGTGGATAACTGATCTTCTCTGCATTCACAGTAGCTACAGCTAAACCCTATCAGTACCCCTGAGGACCCTTGAAGTACCCTCTCCTGAGGCAGCTGATGCCGAGAATACCAGGGGCCTCTAGGCCACTCACAATGGGGTGCTTTTGTCACCTGGCCCCTGTCAGACTCACCTCAGCCTCTAATACAGACAACTCCTGGCATCTCCCAGTCACTCCAGAGATCCAGACGGGTTCTGCACTCCTGTGCCTCGATGGAATCAGTGACACAGATCAGCTATCTACTAAAGCTTTATACCTGTGTGGATCTGATGTGCCAGGCCATCAAATCCACACAGCCCAGTGTGTCCAGTCATCCCCTTTCTTTCTCCTGGCCAAAGGCAGGGATCCTCTATTCCTGTTCCTAGTTAAGAGTACTCTGGCTGACCTTTGCGATGCCAGACCAGAAGTCCCCTGACCATGGTTAAAGGAGGTGATTCCAGTCCTTTTATGTCTGGGAGACATTATCACTGTTTGCCTTCCAGTCTCTCTGTGACAGCTACACTGACAGCCTTCTTGGGTGACCCTTTCTGAACAGCTCTCTTCCCTCTCAGTTCATGGACACAGGCTTCCAGCTTTAGAGATGGGCTCACCATTCCACTGCCTTATGTCTCCCTGCTCACACAGAAATAACCAGAGTTCATTTCATGGCCTGTTCCTAGGGCCTCCCTTCCCTCTGACTGGAGCAGGAGAGGAGCAATATGGGCTGCCCCTAAAGGGATGTGAAAGCACCCAGTTTCTTCTACCTTTCAAAGTCAGCGGGATGCTACCTCTGCAGTTGGTGTATTCATCTGCAGGTAATACAGTGCCACCAAAATGCTGGAATATGATCCAGGGGCACTTTGAACCACCTTCCTCCACATGGCCACTGCACAAGGGACATCCTCTGGATCTTTAGAGACATTGTCACTTTTTGGATCACTACAGATGACTTCCAGCGCTGCTAATTCTCTCGAGTACTGGATACCTTCATGTGCATTGGCTCACTTTTCTTGGAATTTACAGGATCTTCCTTAAATGGATACCTTGCCCTCACACTTGAGAGGTGCCATGCCCAGAAACTGGAAATGGGCAGTTTTCCAACTCCTCTTTCAATTTCCTGATCTCTAGCAAGGGACCCCAGCTGTTGGGCTTTGTGACCTTCCAAGCACTGACTGTCAGCCCTACTGCCCCAGCACTGAAGCAGCCAGGCAGAAATCTGCTCCTGTGGCTGGCAGCTGTAATCTCTTCACAAGTTCTGAAGTTCTGATGAGGTCAGGGACCGAGTACCTTCATCTGCTGTTTGATTTGTCTCACTCTTTGCAATGTTTTTTGAAGGACTGGCTTCTTTATCTGACCACTACTCTTCTAATTCTCCTCCTTCCTCCATTTCCAACCAATTATATGGATCTTCAGCTTAGTTCATCCACTTCCATTTTTCCTTTTTCACTACTGGGGCAATTATGGTGGTTTGAGTCCCTGTCTTGGCCATAGTGTCCTCAAACACAGCTTGGGTTCCTGCCTCAACTACTGCTGTGAGTACTGAACTGTGGCTCACAGGCCAGGCCTCAGTACAGGGTGAGAGGCAGCTGGTTTTCACTGGGGTAGGGAAGGCACCCTTCTCTCAGCTGACACCTCAGCTTGCCAGGGTGACTGATTACCTCTTCAGGTGTAAAGTCCCAGGCAATGGGAGGTTATAACCACCCCAGGTACCCACCCAAATCCTTCCACACTCCCTGCCACCCAGGAACTGGACACCTCCGAGCTCATCTCAGTATCTCCCCATCTAAAGTTTGTTTTCTCTTACACTAGCATGACGCTGAATTCCACAAAGCCCACACAGTACCAACAGTATTAGTTAATATTATTAACAGTATTAAACAGCTTACATATGGATGAGAAAAATCGTGGGAGCCTGTATTTTAAAAGCATTCACACCAATCTCAGGCAGGGAGAGGGAGGTGTATTCCCTCATCATCCCCACAGGACAGCTCCCCCAGCACAACAAGGCCATCAGTGTGAGGGCAAAGCACAGACCCATCCTTTATATTAATATGTTCCCAAACTCAGCAAAAAAAATAAGAGATAAGCAGTGTAGCTGACAAACTGTCCTACGCAGGAATTTGATACTTGGCAACTACTTTTTACTATGGTATGCAAAGTATTTATATATGTATGTATATATATATATAAACTGCCTTTGTCCCCTGTTCAGGGACCATAAAGTATTGTTGTTGATTGTCCTTGGCTGGATGTCAGGTGCCCACCAAGCTGCTCTACCACTCCCCTTCTCAGCAAGACAGGGCAGAGAGAATAAACTGGAAAACAACTCCTAGGTTGAGAAAAGGCAGTTTACTAAAGCAAAGGCAAAAAAGTTTGTGCAAGCAAGCAAGGACAAAAATCAATTTATTGCCTACCTATCAGAGAGCAATGTCCAGCTACTTCCCAGGAAGCAGGGCTTCAGCACAGGGAGCAGTTGCTCCAGGAGGCAAACAGTGTAAAACAACAAATGTTCCCCCGTTCCTCCTCCTTCCCTTGGCTTTTGTATCTCAGCTGACGCCACATGGCACAGAACATCCCTTTGGTTACTTTGGGTCAGCTGGTCTAGTTGTGTCCCCTCCCAGGGCCTTGCCCACTGCCAGCCCCTTGATGTGGGGAGAACGTTGAGACAGCGCTGATGCTGTGCCAGCCCTGCTCAGCAGTAGCCAAAACTCTGGAGTGTTATCAGCACCCTTCTGGCTGTCAATGCAAAGCACAGCACTGGGAAGGCTGCTGTGGGAAAATGCACTCCATCCCAGCCAGATCCAATCCACCTAGCCATTGCATCAAGCACTTACCCCATTCTCTATTCTTCGATCACCAGGCACTTTCACACCATTTCTTTTGAACGCTGGATCTTGAGACCTTTGCCCAGTCCCTAGACAGAAATAGTCAAAGATAGTAAGTAATATATGATCCTTCTTATCCCTTTAGACATAGCATTCAGTATAAAAGGAGAATCAGAACAATCATTATGGTGTAGAATCTGAACACCTGTTCTTATGTTATCTTTATTACTAAGATGAATTTAAGTGATGACACAACACTTTTTCTGAAAAGATTTCTGTTCACTGTCAACTTTTATTTTAAAGTATAGTTCCGTTCAAAAATACAGACAAAACCAGCTTAACCAATAGTAGGTTATTCCAGTATTTATCCCGTGGCAAATAGGCAGTCAGCCCCTACTAAATGTGCACTATTGATATACAGCTTAAAAGCATAATTTTTGTTCTTCTTTCTGGCAGTCATTGTGTCAGTAAGGACGCTGCTTAAGCAGAATCCTACTTTATTCCCATCAAATTATGTGCAGATAGTGCCCAGATGCCCAATATCAAGCTCACTGATTTCCCTGTAGAACATAAGTGTAATATAGGACAAAGCCATGCCTGTTACCTTCTTGCCCACTTGATTCCTATTTCAAGACTGTGTTTCTGTGAGACTAATTCAGAAGTATAGCTCAAAGACACTGCTTAGCAATGCTGTGGCCAATAAAATGCCAGTAATCCTAACACTACAAGCACTCCGAACTTGAAAAAAATACATTTTGACAACTAAACTGCTCTGTGAGATCCTCAGCAGGTAGAAATGGCACAGATTTAGCTTTTCATGCACTCATTCTATCACCAGTACACATTTCAAATACCAAAATAAATACACTCAGCTGTCTAAAATATGCAGGGTACAATGCCACTTAACAAATGCAGTATTTCCAACACTGAGGAAGATTACTAAGGATGAAAACTGAAGAAGGGGAGGAAGAAGAATCTGGTAGATTGATTTAAAGGTAAAAGTGCAAGATTAATGTGGGATACACAGAAAACCTCCAAAAAGCTGAAATTTCCTTTACAGGTCTCACACTTCAGTTTACAATGAGAACTATATTCTCAGAGAACTTGACCAGGCAGTTCACTTAATGCTATTCTTAAAACTAACACAAATATGTAGGAGAAACTTTAAAGAACTCTATCCTCACCAAGTATGCTATGTTTCTCACCCCTGGTGAAGTACTTTCCAGCTGAATAATCACCCAAGTCACAGATTACATTACTGGGCAACAGTTTGGTTACTATATCTAAAAGAAGAGATCACCACCACAGATCTCAAGGTATTTTGCTGGAGAAAATATATTTAACACAGTATGTCCTGGGATGCCTTGCTGATACTTAGCTCTAGAAAACCTGCAGAAATTAAAATTTGGATTTACTATTCCCAGATATGGCAAGGGAAGATGAAACCTTTACAAAGATTAGCCAATGGTCAGACAAAAAAGAGCTGCAATGCCTGCTGTCTATGAACATTAATAAATAACACACACAAGCTCTTTCCTTAACCTTGAAGAATGCAACAGTACTTGTACAAACAAACCAGCTGAGATCAACACCTACCTGCTTCCCAGCAGGGAGAGCGTTCGTGCCGGAGAAAGAAACGCACCTCGCTCCTCTGCACCCCAAACCTCTGCAGAACATCCAGCATCCGTTCAGTATCAGCTATGGGACGTTCTGAAAAGGTAAAAAAACAGTTAACTGCTACATCCCACCATAGCTTGGGCCCACAGCAAACCAAAAATACCTGTCCATCTTTCACCTGAACACCTGTTAGTGCACATAACACTTGCCCTCATCCAAGGTATTTCTACTTTTCCCTTAGGAAGCCACTGCATCGCTCCTTACTTCTGAAACCAAACCAACACCTCTGAATAGCAGCCCTGGAGAAGTTCACCCCTGAAGTGAAAAGCTGAGGCCACAGCCCGAGAGAAAACAATCAGAGAATTTAGGGCTTTCAGTTCTATCTCCCTGATTTTGTATGTGCAAATCACCTTACCCACTCACCAGCACAGGAGATGTGCTGTTGTACCTTTCACTCCTCTTCTGTAGCACCTCAGACAAACTCATTCCTTAGTCATTCACACCCCCTCCTGAAGGGCACTGCTGCCACAATTCCTACAGGGATTCATTTACTTCCTAATTCCAGTGAGAATGAAGAGAAATCTAAAGATAAACTCTCAGGGAAGAGGAATTCTTCTGTTAAGACTGGATGGCAGCCCTGGCATTCATACTCAGAGAGAAGCACACTCAACACCCTGAAGAGGCTCCTTGGCAGTACCCAGCAGGCCTGATCCTCAGTGTGCCAGCACAGCTCCTGTCACTTCAAGTGTTCTCCCATAGCTCCTGTCAGACACAGATCCAGCTCATTGTCTTGGACAGCAAATTTTACGAAGTTCAGACAAAATGCATTTTGAAAGCCCTGTTTCTGATAAACCTTGAAAAGCCAAACTACTTTGGATTCACAGCTCAAAGTAAAAAAGGGATCAGACAGTGAAAAGTGAGCCCAGTAAGAACTTGCCATTTCCTTTCAAATAACTGAGATGAAAAAGTTACATGCACAAGCTCCACTGAATTTCTTTTCCTGCTTTTCTTCCCAAGCTCAGGATTCAGTCATATAAATAATTTTTAAGCCTTACTTGCTGCCCTTTTGATAATAGAAAAACCTAGTGAGAATCTAAATCTACCAGTACTCCTCCCTTTCTTTAGAAAAGAATTTTACCATTCTTTAAAAATTTACATACATCACACCCAGACCACTCACAGCCAGAATATAATCAGAATTACTTATTGACCTCTAAATCTTCACATAAAAGCAGTTTCTTTTGTTATTCTAGACATTTTTCCAATAAATCTTCCTGCCTATTCTAAATATGACAGCAACGGTGTGGTCAATATATCATAGTAGTGAATTTACATAGTCAGGATACTGTCACAGTATCTTCTAACAGCAATAGGCACCATGATCATGTTGGACCCATTTGTGCTGGATGCCAGACAAGCAGAAGATATTGCTCCTGGCCTGAGAAATAAGACAAGCAGACAAAGAATGAAATTAAATAGCACCATTTGTGCACCAGTTTCATTTTTCCTGACATTGTTTTTGTTGGCAGTTTTCTTTCATTTTTTTCAATTGAGGGGAGAAGAAAAAATAGAAAAAAGAAATCAGAGAGTAGTTCATTCATATTCAATAGTGTCTTTCAAAAAGTCACTATCTTAACATGAAATAATCTTTTCAGCAGGAAAAATTGTTGATGTAAAGCATAAATGTTTTCAGTTTTATTAAAAAAAGAAGCTGCTAGCATGCTTTCAGTATGTGAAAAGCTCTTTTCAACATAAAACTGTTTCTTTAAATTAAAATGTTGCAGCTGTGCTCAAGCAATCTAGGAAGGAGAATTTCTGGAGTCACCGTCAGAAGAGATTAGCTTTACAGAATAAGCAAGTAGGTCACTGTTACAGAAAAAGCCGTCTCCTGGCAGTTACTTGTCTAGACAGCGAAAAACATTCCTCATCTGCTAAACCTTAATTCAAGAAAAAAACCCGCAAATAACAACAACAACAACAAATCAACAGTACCACTGGCAGATTTTTGTCTTCAAGGCTATACAGCAGGCTTATGAGGCAGATTTCTAGCAGTCCAGCAATACTTCAGCTGAAACTCTATAATCGAGGGAGACGCCCTTTACACAAGGATTCTGTCAATACCATTCAATGGCTTCAAAGGAAGGTCAAAGAGATTTTCAAATACCAAACAAATGTACATTTGGAAAGCTCAAGAAGAATGAACAACCAGTTTCTTTTTTTTCCCCTCTATCTGTCTCATAGAAAACAAAAAAAAAAGGAGATCTTTATACATGCACTCTTTTTGACTGCTTTCCACAGCAGGCAAGGTAACTGACTAACAGAATTCTGGCAATAATAGGAAGGTCAAGAATTTTTGCCCTGATATTCACCAAATTTCAAGCAAAACTAGGAAGACAGGGAGAGTAGTAAACTTGCCCCCTTCAGGGAGCAAAGTGACTTAGGCACAATTGCAGCAATTGTTCTAAGTAGACTTTATAAGGTCTGACAAGAGAAGCTAAAATTCCTGAGCAAGTGTCAGAAAAACAAGCAAGCAATGTAAGAATATCCCGATAATTGAAGTCTGAGAAGTCATTTTCCAACACAAATCTTTTGTTTCTACCCCCAGAGGTCAGCTGTCCTGCACATGTTTGTTTTAAAGCAGTTGAATTTGTTCAGTGTAATGCACAAACAAAACAGAAATCATGGCTAATCCTGGCAGAACAGGACAGAAAACTTTGCTGACATCTAAAATGAGATCAGCAAAAAGCTAAAGTATTTCTCTAGCCCGCTGCCCCCTCCCCTCACCAAAAAAAAGAAATCCAGAATATATATGAAAACATCATGCAAATGCTTATTACTAGATGCTACGCAGATGCTTAAGACATATTTCATCCAAAGCAACATGCATGAATCCAGCACTCAAACCTTTTAGTGCTATTGAGACAGCTGCAGTTTTGTTAACAAGTACATTTGGGAACTGTATTTGGAACTTCAGCAAGGCCAACTGCTGAGCCCTGCCCTTGGGTCACAACAACCCCAGCCTGTGCTATGGGCTGGGGGCAGAGCAGCTGGAAAGCTGCCCGGTGGAAAAGGACCTGGGGGTGCTGGTCAAGAGCAGCTGAACATGAGCCAGGGTGGCCAAGCAGGCCACTGACATCCTGGTCTGTATCAGCAAGAGTGTGGCCAGCAGGACCAGGGCAGGGATTGTGCCCCTGTACTCAGCACTGGTGAGCCCACACCTCGAGTGCTGTGTCCCGTTCTGGGCCCTTCACTGCAAGAAGGGCATTGAGGGGCTGGAGAGACTCTAGAGAAGGGCAGTGGAGGCTCAGAGGAGACTCATTATCATTCTCTACAACCACCTGAAAGGAGATTGTAGCTAGGTGGGGGTTGGTCTCTTCTCCCAGGTAACAAGTAACACAAGGAGAGAAAATAGCCTCAAACTGCACCACGGGAGGTTAAGTTTGGACTCTAGGAAGAATTTCTTTGCTGAAAGGTTAGTTAAGCATTTGAACAGGCTGCCCAAGGGAGGTGGTGGAGTCACCATCCTTGGAAATGTTCAAAAGACAACTGGACACAGCACTTGGTGTTCAAAGATTGGGCTCAATGATCTTGGCAAGGTTTTCACTGTAAAAATGGACAAAGCTTTTTTTTGTCTTATAACAACAGCTGTCCAAGCAACATTTAGCTATCTGTTCTTGTGTGTCTCATGATGCCTCTGCAAAGACTAAACTCAGAAAAAGTTCCCTGCTTCACTTTATGTTCCTGTATCCAGATTACTTTTTTTTCACCTCCTTGACTAGCAGAAAGGCTGATAATTTGATTACATGAAAAAAACACCACATACTGTATTGTCCCACTCAGAAGTTCACTTTTCAGCTTAACAAGAACATTTGGGCACTAGGTACTGGCAGACTTGACTTGCCACTTAGTATAGGTGCTCTGCTTAGATTTCAGGACAATCTCACTGCCCTTTCCAGCATAGTCTACATCACCACCCAAAAGCCAAGCAAAAATCCAGGTTCGGGACACATGAGAGAAGCTGCCCACTGTAGCACAGCTACAACTTCAGTAGCAACAGGAGAACCCTGTCCCTCACCACTACCACTTGTGCTCTTTAACAGGGTGTGGGCATTGAGGCTAACTATAAATTCAGCAGTTTTACCTAAACCTTTGTTTTACTTCTCTTTCACAGTAGGCTTCAGTGTTGCGTTGATTTAGACAAAGATGTACAATTAAAATACATTCCTAGAAGATCTCTTTCCATGATGAATTGGTGATTTTATTTTATTATTTATGAAGCAAAGCTTTATCTTCTAAGGAGAAGGAAAAAATCTGCTCCATTTTTTAGACTTAGAAATACCAGAAACATTACATCTCTGTCAGAAGCAAGTAAATATCAAGAGATAACTCAGGTATCTCATAGCATTAAACAAATACCCATCTCACCAAAGACTTCCTTGAACAGATGTGAGGCTGAGATAACAGCAGAAATATAAGCCCTTATATCATTTGATTCTTTATAATCTTGTTGAAGCATCTCAAAAAGGTTGACTCAGACATAATTATTTTTCATTACTCAAAATCATGTCAGGGATTCATCTACCTTATGCCTCTGGATGGCTCCCAGTATCTAATGAGTACCATGGAGACAGGACATAGTCCAGAGCACTCTCCCATTTAAGCCATAAAACATTAGTAATATTTTAGGTGTTATTTGTTGACATATTCTCTAGCTCCAGTGGAGCATGGCGAGTTAGGGAGATTTGAACTCCCAAGATCAAAAGGACACAGAAAAAGAAAAAAGTTACAATGAGTCACATGCACAAACTCCTTTGCAACAGGCTTGAAAGGACAGTCAAAAGTAGTTTCTCCATCCCCCCTGTCACCCACTTTCTTTAGAGCACTTCACAGGTAACTTCCACTGCCTCTGCTAACACACTCCTTCCCATCCACACTCAATGCAATTGGTAACACTGGAGGTGTCATCAGAAAAAGTAAGCTTTATTTTGCCACTGCAAGTGAAAAGGATTGAGGGGTTAAAGATTTGATTTTGAACGAGTCCTAGAACTACCAATACCTAGTACTTCAAAACCCCTATAAAGGCTGCTAGGATCCCACTGTGGGGAGGAGGATGAAGAGAAAAAAACCCATCACATCCCTCAGACTCATCTGAGTCCCAGAAGGGCTGCACAGACAAAAGAACATCTGCATGCTTAAGTTCCCTTTTGCTTTTAACAATTTTGCATGTGTGAGCCTTCGTGCAGGTGCATTATCATACAGCCAGTCTGATGAAGAAACCAATGAAATGGTAATGCAGAAACTCTCTGGGACAGGATCACATCTGTCAGGTCTTCATGTGCTGCCTTCTCAGGAGCAGAGAATGCCCAGTAATTCACCAGCTGCCAGCCTGACTTACCTGAGCCACACCACACCTCAGCCAGGTGGCACTCGCTCTCCCCAGGCTCCTTGCACAGCTCCACCACATCTCTGCAGGTTGTCTCAGGGGTGACTGGCACCTCAGTGAAGTGCTGCTCATTGTTACTGAGGTACACGGTCAGAAACATCTGCAAAATACAAAGGCAACAGCACACCTTACTTTCCAACACAAAGGCAGATTGCACCTTGGAGTCACAACCTGCTCATTAAATGCATTTTCTAGATTTCCTAAACAATCCCAAATTTCTTTAAGGTAGAGAAGATTTATTTAAGCAAGAGAGACACTGCAGAAGTAATCCCCTGCTCAACTAAATTACATTGCTGGAGGATTAATCAGTTTTAAATCTGGATCTGGTGCTCCTTCCTTCTCTCTTCAGGTGATGTGTCAGAACTCCTCCCACCTTACTATGTGTATTATGTATCCTGCAATCATTTGACACAGCAGGAGAAACAGTCAACTAGAGTTCAGCAGGAGTGAAAAACAATGGTAATTACATCTGGTACAAAAAAAGACCAGAGCTTACTACATAGGCAGTGAAGTGGAAACACAATTTGCATTTCTGTAACATATTTCACCAAAAGGTTCCTAGAAACACAAGTCAACTGGCTCTGCTCTCAAGTCTCAGCCTGAATACAAGGTTGCCCCCCCCAAACCTCATTCCCAGGAAACCAAGGATATTTTACTTGGCTTCCTTTTCACAGCTGGAGAAGGATCTTTGGTTTTTCTGCTCATACACACCACACAGATGTTGTTCTTGCTCACATCTTTTCTGCTACAACTACTAAACGAGCATTCTAAAAAATTACTTGCCGTATTTGATAGAAAACGTTGATGACTACTGCCTCTGAGCATCATCTCACTACATGCTATTAATATTAAACTGCTATCAAAGTTTAGCTTCTAGCTAAAAATTAATGTCAATTCTCTTGAGACCAATTCTTAACTTCAGTCTCAACTGGCTGTTAGTCACATGGCTTCCAGCAACACAAAATCAGTCAAATATCTCGAGAAAGCAATTACTCCACTAAGCACTTCAAGCAACAGCAAACTATACAATTCAGGATTTTTCATACAGATGGAAAAGGTGTTTTCTCAAGGAAAGACACAAATCCTTGCCTGTCTTCATTTCTAAAGCGTGAAAGGGGTATACATCCTTAGGAGCAACAGTTCAAAACATCAAAAAGGAGGAAAAGGAGGCCAAATCAAACAGAGAGAGAGGTATAAATAACCTTCTAAATAAATTTAAATAATAATTAAAAAAGGTAATAAAACCATTACCACATGCACTATTTCTGTCATTTTGTGTAAATACTATGAAATTAAGAGTTTTTAATGCCTTTGCAAAGTGAAATTTAGCCCCATCTGTTTCACAGCTTTAAGAATCCTCTGTTGGGGATTATCACAGAATACAACCATGCACATGCACATTCCTGATGTCTCCAAAGCCTTTCCAGGGCTCTTCTGTGTGCCAAGATCTCCTTCAACTCTATGTGAGAGGCTGCCTTTACTCTTTTAAAAGCTTTGACAAAATTTGATAAAAATGCTTCAGGCTCTGCACATCTTGTTACAGAGTGCAAATATTTGGCCCACTTGTGGCAGTATAAACACTTGCAAAACAGTTTTTTGGGCCCTGGCACTGCACCAAGAGCACAGAATTTCTGACCACTGTTTTTTCCCAGCACCCAAAGACAAGGGTTTCTGATAAATTCCTGAACACCTTCTAGAAATATTCACAGAGAAGAAAAAACTTGCTGAAAGCAAGCTCAAAACTGCCTGATGGCTACATTCCCCCACCCATTTCCTTGTCACTTTATGGGAGGGAAAAAAAACCAAACAAAAAATCAACAAGAAAACCAAAGAGAAAAGCCAAGCTTGGAGCTCATAAAGAGGGAAACTAGGAGAAAGAATGTGGAGGTAGGTAAGCCCAGTTTACCACACATTTACTATATAGTGAAGATGGGCACAAACGATTCTGCCGTCTACAGCACAAGGAGGTAGTGACCTAAATTAAAAGACAAAGCTTTCCAAGCAGGAACTCTGGAACTTGGCTTTAATCTTTTGTCACAGAACACGCTATCTTTCAGCTGCAGTGTCTCTGACTTCCCTAGAGGAACCTGACAGTGAAGGATGTCAGGTGCAGCCAGGTAAGAATATCTCTTAATCACAACTATTGGGGCAGAAGAGTATAAAATATAAGTTCTCAAATAGGCTTATAGCAGGGTTGTGCAGGTGTGTAAAACATATCCTTCACATTTAATGCTGTACAGCTTTGTATTCAGAACACCACTAAATGGCACAGGCTGTGTGTCTGCAGCAACATTTGTTAATTGAAAAGATGAGCTCACAGACGGGAATTAAGAGAAAATGATAAAAAGCATGGCATTATACATAAAGCAGACCTAATTTGACCCTAGCACAGCCGTTCACTCTTCAGCGTGGCTGTCTATATCCAGTTGTTAATCCTTAGGATTTAGCAATACAGACAACTACACAGGAAGGATCACGAGTTGCCATTTCTATCCACAATGCTCAGGATAATTACTAATACATTAAGCCAAGAGCACTCAAACCTGCTGTGTGTGGGGGCCATTTCTGGGACTTAGGAGTGTCTGCATTACCTCTAGCCCACATATTCTAGGAACTAAGGAAAGGAAAAGCAACCAAACTGTAAATTCCCCAATAAACATGAGTCCAAAGCAATGAAAATATTATGATACTGATGTTATCACATACTGCTTCCCTTTAGCTCCAGGGGCAATGCTGAGATGATCAAGTTCTCTCTTGTTCTGACTGGTGTCACATTTGTCACCACTGCCTGCTCACCTGCAAGACCTCCTGGGGTACTTTGCTGCCCACCTAGACCTAACCCTGGAGCCTAGGGCAAGCTGACCAGAGAGTATCCATCCATCACAGAGATGCCTCTTCCCAGAGGAGTGGGAAAGGTCAAGAAACCAATGTGAACCAAACATCTACTGTGGCTTCTTGGTGCTTCTCGTCACCCTTGGTGGCTGCTGTGGTTTGCACCACCTCCAGCTGGGATCCCAAGGACTCATTCATGCTTCCCCTGGGAGGGGTTCAACTGTGACATTCATTAACCACCCTACCAGCTAGTTTATATCACTGTTTTATTGCTGTGTGGCAACAAGAAACAAAGGGAATGAGTACTCTCACGACTCTTTGTTCAGAAGCTGGAATCCTTACAATCATCTAGAGCACAAAACAGTCTCTTGCTCCTCCCTGAAACTGAAGATGTTAAGACAGTTGTACACAAACATCCAGCAGTTTCAAAGAGGAAAAAAAACTCAATAGGCACAAAAATTCCGTTTCAAACTAGGCATAAACGAAGGACTTGATACAAGAAAGCAAATGGAAGACAAATTTCAGTCAGACCTTGTACTTTTTTTAAAGATAGAATGAAAGCAATTACTGAAACATCTGACAATTCCATATAGCCTTGGATGAGGGGTTTTTCCTCCAGACTTTCAAAGACTGAGTTTTAGGAATGCCCAGCACAGAGACCAAGCATTTTTTTGAACAGGACTCAGATCCCTAAGTAAGGTCTAAACTAAGAGATTCCCCCCCCTTTTCCTAGCCCAAAGACATGCTCACTATAGGTACTGTAAAGCTTTAAAATATAAAAGCACTGCAGTACTTCAGCATACTTGGGAGAAACCAGGGGTGTTGTGCATCTACTGAAGCAGTTCTTTTTAAAATCACATCACAGATTCCAGCTGACTCTGCTCCAGCTTAGAAAACAGAAGTTTGCAGTTATGGAGCCACCAAATGAAGCAGTTCGATCGGCTGCACCAAGGACATCAGAGAGAAGACCAAGGTCACACAAGCTAAAGCAAGGGAGAGTTTTTCCAAGGAATGACTGCAGTGTTTGACTTACAAACAACTGGATGGAGAAGCAGAGCACAGAACATAAAGGACCTCATGTCTCAGAAAAGCCTGCCACTTAAGTCACAAGTATAAAAAAAAAATCCACACTGGTGTGAAGAAGAAGAGTATCCTCAGCACAAAATCTATCGTTTTGCTTCAACTCATATTATTTATGAATGCATTGCAACTAGAGCCACTAAGTCAGGCTTGTAACACATCCAGGAACAGGAAGAGAGCATGGTAAGAAAAGCAACCAAACAGAAGGACAGAAGAGGGCATTAATTAAAGCAAATCACAGGCCGTTTTATAATCCTCCATCTCTCTTCTGTACATCACCCCAAACAGCCTTACAATAGCCTGCAAATCTGGCTCATTCATTAACAGGATTATTTCATGCAATTATACCAATATTAAATACAAAAGGTCTCAACATCTGCAAATACATTTTCAACTGAAAGTAAAATACTTAAGAATGCTAGCTCTGTAAAAGTGCTAGGCAATGGCCACGCTTTATTTTGGCTCCTGCTTTGTTGCCACACAAAACAAAAATTTAAAACAAAATAATAAAAAAAATACAAACCCAGAAGAAAGAATTTCCAAAAACTAACCTGAGCAAACACGTCTTATAATTCACATCCATCCCACAAGATATCATTACACATCAAAGGCCTTGTATCACTCTTCTCCTTAGATCAGAAGGCCTCAATTATTGATTAAGGGGGGGAATAGAAATGCAATTTGCTTTTCAGCTTTGATGGTGTTTCTGCAAGGATCAGACTTCTCTTACTCCTTAGTTATTATAGAGCTGATGTCACACATCTTCAGTATTAAAAGGGTGCTCAATTGAACACTTTCTAACTAATACACTAATAACATTCAAATAGTCAAGATTCAAATATTCAGAACACACTTACATGGGGCATGATGTAAATTAAAATACACTTAATTAATTCTTGAAACTACCTGAGTTAAAAGGGACACATCTTTCCCCCCCCACTAGGGAAAGGTCTAATTCAGATCACAAAATGTCAGCAATGGGCAACAATCAGCAAAACTCAGTTCCTTACAACATACAATCAAGAAGAGAATATATTAAAAAAGTAACAACTCTGGTTTTCACTATTTTCTGAATTCTTAACTTCATGGAGGTTTCCTGCATAGCATGCACTATACAATACAAACCACAGCATTTATTCACACAGTATTCTTCAGCTTCAAAGCACTTCATGACCAGGAAGTCATGATACGAGCAAGCAGTTTCCTACATTACAAGCAGGGAAACTGAGGCATACAAGAAGGCAATAACAGACCCAATCCCATTATTTGATAGCCAAACAAGCATACTGCCTCTGGAAAATTTGATTCATTTTGTCACCTTGCATCAGAGCTAATAATATAATTCTGTACTACATTCTGTATTAGCTGCACTTCAGACTGAAACCTAATCCCTTCAAGCACTCATTACCTGTGTTGAAGGTTTTTATATTTCTATAACACAGCTAAGTAATTGTTTTAGCTTGCATAACAAATTTTCTCAGCTCTCATTTTTAAGGAGGTATTAAAAGTCGCTCTTTAGGTCTTTTAAAACCTAAATAGTATCTATGAATTTACATCCTGAACCAAAACATAATTTTAGAAGCTAGTTTTAGTTAACTGAAAAACTAGCAACAGAAATTTTAGAATTAATAGATTAACTATCACATTTCAAGTACAGGTGACAAATGAGAATTGCTTTCATCCTCAGTTTAAACTACTACTAAGTCTTCCCTGATAAATAAAAAATCCCTCCACACAAAGTGTTTTAAATTTAAGTCTTGCATCTTACCTAGCAGGAGCAATGATGCTGCACCTTCTCAGATGGCTACAAAGAAATCAGTGGCTAAAACAGGTATTTTTGCTGACTTGATGCAACTTTCTAAACAACAGAAGACAGCCTGCACAACAGCACATTTTCCTGTTCTGATAAGCAGCAGTCAGAACTGGCGCACAGTCACAGCTCTCCATTCAGTGCAAAGTATACCACAACAATAGAGCAATTCAGTAATTCTTCTGCATGAAGTTCTTCAGAACCTGAAAATCGTCCTTCAGGAGCCAACATTTTCACTAACTGTGCCTAAAGATTAAGGTAAGCAAAAGATTAAGGTAAGCAAAAGATAATAATAGACTTACTAGAAGACAGGCACAGGGGACGACTGCTATCCCTTGATCCTTTTCATATTCAGCTGTTCAAAAAAGGTTCAACAGAAACGCAGAGTAAAGTTTAGTATCTGCTTCCAGCCACACCCAAACGCAGGGAGTTCAGCTCTTGCCATCTCACCCTCCACACACACTACTCTGTTTATTTTGCACTGGCTTTGGGCCATATATACGAGAAAGGAAGTTATGATGCAAGGTAGGTGGAGTACAGTAGGAAGCACCATGAGATTGTTCATATTATTCCCAGTCTATATAAAGCACAGCCCTTTTCCCTTTTCATTGTATCACAGCAGAAAACAAGACTGAACCTTTACTCTCAATGGCATGGTAGTTTCTAGTTGTATAGATTATATAAATGATAAGTTTGTTATGCATTTGTATTTTATCTTTAGCAAAAATATCAATTTTTCCAGATACATACATCTATGTGCACTTTGAGGAGGTCACAGGGAAAATGAGCTGGAAGCAGCAAAGAGGAAGCTTTCCCTTTCCTTTTTTTTCTCCTCCCTCTTATCCTTACTGTGGAGAGAACAGAATGAAAGCCATCTGCTTATGGTATATGCTAGTTCAGCTGGGTAAAGGCTATAGCACAAATGTCACATTACATCTCACTATCAAGCATCTGAATCATCATTATAGGAATCTGAAGAGCTGCAAGGGAAACAGCCTGAGTTTTGGGCAAGTACTGTTACTGTCTGAAATTAATGGATGGATGTTTACCCTCATTCTACTTCATGGACTGCAACCTCAACAACAGAACTCAGCAACACAGTTCAGATTTACTAATGAGGAATATGGAATAAAGATCTTCCTGCCAAATCTTGTAGAAAATTATTACCTTAGATTAGCAATTTTGATTTTATGAAGTCTATCAGGCATAGCTCAGGACCAGAAAACACAGGATTCCTGACCTACATCCCCACTTCTTTCAGCAGAGTATTATGCACGCAGTCTTTAAGAGAGCTCTCCAAAAAAGATTTTTTACTTTGAACCCAAGTTACATTTTCCAATCTGACATTTTTCTTCAGGCATTTTCATACACAAGAAAGCAGAAGTCCTCCCACAAGCCAGACACCAGAAAGGTTTATGCAAATAAAGCTCACTATTTTAAATGAACACTGGGGCACAGGAGCAACATAACTCCCCATTCCTTGGCTGAGCTACCATGTATCATACAAGGCAAGAAAATCTCAAAGGCCGCTTTTAAAGCCATCCATACTTTTGCACTGCAAGTATCTATTGCAACATGAGCATTTACTAGAAAAAAAAATAAAAAAAAACCCTATAAGTGTGTAGTAGGTTGACCCTGGCTGGATGCCAGGCACCCACCAAAGCCTCTCTATCATCCCCCTCCACAACTGAATGAAGGAGACAAAACATAATGAAGGATTCATATGTTTAGATAAGAAGCTGGAGATCACTCCCCAAATAATGTCACAGGCAAAACAGGTTAAAATTAGAGATATTAACTGGATTTATGACTAAAAACTCAGAGCAGGATAATAAGAATTATGATAAGACCTTTCCAGCTCTAGCTCTTCCACCCCCTCCAGCAGCGCAGGGATTGTGGTCAATTCATCACATGTTGCTCCCGCTGCTGCTCAGGGAGAGGAGTCCTTCACCTGTCCCAGTGAGGGGATAAAGACCCCTCCCACGGGATAAAGATCTCCATGAAGTTCTCCAGTTGAGCCCAACGCAGGGGTAACAGTTCTCCACAAACTGCTACAAGTAGGTCACTCTTCCACAGGGTGCAGTGGTTCAGAGGCACAGCTGCTCCAGTGTGAGTCTCCCACAGGGTCACAGGCCCTATCAGGAAACCTGCTCCAGCATGGGCTCCTCCTCTCCACAGGTCTGAAGGTCCCTTCCAGGAGGAGCCTCTTCCACCATGGGCCTCCCACAGGTTCAGAGCCCATCCACAGCCTGCTCTGAGACACTCCCCTGCCCTAGTGTGGGTCTCCTCCACAGGCTGCAGGTACACCTCTGCATACCCATGGACCTCCAAGAGCTGCAGGGGCACAGCTGCCTCACCACAGTCTTCACCACAGGCTGTCAGAAAATCTCACTTCCAGTGCCTGGAGCACCTCCTGCCCCTCCTTCTGTGCTGACCTTGGTGTCTGCAGAGCTATTCCTCTCACATATCCTCACTCTGCTCTTCTCCGGCCATAATTACATCTGCAGAGTATGTTTTTTTTCCTTCTCCCCAAATATGTTATCCCAGAGGTGCTGCCACCATTTCTGACTGGTCCAGCCTTGGCCAGCAGCAGGTCCATCCATCTTGGAGCTGGCTGGAATCACCTCTGCTAGACATGGAGGAAGCTTCTGGTAGTTTCTCACAGAAGTCACCTGTGTAGCCCCCGCCTCCACCAAAACCTGGCTGTACAAACCAAATACAGGGATAAAAACCAAACAAATTGGCCTGTAAGATATATAAAATACATTGGTTTCAGTAACACATGTAGGAAACCACAGCCTTCTTTTACTGAGCACCCACATTTGCCAGCACCAATCATCTATAGCTCATTCTGCTTAGACCGGAATCCACTTGGATTGGTGCCAATGTAGTTAAACAACTGCAGAAATTCAGAGTAAACAAACTCTGAATATATTCTTCATATTATACCACACAGCAGCATATTCACAGATCCCTTACCACTGCCATCTGTGTAGCTCCTCTCCTTCAACATACTCCCTTCCACTCCAAAATATTTGTTCCCTTTCTCCCCAAATCCATCCTCATGGCACCTTGTAGACACTGTTTTTGCACTACTGGACATTTGACCATAAACTCCTGCAGAAAAGCAAGCCCTTACATGGTGTTTGGGCTTGTACTATTGGTGTCCCACTTGCAGCTTGCTGCTCCTCCTTGAGCCAGCAAAGGAGAATTGGATCTTTGGAGGTTTGCCCTGTCAGGAAGACTGCCTTATCTTCTGCATCCAGCGCCAAGTTATAAACATTTCATCCACAAGGAGAATGAAATTAACATTATTTGCAGGCAGATAAAAAACGATACCGTGTAATTCTTACAATAGGTATGTACTACAGAAAAGGGGAATGTATGAGTCCAATTCATACAACATAATCACTGGGGGTTCCAATTGCTCCTCCTCCCATTCTTCAGTATCAAAACATTGGCTGCTCTAACGATCCTAAAGCTAAGGCAACATCCATGCATAATGACTGGGGTTATGAACTCAAGCTTAAGTCTGAATCATCTCAATTCTCTGTATTTGCGTCAAACCCGGAGGAAGTCTTTGTACAAAAGAAAAAAAAGTAATAACTGCAAAAGGGAAAATAAAAAAGTAAGCTGCTCTTGCTGCTCTAAGCTTTGCATCCTCCCCACTGGGAATAAGCGTTATGGTCCTCTCAGCCTCCCACACGGTCAGAGGCCAAAAAAGGGCCACACTAAGTGCTCCCTGTCGGGACCTGGGAGAATTACACATCTCAAGACAGTCCTTTAAAATGCAGGTACTTTCTCACAATGAAAAGAAAGCCCGATGTTTTTCCTGGTAATAAAAAAAGATTTTGTACAAGACAGAAGTCTTCCTCGAGAAAAGCAAAAATAGATGTGCATCAGGGATGAAAGCATATTTAACACCACCTACACCTAAACAACACAGGCTATCACAGGATCTGGCACCTGTCCCACCCACATCACACCTCCCACTGCCTGAAACACCAACTCTTTCTGGATTTAAAAACACTCATTTTCTGCTTTTCCAGGCAATGTGTAACAACCTTACCAATAAAAAGGCAATTGACATTCACACCAGGATGCAACTCCACCTCAGCCCACCGGAACATGCAAGGCAAACTCACATTTATCATACAGCAAGTGCCTACCCATACATCAAGCACATTCATTATTTAAATTCTATTTACTGGTACCAGGAGGCTGCGCTGGTGGGAGCACCCATGCATGGGGGAGGGCAGAGTATGGAAGCAGAAGAGAGGAACTTCGCTTTTTGTGAGTCAATGTATCTAAAAAAGTATTAAAAAAAAAAAAGAGAGCAGATTTGTGATGCAATAGCAACACAAATCATGTAGCAAGTCAGAAAAAAAAAGACGCGTAGAACACTCATTTACTCCAAATCCATCAACTTCAGAGCTCTATGCCAAACACTTTGGAAAATACATCGTATTAGTCACTCCTCCAGGAAAACAGCTGTCAAAACCTGTCCCCTACCTCCATAAAACAGATCTATATGTCCAAACCAAAACACTCATGACACACAAAGGTAAGTCAGAGGACACATCATTTCTGTCATCATCTGAAACAGTGACATGTTTAACCACACACGTTAATTCCAGTGTGGGAAAAGCCACAGGACACAATGGGCTGTTCTGTGATGCATGCTGACCAGTCTGGTACCCTAAAATGCATTACACTGCAAAGGTAAATTCAGAGGCACTTTAGCACACGAGAGGCTGGGTTGACATTCATGCTGCAATTCCAGAACATGCTATTCAGCCATCTACCTTCAGAACAAGCAAAAACCAAACAAAACTAACCCAAACTAGGAATTTCAGACCACACAGCATAATAATCTGCCTGTTTACCACTTTCGAAGTCCCCTCTGCCTTCCTATATTTTTGCTGATACAATGTAAAGGCTTCTTTCTTATATCTTCTAAATATCACCAGAGTAAATTATATATTTTTGTTAGTACAACTTAATCCTTGCAGTGAATGACACACAAAGATGGTGGAGAAATTCCCCTGTATTACCAACTCTTGAGGGAGGGCAGGAAGAGGATAAGGTATCATCTGACTGCTCCACCTCGGCCAACCTAAATGGTGAGCTGAGGCACACCGTGACCTTCCCAAACCCACCTGTAATTTCTGATTGCACAGCCACATGGCAAATCACTTCTACCATGGAAGTCTTTCAGTTCCTTTTCGCCTTTAGTGCAGGCAGCATTTCCTACAAGCCATCGCTCAAGTCCTTACTAAACTCAAGGGAAAACTACAAAAGGCATGTGACTTTGGGTGTGGATGGAAACCAAAGGAACAAGACCATCCATTTGAGCAGCATCCTACTATTAAATTAATTAGGTGTAATGTCACACCACACCTTTGCAGAAGGGCAGCTCTTCCCAATTCACCACCAGCTCTGGGTGGGTACACACTCCTGCTGCACGAGAATGGCCTTCAATTGTCACATCAAAGTGACTGCCAGGATACACGGCATTGCAGACAACCAACACAGCCACCAAGCCATGCCAAAGATGGCCAGCATGAAATGCCTGTGCTTGGTGATCACACCTATTTGACAAGAGCTGATACTATTATTATTCAAAGCCACAAAAGGAGGGGTTTTGTCCTACTACTTCTGGGCTGCAAACACACAGGAAGTCATTAGTAAAGCAGCACCCATTCAGCTTGCACAGAGGACAAAACAGATGGATCTTTGCAGTTATTTTGCAGGTTAAAAGGGACCAGTGGGGCTAGTCCAACACGGGAAATTATGGATGGCCAGACAATCTTAGCCAACCACTTTACAGTAACACGATACGTAAAGCTACAGCAGAACTAGGAAGGAGAAATCTTGTCCCTTCAGTCAGCCCATGAGCCCAAGCAACCTGCTTGATCCAGCCTTTGCTCCTGTGATGTGGAGCTCTACACACTTTAACTTGTATACCAAACATTCAGGAACTCTACCAGACGCTGCAGAAGGGTGGCAGATTGTAGAGCTGATCACTGTCTGACAGGTTTTATTTAAGCGCTGCTCACTCCCCACAGCTCTTTCCAGGCAATCGCAGGCAGGCTCTGCACAGACACAGCGGCTGAGAAGCGAAGGAAGAACAGTTCACCAGGGGAAGGCAGCAGAGCTTGCTGGGTGGCTTTTGGCTTTACAAGTTGTCACTGAAGTCATGACATTGAACAAGACAGTGTTGTACAGAATGATGGTTGCTTAGGTGATGTCACACCTATTTTAAATGAATTAAACAGAGCGCAGTTGAAACAAATAACATTCATATTATGTCAGGCGCCTCTTGCTTCAAGAGCTTCAGAAGTTGTCCCTTTCAGCATGCTATGGCTCAGCTGCTCATTCAGCTTCTTCTCTTAGCAAGCACAGCTAAATACTATTTGCAAAAGAAGTATCCTAACTAACAATGGTTTTTGTGCAACACTGGTAAATCACTCTGCAGAAGGGCCTCGTGGGCAAGACCTATGGACAACAGCAGAGGCAAGAAGCACAGAGTGCTGTTTCCATGGCTTCCCTGCACAAACCTTTCCTTGTAGCAGAACGTGTTCTCAAAAGGCTGGAAGATGCAGCGTGGCTGTCGCTGACAGAGAGGCTACAGAGAAGCATGACAGGACAGCAACACTCTTCAGGAACATGACCTGGACACAACCCCACGGCAGAGTTCCTTTGCCACCTTGGTATTTCACAGGAGAGCTTCCCGGCATTCTCCTGAGAGGTCTGGCTCACTTTGCCTAGTCCCTTGTACTCTGCCTTTCACGACTCAGTGACACCTCCCTCCCTCTGCTACAGAAATCAGTCATTCCCGGCTATGTAGGCTTCTCCTGAACACTTGATCATGTTGAGAGAGACACACCTGTACTACAGCTGAGATCAGAGAAGCTCTAACAAATTCTAGGAATACCATCCTTCAGAGGGTCTTCCCTGGCTTAGGATATCCAAAGACGGCAAAAAAGGGCTTCACTTCTCTGGAGAAGTCAGGCAGCAGCTAACAATCACTGCTCTTTGTGATCCAGATAAGATTCTGCATTCAAGACAGCAAATACTTATGTACAACGGAGAGCAGAGTGAAAAAAGGTCTTTGCACACTCTTAAAAAGGAGAAAGTGCACTAGACAAGCCACCACCCTCAGGCAGCAGGGAAATGTTGGGGGTTAGGTTTCTTCTCTTTTGTTCCTTCTTACCTATAGAATTTTTCCCCATAAGTTACTAAGAAACATTGACTACTGGGCACTTATGGGTACTTAAGAAAACAAAGAAGTGGCCAAGCTCAGGGGGAAGGAGGGCATCTGATTGCATTTCTCTCAGCTGGGGAGTTTCTCTCAGAGGGACAGCGATACCTCAGGATTTGGGAAGGTAAAGGAGGGCGGGCGCAGCTGCTCTCTCGCTCTGGGGCTTCAGAGGATGGTCAGAGCTGCTGCCGCTCGGGGAAAGGAGTTCGCTGCCACCGCCATAAACGCAGAGCTGCTACTTGTGTAGGGTGAGCCTCTGCTTCTGAGAGCAGCCACTGAACCGAGCCCTTATTAACACCTACCCCACCAAAGAGGGACCTATCCCCATCTGCCCGGGACCCTGCTCGCCTCTCCCTGCCCTGCTCAGAGCGGGGCCGCTGCTGTCCCACCGCGCCGCTTCTTGGACATTGCTCTGGGTTTCTCTGCGCTGCCGCCCCGCAGCCCCTGCCCTGCCAGGACGTTCTGCGGTTCCAGCCACAGCTGCGCAGTTTCTGATACATCTCATCCCGGGATTTTTTGCTCATTCCTGTCGTTCCAGCTTGGTGCTCCTCAGGGTCCTGCCGGGGCACCGGGATCGATGTCCCAGGGGTTTGTGAAGCAAAGTCGCTCTTCCATCCCCTCCCGTCTGGGCCGAGAAGGGTGTCAGAAAGTTCCTACTTCTGTTTGTTGGTAATGCCACGGTTGTTGTTTGCCTCGTAATACATACTAGTAAAGATTTGTTATTCCTCTCCTCATATCTTTGCCTGAGAGCTCCTTGATTTCAAAATTATAACAATTCAGAGGGAGGGGGTTACATTCTCCATTCCAAGAGAGGCTCCTGCCTTCCCTAGCAGACACTGGTCTTTCAAACCAAGACAGCAAGTTATAACTGTGCACAGGTATGACAGAAACAGCTGGGTAAGAGACCCAGCTGCTGGGACTAAAAACCCTCCTCTAAATTCATATTTGCTAGCCCAGACAAGCACAACTTCAGCTGTGTCCAGCAAAACTAAGGAACAGGAGGGCGAGATCCCTGTATCTTGCTGAAGCGGCTTGTGGCTACTGAAACTCAGGAAGGGGACAGTCACACCCTGTACAAGGGCAAGCCTCCCTCCGCACCTTGAGAATGCAAGGATAAAGTACAGCAGTGCTTATGTAGCCTTCCAGCTCCTTATTCACACATTCACAGGTTGCTGCCACACCGGAGTCACTATGGTTTGGTGCAGAACAGAGCTGAAATACATTAAGAAACAATCCACTGAAGAAGATTTTTAAAAATTATTTCCACTGAAGACGATTTTTAAAAACTATTTTACTCTTTTATGTGACAGGAGGAAAATTAAGGTAAGAAATATACACAATTCCAAAGACTCTCCTTTAGCTTTCAATTCAAAGAAACAACGGGATTTAACACCCTAATAAAAGAGAGGAAAACCAGTAATCTTAGATCGAAATTACTCTTTCAGCAGTTAAGTTTCACAAAAGTATCAAATGACAAGGAGAATCTCCTAACTTATTCAACAAAAAACCAAAACAAACCTCATATGCTACTTCTTATCCAATATACATTTTAAACAGCGAAATAAAAATATTTACTTCATATACTTGTAATGGATTTGTGAAGAAGCATTTCTATTACTGAAATATCTTTCAGGGCCGATTCTCAAGCATGGAACACAATGAATTATCACCAGAGTTCTCTCCCCATTTGTGATTAACCCTACGAATCATTTAAATACTGATGTTGGGTATGACAGACCTATATTCCAGCTGCACCACAATGTACCAGTTAGTTTCACTCTACAGGTCCCCCACATCCCAGGCTGAACGCACTGCATGACCTCTAACAAATGGCTTGATCTCCCCGCAGCTTCTGCTCAGTTTATTCCAAGTTATGATCCACAGCAATTTGTATTTTACAGATCAAATATTTGATATGGAATAACTCAAAATAATAATGTCAGAACCTTTACAGTCATCTCCCTGTCAATTGTGGGAGCATGTCCATGTTTTCACATGAGTTTGGGTACTATAACCCAGATACGCTGCAGATAATAAAATTGATTCTTAAAAGCCTTTATCAAGAGAACCACATAGAACAAGTGAAAATGGCAGTACAAGCTTGATTTTAAAATGTCCATGCTTTCCTTTACCTCGTCTATTCCTATCTTTGCAGAAGGATGAAATAAAGATACAAACAGGATTAAAAAATACCAAAAAAACCACTCCAACAAAATCCTAGACAAATGCACAAAGTTTTCCCCTAATCTTCCTTGTTAAAATAAACATCAGTAAAAGGCAGGGCACTGCACACAGCCATCTACCAAAAGTTCATATCCTATTAAGACCTGAAAGCATCATGGCACCACAGAAGAAATTTGTACAGAAACTACACTGCCATCTCTGTAAAAAAGTTTTTGGTATTAATGCCATAGAAACAAAAACCAAAGGGTTCATCCTTAGACACCAGTGGGTTCAACATCCACATAATACCATCCCTATGGTGAAATACCCAATGAGGACACATGCATGACTAACTCCACACAGCAGCAGCAAGGTTGTGAATATTAATGATTGACTAAACACAACCAGCACAAGCAGAACACAACTTGGTGCCCTTTAACATGGCAGAGTCACAGTTGCTGTTCTGTCCCCAGCTCACTCACTGCCTCTCAATGAACATTTACCCTGAACTACAACAAGTTATTCAATACTGTTTTAAACAACATTTCAAATCTTTTATGTTCCACAAAAAAGTCTAAAACCTCTAAACCAGTTAAAGCAGTAGTGACTAAGATAATTAAGTACACTTCACATGATGTCCAGGATTTCTGGTGACCTTTACTCACAGTATAATCTGACTGTTTGGGAACTGGAGATCAAAAAGTCTTCGCCTGACTCACAAGTGACTAAGCTGACAGAAACCAGGCCTCAAGATAATAAAACTGAGAGCAAAGAGAAGCTTTATCCGCTCATTACCTCCTGAATAGGAGCATCCTCCAGTTTCCAGAGCACTGAGTAAGTTTTTTATGTTTCGCAAGACAGTGAAAGCCCAGACATTGAAAGGATCTGGGTATTCCTTTGTTGTCAATGGCCACACTCTCAAGGAAGGAAGAAGTCCTTTTTCCAATGTGCCACCACACCATAGGAGGTAGCTTGAGCCAGTCTTCTGTTACCCGACTCCTTCTCCAGGGAGGCTGTATGGCACCAAGGCAGGACTCTGCACGTAATTAAACAAGCTCAGTAGCTCACACAGTGGGAGAGAAAGGAGAGTCCCCAAGGCAGGCTGCTAACAAGGACAGAGGCCAGACCAACAGAACACTTTCAAGACTGTTTCTCCATCAATAAGTTGAAAGGAATGCTAGGCACACTGCCATCCTGCTAGTTTATTCTGTGGAAATAACCTTTATACCTGCCTCTTTCAAAGTCCAACTGACTTGCATGTAAATTAATCCCACAAAGCAGATCTGCTCACCAAAACAGCAGAGATTCCATCTGACAACACTAAGAAGGAGAAGACAAAACAAAATTTCACGAATTATCCATTCAAAACTTCATGACTTCATATTAGCCCTCAAAACTGTAAATGCAAGAGCCCCATGAGGCACACAAGCCCTGAACCGTTCAATAGATCAGAAAAGGCATAATTAACTATTCCCATGGTCTCCACAGCTTGATCTGGTATGAATTTGCAACACTGCCCTTCCCCCATGTCTGATAAAAGCCACATAAAGAAACAAAGATATTAACCCGCTGCTGTGTAATATAACACAAATTGCAGGCAAAGTGCTATGGTATTAAAAAAAGACATATGAGAAAGTAAATGCATTTAAAACTACTCCTGGAATAATTGTTCACTGGATAGAAAAAAGAAAAAGTAAAAAAGATCTTGCTGTAATTCCATGAAGCAAAGGGAGGGGAAAAAGAAAAAGAACACTCTGGGAATCTCATGGTAGTGTTTTCCATTGTGCATAACGACAGGTCAGAGTCTGTAAGAGAAGTGCAAGAGGTTTGAGAAGTTTCAAGCTAAGACAGCACAGCAAAACAATCACCTTAGCTTTATTTAGCATTCTAGACAGAATACTTAAAGACTGGTTAATGAGTACCACATTAAAGTGTTTGAATATAGTATTAAAAATTTTAAATTATTAACATTAAGTGGATATTCAGTTAAAAGAACACTTAATAAACTAAATTCTCCAATCAGACAAAGATATATAGCATATTCTTTGAAGAGCTCACAGTCTGAAACCCCATTCGTACACTGAAATCCATGAAAGGGGCCAAAGAAAACAGTGTTAATGATTGATAAACCTGTTCAGAGATAAATAATTAAAAGACCAAAGGAAACAGCTCTGAGATACTACAGTTTACTTATTTGTCTCATAAATTCTGGTGAGGGTCATTTTATTTATAAACTTACAGCTGGTCATCTTGCAAGGCATAAAATAGTCATTTCTGCTAAAAGGTCTTTAGTTAAACTACCAGAAAAGCATTTCCTACAAAAATTCCCAAAGAGTGGCTACTACTAGACTACCTCAGTAAATCAGAATCCACATGGCAGCCAATTAACTGCAAAACAGCTTTAATTGTAGGGTTTTTTTTTAAAGGTAAAATGTATACATATCCACAAACTAGTGAGCATTCTGCAATGAAAATATGTACTTGAAGTGCTTCTTGGATGGGGCACCTCCAAGAAGATCACTTGGACAAGATGTTAGACTTTAGAAGGAAAGCACTGCTCCTTGTGGTATCCAAGTTGCAGCATTACACTTGAAAGCTTAACTTGATTGGAAAAGAACACATGGTTATCATGAACTTCAGCGTCAGACATCTCAGTCATTTCTCATGATAGAAGGCAAAACTTACTAAGGAATTAAAGTGCTCTCCAGTTTGCCAAGTTAGTCTCTAGCAATATAGCTGCGGGTCTGCATCCATCCTGATTTCAGGAGGCCCCCAGTAACCAATGCACATAATTCAAACTGAAAAATTAATCCTTATCTAGATCAAGGGGGGTTGATCTCAAAAGTTCTCTTGGTATTAAAGGGTAGCTCAATCTACCACATCCCACATTCTGACAGAAAAAAAACCCCAAACATTTATCCAGCATGCATAATAACTCAAATTATTTCTCAATACATGCTCCTTTTAGGGTAATAATAGAAAATAAAAGGAGAAATACCAATTATGCTGTGGAAAAATATGCTATTTTAGAAAGTGTTTCCAGCTCCTTTTCACTACTTAACAGTACCAGTCACACTCCTACGAACCTTCACAGATGAAAGGTGAGACAACCTCACACAGCTTGCCAGCATTAACCCTGTTATTACCTTCATCAGTACAGCTACACACAAATTACTTCTCAGTACACCCTCATGCAGACTTTCTACCACATTCCCCTGACATATGGTTACAGCAGCAGTTTAGCTCCTATCTGTCATTACCACAAGGAAAACATTCCCATTTCAGGGTAGTCTCTCAAGAGCATGAGTAGTTATGCTGCTACAGCAATTTCCCAGCTTTTCCCTGGCAGCTGCTCTGAGATGAATTCCTGACTGGGCTCAAGTTGCCTGCATTTCCCACTAGGGGAACAAACTGTTATGTTTAATCCTTTGCCCATGCTCTTTTCTGAAGCACAGGAGATGGACCTGAAGCCAAGAGTTAAAAACCATATACAGATAACCTGTAGGGTGAGAAAAAGGAGCCATCTTAAACTTTAAGAAACAAAACATTTTGTTGATGGTTTAGAGCCAGCCTACTACTTCTCATTCAAACAATGCACAAAAAGATACTGAAGTCTATGAACACTTCATTATTGAGTAATTAGAAGAACCCTCACATCCTACTCTATCCTTTCTTCAAACTTTCCTTCCTGGCCCATCTCAAACTTTTAATTTTTTTGTGAAAAAAGAACGGAGGGGTTTTTTTTATTATTAACTAAAAGACAATGAGAAAATCTGGAGAAAAGCTTTTTAAGCTGAATTAAAACTCTTAATACTCAAAATACTTACATTTTTAATTCCTTAAGCCACTTTCAACCCTCACAAACCTTTCATTATTCGAAGTAAACACAATGTGAAAAGGCTGCATTCATCCCTTTATTTACGTGTTAAAAACCAGAATCACTAATGAGTTGAGTCATCAACCAAAGAGAAGTCTGAGCTACCCGGGCAATGCATATTCTGGAACTTGTCACCTGCAAATGCTGATGGGATAAGACTATGACTGTTTGTTTCCTCCTTTATTTGAACTCACTGACAAGGAACTCACAAGCAACAGCATCTCCTGGAGACTTCATTGATATATAATGGCGCTCACCTAGCTCAGTTCTGACATGGATTGAATTAACACCTTATTATATTTACTGCTTGTTCTTCCTAAGTTTTTCCAGGCAGACAGCACCACTGTTGCACAACACATTGGCTATTTAATCTAGTTGGGTTCATATTCTGTCTGTTCCTCCCTCATTAGCTAGAGCAATCATCACCCAGCCTTCTCCAGTGCTCTGCGAGATCAAATTATCGCTCATTATTTCCTCCTAATTGCAAAGGAAGAACCTCACACCTATAGCAAAACAAGCTTCCCTAAAACACCCACATCCTTCCAGCATGGATTCCCAGTTTCACCTTTCATTACAGGTCCTTTTTTGCTTGCTTCAGTCAGTTCCTTGAAGAGTTAAAACTAGAAATAATCTTTAATACAAGAGTGCTGTTGAAAGAAGCACCTATGCGTGCAAAGCTACTCGGTAAGACAGGCCACATTGGCCGGGGGAGGATGGCAGAGAGAAGCACCCTCAGCTCGGACTAAATAGGTTTTAAGCTTGTCGGGATTTTCAGTACATACTCCAGTCTATCAGAACAACAGAATATGGATTTCACAGGGCACCCCTGCCACTAAACCCAGGTATTTGTGGCAGGTGTACTTTCAAAGGAAATGATTTTATGCCAACACTTTCACATATACTGTGTTGGAAACTAAGGAAAAGCTGCTGGGCTTCGCTTTCATCCAACCGCAGCTGACAAAAACGGTGCAGTTTTAAAATTCATGGTAAAACTCCTCAGAGGAGCTGGCGCTCCTGTGTGCCTTTTGAAAGTGTTAAAACAGAGACACTTCTCAGAGAGGGGCAGGTTTAGCACACACCGCCGCCAACAGCTCCCGAAACTCTCCCGGCTGAGGTTGGGAATACGTGCCCCGAGAGCTCCCAGGCACTCTGAACCATAAACAACATGGACACCATCTTCCTCTGGGAGCCCCGGGCACTCCAAAACAAAGCCACCCCCACCCCCCAGAAGCAGCACTGTTCAAACCAACTTTAAGAACTTCGTACCATTAAACACACACACACAGGAAAGGGAATTAAAACAAAAATAAAAAGAAGAAGAAGAAGAAGAAGAAGAAGTAGAAGAAGAAAGCAGGAGCCAGACAAAGTGCCCGTTTAGCCCCCGGGAGCGGGGCTAAGCAAAAGCCCCGGGCGCTGCGGGCCCCCATCCGCCCCGCGCTGCTCCCGGGGCCCCGCGGCCTCCCCGGCCCTGGCTCGGCTCCAGCGGGCCCGTCTAACAAGTTGATCCCGGCGTGAAAGAGGAAGAAAAGGAAAACCTGGGAGGGGGAGGGGAAGCCCCTGCGCGGCCGCGGAGCCCGAGCTGAGCGGGAGCAGGCGGGCAGGGAATGCCGGAGGGAAGAAGGGTAGCCTCCCGCCCCGCTACGCGTCCGCAGCATCCATTTTCCCTCCCGCTGCCCCGCTCCAACTTTCCGCTCGCCGCGGCCCAGGACTCACCGGCATCATCTTGGAGCCGAACCGCATGGGGGCGTCCGGTGCTGGCCCCGCCACCCGGAGCGGGGAGCGGTGGCCGGGGGGCGGAGGGGCTGCGCTGCCGCCGGGACGACCTGTTGCGGGAGGTAACCAGCCCGGCCCAACCTCACCTCCCGCACTCCGCTTTGTTCCCACCGGGAGCCGCACTCCCAACGCTTCCTCCACCCCTGGCTCCGCTCCGAAACTAACCCCGGCCCGGCGAGGAGGAGCCGCCGCGCCCCGCCCGCCGCCCACCCCCGGGAGGGGCCGGCCCGCCTCCTGCCACCGCCGGGGGTGCCGGCCCGGAGCTCCACGAGGGAGGACAGGTCAGCTGGGGCTCGGCACTCAGAGTGGGCTGTGACAATATGAGATCTGTGGGAGTCCTCACGGGTCACCTCCTCGTATACACCCCCCCGAAACGCGCCGGTTTCGGGGCCCCACGGAGGGCAGCGGCACACGCAGCCCGGCCTTTCCTGGACCGGCAGCGCGGAAGCGCGGATGGGAAGCCACCGGCCAAGGTCACGCTTCAACAGCAGAGCCTCCCCTAGCCTGATCTGCGAGCCCCTGCCGTCCCTACTGCCTCAGACGAACCGTCCTACGGATGTCTTTTAGCTACTCGTGTACGCAACCAATGTAGCATCCCTGCCCAAGGGCACGTTTCATTTTTCTGTTATTTTTGTTTGGACCTGGTAAGTCGATCAAGTCAGACCTTATTGAGATGATAAAGTCTTAGTTGGGCTGTCCAAGAAACATCCCCACAAATCTTTTGCACCCACTTAAGAGGTGGAGGGAAAAAGTTCTCCCTTCCTTGCAACAGTGTACAGGACACCCATTCCAAACCCAAGCACTTTGCTAGCAGCACTTCAGAAGCTCACTCAAGGCTTAGGAAAAAAGTATATTCAGTCGACACAGTTACAGGGCTCTGTCGGCAGGAAAACCAGCTCCATCTGTTTTTCCTACCCCTATATCCTGCAGTAATTAGATAGGATAAAAGCGGAGTGGATTAGAAGTTCCCAGATGAAGCAGGAGCAAAACACGAACCTAACTTGTATACAAACGTTTCTTTTTCTAAAGCAGTAAAGAAACTTTGAGAGCATTAATAACACCTCCACTTCCCTCGCCGCCCATTCACCCAGGAACTCCCAGGCGGTAAGCAAGCACTGTTTAATACAATATTGCTACAGTGTGGGGGACAGGAATAAAATTCCGCCGAGCCGGGCCGTGTCCCCCCGTACGTGTTTGCCCCGATCCCGCGGCCGCTCCCGCATCCCTTCCCCCCAACCCCGCTCCCCGCGCCACGGCCAGCCAATGAGGAGGCGCCGCCGCCGGCATGACATCACCTCCCCCAGCGCCCATTGGGCGCCTCACGGACACAGCGCGGAGTGTCCTGGCAACGCCGTGACGTCACGGCCCCGCCCCGGCCCCGTCCCGAGCAGCAGCTCCCCGTTGTCCCGGCGGAAAACGCGCGTCTCCAGCGGGGCTGCTGCCTCGTCCCCACATGGTTATTGCACTCAGGGACGGGAAACGAGCCGCCTGAACCGCGAACAAAGAGCCGCACTGCTGTTCGCAAACCCCGCAGATATCCCACCGGCTGAGTGGATCTGTGAATTCCAGCTTTCCCGATTTGCGCCCGTTCCAGTTCGCTTCTCCACTGCCCGCATGCAAGGGTTAACCTACTTACAGGAGGTTTATAAAGCCAGTTTTCATTTGCTAGGTTTTTGGTTTTTTTTTTTTAACTCAACACTTTAGATTTATCTTACAAAGCAACTGGCAATGGCGAATTGCAATTCTTAGAATCGTAGAGTAATAGAGTCACTGAGTTTGGAAGATTATTGCGTTCAATCATTAACCCAACAGTGCCACCTCTGCCACTAAACCACCTCCCTAAGCACCACCTCTCTACGTCCTCTGAACACTTCTAGGGAGGGTGACTCCCTCACTCTTGGGCAGCCTTTAAATTAAGACATTTCAGTGAAGATGCTTTTCCTAACATCCAGTCTAAACCTCTCCTGGTGCGACTTGAGGCCATGTCCTCTTGCCATATCACTTGTTACTTGGGAGAAAAGACCGACTACCACCTGGCTACAAACTCCTTTCAGGAAGCTGGAGAGCACAGTGAGGTCCCTCTGAACATCCTTTTCTCCGGGCTAAACAACCCTCAGTCCCACCTCAGAAGCCTTGGCGCTTCAGACCCTTCACCAGCGTTGTTGTCCCTCTTTGGACACACTCCAGCCAACGATTCTGCAAATCCCTGCTGAATTTTTAGAAGCATCTAGCTGATAAAAGCTAAAATCAGGAATACAATCTTCTAATGTACTCCCTATAATAAGGGAGTACATTATACTCCAAATAATTCAAATAATTAGAATAGTAAAGTAACAATTTTAAGTCTGTAAAATAAACCTGGAAATGGTTAGGTAAAAATCAAGTAGAAAAGGTGTTTCAGATGAGTGTATGTGTGAGGTAGCTACATTTTGACAGCACAAGCCTCTTCCAGTCCAATCCACAGAAGTCTCTTTTGGATCAAGTTCTAACTTTGACATCTTCCACACAGAACTACAACCCCATCCCTGCTAAGGAAATGAAGCTCCAAGGGGTGCACCTTTTTATTTCCAGTTCTGTGCAGGCTCTGTGACTCACACACTGCACTGAAGGCTCTCAGTGCCATCTGGTCTCGCACTTTAGATCCCAGTTCCTCTCCAGCAGAGGGGACAGTGCTGGCCAGGTTTGCAGGTAAAGTGGGGCCAAAACCACTTGTATCCGTGCTGATCTCAGCAGCACTGCTCATGCTCCCTACAGCACCTCACATTCCTGCCTCTCACAGCAACTCAGACATGATTTCACTAGAAAAGCATGGCATGAATTTCTCACAACAGGTTATTAATTACAGGAAAGACTTTTTGGTTTATGAGCAGAGTTGGTTCCCCCAGAGAGGGCAGAAATACATGAGGGTTTCTGACCACAGGTTCAACCTCCAGAGTGTCGACAGTTGGAGATAACTGAGTCATGCACAGGAGCATTGGCAAGGGGCAGCAGTTCCCAGTCCTGCAGACACAGAGCTATCAGAAAAAGCAAGAGGAGATCCAGAGGATCTGGAGCCAATTGCATGGACAGCTGAAGCTCTGCACCACTTCCCCGCTTCCCACAACTTTTGGCAGCCTAAAAAGAGCATGCTGCACTTGACTAAGGCCACATGCAGCTCCCTAGAAGTAATCACAGCAAGGGTTCAAGGGAAGTTCATGCTCCTGGAACGGCTTGAAAGGTATCCAAGAAAAGAAAAAAAGTCCGCCAAACCACAAAATAGAAATGTAGCAGAATTGTTTTTCTTTCCACAGGAGATCTGCTTGAACTGAACCACAGAAACCTGCAGCAGCAGAGACATTACAGATAGTATTGGTAATGATAATCAGTAGAAATAAACAGCATCATCTTTTCTTGTCATTAGTCTTTCCATAAAATTGGTTCTGTAGAACAGGGCTGGAAAAACACTGCTGTATTTCATGCTCTCAGAACACTACTTAGAACTCAAAAACTCCACTTAATTCCTTCACTGCTGTATCTAAGCAATTTTTATAGTAACTTCACATCCTCTGCTCTACCAGACTGCCTAAAACTATTTCCAGATCAGCCAAGTCCCCTTTTACAGTCCTGACAAAAAAATTGGAGGATTATCAGGTAACATTCCTTTTGCAAAAACCCATAAGAATTTAAAGGGAAAAAAATAGCTCTTCAGCAGAAAGCTGAAATGATTCTTAGACTGCTTCTAAGACAGTAATTTCAGAGTTTGTCATAAATCAAGAGAGCAGCAGCAGCAACGGAAGAGGTACAGCAGGGCAGCTGGGTTAGATTTGCTGTCCACTGCCACCTACTGTTAAAACTCCACCAAGTCAGAATTGTGAGCTCTTAATTCCCGAAGGATATGATTTAAGAGCTCAGAAAGAAGGAAAACTTTGGAATTGAGACTGCTGTGGAGAAAAGAAAAAACAAAAGGAACATGCCAAGAGAATTGCTCAGCTAAACTCATCGGGCTGTGGCATAGCAGCTTCATGAGTTTGGATTCTTTCCAGCAATGTTGAAACCCAGGCACCTAATTTATATGGCTACTCTTTAGCTCAATATAAAGCTTTTCCAGGCAGTGAACATAAAGACCTCGATTAGTCCGTTTTGTCAAACTTTAGAAGATGCAAGCTAAAGAAGAGAAAATGCAGCTAAAGAAGAGAAAACCGATGGTTTAACACTTTCAGCACTGACATACAGTTCCGCTAATCCACCAGCTGCCCTCTTGTTAGATTCATTCCCACCATTTAATGCTGCGTTCCTACAATTTAATTTGTTTTCAAAACATCAGATAATAGACCTTACAGCAGAAACAATTTAGGGGAAAACATGCAGCAATGACTGAAATTATCTCCCAGCTGGAAAGTAAAGTTCCCTATTTCATAGAACCATTAAGGTTGGAAAAGACTTCTAAAAGACTTCTAAAGGCATCAAGCCCCTCCATTAATCCAACATTCCAGGTCCTTCACAGCTACAGGGCCACAGCTATACATTTTTTGAACACTTCTGGGGCAGTGATTCTATCACTTTCCTGGGCAGCCTGTTCCAGTGCTTGACCAACTTTCAAAGTCTGCAGGTAAGATTTATGAAATATTTTAAGAAATTTGCTAACATCAGCTAGGACATCTGATGTTATTCCAGGGGCTGCTTCCAAAGCAAAAGCCTTTGATCTACGCCACATTCCATCCAGTACATCAAGAAATATTTAACAAGTGTAAACTTTAAATTAAGACACAGTGTCTTGCCACAACTTCTCTCAGCCCAGTTCTGTAAGTGTAAGGTTTTCTTGGACATTGAGGAGTGATACAGCAGACATACCTTCCTCCTGGAGACAAGCCACTTCTCTAAACTTGTGTCTGGCAGCTGAAATGAGCCTCCTCAGGGAGTTTTTCACATCAGTGCACGCTTAATGCAGAACATCATCAAGCCCCTGCTTGGATGGTGTATGTTTTGTGCTCACACCAAGTCCATTCATGTTGTGGCATATACCTCCTTATTCACATGAAGTTGAAATCCATTTAAAATCTAAACAAATAACTGTGCTTTGTCACATTCTTATGGCACAGCTGAAACAAAATCTAGAGTTTCCTAACACATGGAACAGCTCAGTTCCTCACTCAGGGGCATGAGAGCCAGTGCCTTGCTTTGTGATAGCACTTAGAACTACACAAAGTAAATATAAACTTCATTGATCACTGTATGTAGGAGCTAGTCATGCACATAAGCAACTACATGAGAGGTTCAGACTCTGTAACTTTAAAGTTAGTTAAAAATTATTTCTTGCTTAACTTGCCTGCTGTCTGTAAACTAGCCCCATTATCTAAGTTGTGACAGTCCCACATGCACCCACTGCACAAAGTACATACTCAGTCACGTTATTCACTAAACTAATAATTATACAGAGCCAGCAGCACTCAGAAAATACTTTAGGAATTTGCATCAATTTTGCTGCAACCTATTCAAGCCTTAAGCTGACCATTTAAATACAGTTTCAAAGAATAATTCTCTAAAAACAGAAAGTGTCATTTATACCACAAGCATCACTCACTTTAAACAGAAGTCTTCAATTTATTCCAGACCAACCAGGAATAATTTAACTTCAGTAAACTAAAGCTCCTCCAACTTCTCAAGTTACTTCCTGGAGGAAAATTCGTTTCCTCACTCAAATTTTTTTTCTGTGTAATTTAAATTCATTGTGGGGTATTTTTCCTCACAGGTAATTTAACAACCAGCCAGCTAAATCAAGTCTGCTTTGTGTCTTAAGAAAAGAAGAAATCAACTTCCTTTTCCATTACTACCCAATATCTTTCAACAAAATGTAGGCTGGCATAAATTAGTGTTTTGTATGCATCACACACAGCTGCCATTCTTCTCAATAACTAAATTATATTCACTACACTTGCTCTGGATCCCTATTGATTTATTTGACCACAGATCCTGACAGAAGACCCTCTGTAACAAAATATCTGTTTAGGGCAATTACAAGGATTTGGGAAAGCTGTATCTGACTGCAACCACTTGTTGCAGTTTTGGAGACAGACACATGACAGAACACACCGAGGTTCATGCAGCAACAGCCAACTCTTATTGAGTGCTGCTCTCCTTGTACAGATTTGAAGGTCCTTGTGGTCAGTAGGGACTGGCTAAATTAGCTGCCACCCGGCCAAGGGGCCGATAGCTGCCCGTGTCCCCAGTGCTTCACCTGCTCCCCAACAGCCCCACTGACCTGGTTATGTAATGGAGGCAGGTACAGAATCAGTTACATTGCAGTTATAAAATCCTAATTAGGGTTATTTAGAACTGTGAGGCCTCCAGGCCAGCTGTTAGCCACCACAGCCACTCATCCAGCCCCATAAGGGAGTTGGTCAGTGAGGAAAAATAGGAAAGGAACTGAAACACATGCTCATTAAGCACAAATATATTCAGCTGTTGGAAACAGAAATTCTGGGATCAAAATCCCATTCCTTACCAGAAATTTTAAGACACTGATTAGCCACATAGTGACTCTGGACCTTCATCCCAGCTGAATGTTTGGAGGATGTGGAGAATTAAATGAACACTGCCATTTTACTGTTGCCTCATCCCTATTGCTCAGCTGCCAAGAAGCCAGACCTAGCTCATGCTAGTGGTCCCCCTAGACTTAAGAGAGAATGAAACCAGGAAGATTTCAGAAAATACAAAATTACTTCAAAATCAGGCCCCCAACAATTTCTTTTTTGTAAAGTGACTGCAGGACTGATCAGACCATGTCTTTGTAAACCTCTTTTCATGGTTAATTTATCTATTTTCTTTGCACCTTCTCACACAGAGCTGTAGTCCTGTTCCTCAGCATATTAAACTCTGCTTGAGAAAACCCTGGCAGACATGGGGACATCAGAAGTATTGGTGCAGTTTGTTGTGTCTGTGATATTTCTCCAAGGTGAACTGATGACAGAGACATTACTGCTGTCTTTACTGAATTATCTTTATCATAGTGCAAGTATATGTTCATATTCTGAAATTAAAAAAATTCCTTGGACCTTACATCAAAACTGAACCCTTCCTCGTGGTGAAAACTAATTCTGTGTCCTAGGGCTTGCAAATATCCTACAAGAAAATAATACAGAGAATTAGCAAAAGTCATGTTATCTAATGAAAACCTCTTTTTTTTTTAATCTAAGCTTGTTCACCAAGGTTACTTTTGAGTACAGCTGTGTGAGGAGGTGTGACTGGACCAAGGCAACAGGCTATCAGCACTTGACTCTGCAGCCCTCTCTCAAGGGAGGTATTTTGACTACAAGGAAATAGAAAGGGTATTTGCCTGAATCCCTGTTCTTTTTATCCCCCAAGTACATCGGTTTACCTGATTTGAAATTAATTATTAGTAGTATAGAATTAATATAGTATGTGTCTACAAACCCCAATTTTCCTATGGATTTGAAAACACTTCAAGCATTTTCTTGAAATTTGAAACAGAAAAACGTATTTGGTGAAGCCTGACTGTGCAACATACCTGGCCTACATAAACCACTGAAGATTAGTCTGGTCCCCATACTTTCAGTTTAGAAAAATCTACAGAGGCTGTATTTTCTATCCTCCTGTCTTCTACTTGTTTTCCTTTTGCTTCTACCTCTCATCTCCCATGGAGCATCATATTCTTCTGCCTCTCAACATCAACATATGATTACTATCAGATACCTAATATACAGTATTACAAGTAAATTAAGGGGTGGATGTAGATTTTAGAGTCTGTTTCTTGACCAGTTTTTTATGCAACATGTAGCACTACTGGGTCCAAAACTGATGAAACTGCAAAGGATCCAGTTAAATATTTATATTGATTTAATTAAACTGGGATTACATTCATATACTAAGCTGACTTCATACCACAAAATTTACTCATTTATCTATTAAAGGATTAAAAGTTTCAGCTGCAAAATATTAATTTGTTCAAATTTACACTGTTGTCTGTGTTTATTAACAACACTCTCAAAGGAAATTTAAATATGACTTTTTTCCATTTTTAATGCCTTTCACAAGAAGACCTTAAGCAAGAAAGACTTTACTCTGCCTTACTGTCCAGCAGCCTGAATGAAAATACAGCTGTGTGAATAGACCAGATTTTTTTCAAATTTAGCATCTCTTTTAAAAAAATCCGTAATATCCATGAAGTGAGCAAACTGCTCCCGAGAAGAAAACATATCATGTGGGAAAGCCTTTTCTATTTTTCTATTGATTACACTAACTTAATAAAATAAATCTGTTCTCCTCCCACCCAACTTCTGCTCTTACCCTTGGTTTCTGAGCACACTGCTTCTCTTTGCTCCATATTCCATATCAACATGACAGTTCCTGACCTACTTACACACTTTCCTTCACCTCTAGCCCCTGCTGCTAATTTTTTTCCCCCACCCCCATCTTCCCAGATGTCTGCTTGTTAGCTCCTGCTTCTCACTCTCTCTCTTTCTACCCTTTCTTTAATTTCTTCTCCTTTCTCAGATTTCATAGATACAACATGACTTGTCTTTGAGCCAGCTTCCTTCCTCCTCATCACAGTTCTTGGTGTTGCTTGCTTCCATAAAAAGCCCAACCAGAATAGTCCACATAATTTCAGTAAAATTTCACAGTCTCTGCTGACCTGAACACACTACAGTCCAATCAGCTGGGAGTGCAACATGTAGTTCAGAGTACAGAGACATCCAAATTTCATTTCCCCAAACACAAATAAAAATATTACAAGGATCTTTGCATGAATGGAATGAAAAAATTCATTTTGCCTAACACCTTCTTGTGAGTCATTATGAAGTTAAAAAAAAAATCAGTCCAACTATATTTATAATTCTAACATGGTAAAATCAAAACTACAGCTATTTCAACATTTTAAGATTTAAGGCTATTTCAAGGTGATACATGACACATAACATGCAAAAAAAATCTACATAAATTTCTTTCATCCCTTTTGGAAAGTATTATCAAGTTTTCTGGCTTCACAGTATCCCAAAATAACTGAAAAGTTCATCCACTGGAGAGTCTGTAATGAGGGTTTTGTGAAAGTGCGTGAGAACTGTGTTTTTCCAAATTAATGCAAAGTGATGCATGCCCAGAAAAATGACACCAGATACACTGGGGAAGGACATGAGTCAGAACCTGGAAGGCAGAAGAACTACCCTACTTACTAAAATAGACTTATTAACTGTTAGGCTATGTATGTAGTTAGGATAAACTATACATTGCTCATTGTATTTATTCTGTTTGGTGATATGATAAACATACAGCTTATATTTATTAAACATAGAGCTGTATCTAAAAATGAAATTGTTTAAATTATGTGACCAAAAAAAAGCTTTCTTGAAATAATGTGAAAATTTACATGTTTAGGTAGGATGAAAAACCCCACTTCCTTTCAAAGCATCAACACACTGCCAGCCCAAACTTCACATGCCAAGTCACAAGTTCATAAAGAATTCTTCTGAGCATCTTTTAAATTGCTGATGGTGCACATGAAATGAGATCAGGTCTGAAAACCATGCACAAGAATAAAACCCTTGTTGCAAGATAGTGGCATTGATGAGTTGAGGGGAGGGAGCAAAACACTTCCAGATCCATTCAAGGCACACAGTGTTCTGCTCCCAAAAAGGAAATATTAATTTCAACACACATTTTTGGAGTGCCATTAGGATGACACACATAAAGCCTTACCCTTGCATTTACCCTGCTCCCAAGTCAATTCTTTTCCAGATGCCTTTTTTTTTTTTTAAGACAGAGGTTGCAGATGAGTTTCTGAGAAGAGAGGGGAATGAAAGAAATGGGTTAAGATAAACTTCAAAGAAAGAAAGCATGGCTGAAAAAAAAAAGTACAGAGGCACTGCAGGCAGCTAATTCTTTAGTCCTGTATTATTTTAAGCAGTACTACCTTGGTGCAGGATCTGAAAGAAGTGGTCTTGTTCGCCCCAAACATTTTATGTCTTTTTCCCACACACTTTGCTACCATCACTCTTGGCATTTGTTTAGTGATTTCCTCTGGCAAGTCAGTCTTCAGCAGCATCAGTCAAGCACAGACAGCCAAGACTGCTGATGTGAAACAAAGCAGAAGCAGCTGAAGGCACTAAGTAGACTGCTACCACACTTTTCAAAGGCTGTGCCAACTTCTGTCAGGCTAAAATACTTGTGAAACTGAGGTGTGTCTGTTCTCAGAAGCACCAGGGAATGTTCTAGAAACAGCCCTTGTCCCATCCCTTTGTCGTCCCAACAATCTGATCCAGAAACTTCCTTAATATCTAGGATAAAGAACAAATAAAGAAGCAGAGTTTGCTTTATTCTGGGTGTAATGCCGGCTCAATTATGGCTGGTTCCAGGCAGTGGTTTTAGGGCTGCCCAGGGTTTTGCCAGCTGGCTCTGATCCCAAAGGCTGGCAGCAGACCTGCAGGCCCCCTGGCTGCTGTGGCTCCCCCTGCCAGCAGAGTCGGGGCAGCTGGGACACCAAACACAGACGGGGTACTCGCCCCATTCTGTGTAATAGGTGAAGTACAGCAGGCTGGATTACTTCGCAATAAGGACGTAGTTGCGCCTCACTTAGGAGCTACAGGGGTGTTTTCCACCCTGTAGCTGCCGCACCGCAAGCACATTCTCCCGGCAGGTCACTGTGCCTGTGCGGAGGGAGCACTGCTGGACTCCTGCGCAGCAGCACCCATGGAGTTTTGGGAGGTCCTTCCCACAGAGTTTCCTCAGAGAGACACGGTGAGGGAGGCATTCATCCCTCCTCTCCGGCCTCCAGTGGTAGCACAGGAGGGGATGCTCTAAAGCCACCTGGGGGAAGTTCAGGTTGGGTGTTAAGGAAACTCTTCACGGAGACAGTGGGAATCCCGCATGGGAATCACAGATTCGTTAGGGCTGGAAGGGATCTCTGGAGACCACCAGTCCAAATGCCTGCCAAGCCAGGGTCACCCAGAGCAGGTGGTACAGGAACGTGCGTGAGGGAGACTCCACGACCTCCTCCCCGTTCCAGTGCTGTGACACCCTCAGCCTACAAAATTCTCCCTCAGGCTGGGGGACTTCTCGAGTTTTAATCCACGGCCCTTACTCCTCGTCTTGTCTCAGCACCACCGACAAGAGTCGGACACCATCCCCCTGGCACGCGCCCGCGAACGGCTCCCCGGGCAGCGACAGCGGCGCAGCCTCTCGCGCGTCGCAGCAGCGTTGCCATTCCATTTCGGGCGTCGCAGCACCGTTGCCATTCCATTTCGGGCGTCGCAGCACCGTTGCCATTCCATTTCGCACGTTCCCCCCGGGAACGCCGGAGCGAGGCCGCCCCTGACGGCTGCGGAAGAGGCGTCACGGAGAGGCAGCACCGCCCCCCCGCGGAGGAAGGACGGGCTCCAAGATGGCGGCGCCGGAGGAGCGGCTCGTGTCGGAGGGCGAAGGCGGCGCCCCGGGCTCGGCGCGGCTCTCCCCGGCCCCGCTGCCGGAGGCTGCCGAACCGCTGGCGCCCATGGAGCCGCCACCTCAGAGCAACACGCTCATGGGGCTGCCTATCGTGGCTATCGAGAGCATTCTCAGCTTCCTGTCCTACGATGAGACGAGCCAGCTGCGCTTGGTAGGGGCCGCTGAGGGGAGGCGGCGGGGCGGCCCCGCTGTGGCCGGGGCCAGGCTCAGCCCGCCGGGCTCAGCCCGCCTGGCCCGGGGCTGGTGCGGGGGTGTTGGCGGCTCCCGCCGGGCTGCTGCGCTCGCCGGGGAAGGGGCTGGATGAGTTGGGGTGGGGTGGCGCAGGGCTTTATCCCTTCCCCACTCTCGGTGTGCTGTTCCATACACGCATTCCCAAAGCTCTTTTTATCGTCTCTTACTTCTTTCATTCCTTTTACGCCTTGTGAGGAAGCACCGGACTGCTGGAGGCTCATTTATCCTAGTGACTGGTTGGGGTGGGTAGTCTATTGTGTCTCATATGTGTGCTTATTTTTACTTATAGGGCTTAAGCCTACAAGTGTAGGAGGCGGTGAGCCTGCTGCTCCAAGAATCCTCCCCTATCTAGAAATGTGGGTCAAAAAAGACGATGTTAAAAAAAACCCAAAAAAAGACTGCCTACTTTTTCCAGTCTTAGTGGATTTGTAATTAATAACATATAGTATCTGCACCTCTGAACTTGATAATGCCAAAAAACCCCACAGCTGTCAACGAGGAGATCAATGTATATCAATATTTAACTGCCTGCATAAGGAGCCTGATGTAAACCATGTCATATTGTGATAAGCTGCTGTCTTACTGAATCTCTTACGAGGTTGTAAATGGAATAATAGTGAGCGAATTAATGCACAGCTTATGTAACTCTCAGTAAACGTGCATGCACTGTACCGTACCTATTTTAAGAACTCGATTAGTCTAAACTGGATAATATTACAAGCATATTTCTGCAGGAGATTGGACTGCCTGTGTCCTGGATCAGCAACCTGGAGTGTTGCATCCTGACTGTAACTTTAAATCGAAAGCTTTTAGAGCAAAAAATCTGTTCTCATTTATACTGCTCCAAGTACGCCAGTTCTTAAATATGTGTGCTGTCAGTCCCCTGAAGACTTCAGCTTCTTCTGTGAGAGTAGGTAGTGGATCTGTAAAAAAGATGTGGTACTTTGAGAACCACAGAATTGCCTGAGTTAGATGGAAGCCTCAAGGATCACAAAAGTCCAGCTCCTGGCCCTGCATAGGATATCCCCAAGATCATGGGTAGTACTTGCAGTTTGACCACAGGGAAGGGAAGTACATCACATGGTGTTTGGATATGCCACGTTTCAGGCTCAGAATTGCAATGCCAGGCACAGCCCATGGCTGCACCTTTCCCATTGCATCTTATGAATGGTAGTGCCTGTGGGAGCTTGCACAAGTCAACAGAAGGCTTTTTCTTTCTCCAGCACTAAGTGTTTGTAAGCAATGCTTTGTTGGCAGTGAAGGTGAAAGTACGGAAGGTCACGATGTCAGGACTAAAGCAGCTGATTTACTCTCACTGGGAAGTCAAATGTGACACTTTTATGCTCTCTTGTATAGCGCCTCCAAGTTCATTTTTCCAGAAGAGGACTGCCTCTTTCTGAACTTCCAGAAATATGCCAAACCAGACTGGATAAATACCAACTTTGAAACATACACAGAACAATACTGGGCATAAAATGAAGGAAACTATTCAGTTGGTCTTTCCCTGTTTTGAGTTTTTGAGTCGGTGACAGCCAAGAAAATTAATCTCCATCAATTTCCTAACTGTTCCCTTAAGCACATCAGAAGGCATTATGAGCATTCTTCTGAGAAGAAAGTAGCCTTTTGTTAACCAGCAGTAATGTAAAGAATCAAAGCCTTTCGGATTTTAGCTCATAAGCTTGATCATCTGGGTCTTTCAGGTTGCTGTTCAGAGCTGAAGGTGTTCTTTTGGCAGTTCACTGAGAGGCAGACACTGAGTGTTCTTCATAGCTCCAGGTGCTGTTGTCAGAGAATTAAGTTAGCCTTTAAAAATAGCAATGCCCAGGCATAAATTCATAATAAATTTCATTACTGTGGGATTTTTTAAGGTGGTGAGTAGCCTTTGGAAAGACGTGTGTATTCCTGCTCTCAGAGCTGCCTTGCACAAACAGGAAATTTTTGTTTTCTGTGGGAACTGACTTGAGCAGCATATCAAAGATGGAAGAGTGTATCTTTTAATAAGTAGTATTGTACTAAAGATACGTTGCAGGAGCACATTAGTTGAATGACAGGTATTAAATTGCTCAGGTGTCATGCATATTAGAAACGTGACCAAAAGCAGCCTCATTACCCGTTAGAATGTGGGGTTCCATGGGATGAAGCATCTTGAGGAAGGCAGGAAAATCCAGGACATCAATGGACCTAAAGTTTGATCATATATGTTTAGGAAAAAAAAAGTGCATTCCCTAAACCAATCATTTTGATGCATTCTCTGGATCCCAGCATGGAAGGAATGGATGTCCTAATGAGCTTTTTATTTTGGATCACCTTAGCTCAGTGATCCATAAAAAAAAAAGAAAAGAAAGATTCTCTGAGTTGAACTGGGTTTGAATCTACAGTGTATACAAGACAACAGACCAAGGAGTTGGCTGGGTGGAAGTACAGAGCACCAGAATGTTTTCAGATTGAAATGGAGATAGGAACATGCATTGTTTATGTAGAGCATAACGAGGAGCATACTCTCAGGCATAAGATCCAGAAGTCTTTTTCTGTCACCAAAGGATGAGGTAAAGAACATTTCCTGCTTGTGATGATTGCCATCAGGCAAGGCGAGACCATGGGCCCCTCATTGTGCAAAAAGCACTTGCTTTCCTGAGCATAATGCTTTGTGCTGTTCCTGGGGTTACTGTGTGTGAAGGCATAAATGAAGTGCCTACTGGTTAAGCAGTGAAGTAGATCCAAGGAACAGAGACTAAACAATAGGTATTCAGAGACCAGTCATGTCTGAAATGAGGGAAATCTTGAACCCTCAAACTTTTGTTCAGACAAAGTGAATGAGAGGAAAAGCAGCAGCGTTTTGCTTTAAGCCTTTTTGTGTATTTACTTCATCTACTTCCTCTGATGATCCCCATGAGAGAAAAACAGAAAACTCCAAAGATCTCAGTGCCTGAAGCTGTAATGCTCTGGACAAGCCTACTGTGCATACTGACAGGGAAGCTCACTATCTTCTAGCTTTTGAAGGCTACTTTTTCTGGGATATTTTTAGTGACTTGTAGAAGCTTTTAAGGTTTTACCTCAGTGGGATAATAATGAAATTCTTAGATTCCAGTTTCTTTTTCAGTCACATGTCTGAGCTTGGAAAGGCACTTCCATTCAGGCTATTACTACAAAAGCATGATTAAAGTCTTCCACAACCTTCTTCCATGAACACTCTGAGAAGGTTATCTTGGATTCTGACATACATCAGAATTAGATTCTGCAGCAAAGTTGAGCTTATTTCCTGCACAGCACAAGTAAGGACTGATAGCTTTTGGACAGCTTGGTTTTAATATTTCCAGTTTCAGTCAATCTGTATTTACAGGCATTTCTATTTTAAAGTTTCTTGATGAAGTTATAAGCATTTTGCCACGTACTTTACCATAAAAAAGGCTTTTACGGAACATGGTGTCAGTGTAGTGTCTAAGAAAAATAACATACATTGAATTTAAATACTCTAGGATATTTTATATTTGTTTTGGAGTTGGTTATCTGGTATTGAAGCTGGGAAGAAATAAGACATGCTTTAAGCAAATGGAAGCTAGTAGATTGTGTCAGTTTGTTTACAAATGAAGTGAAAAATTAGTTTATAGGATCATAGAAAACTGTTATTATGTAAAAGTCAGCACATGAAGAAGCAACCTGTCTTTCTGCTTTTTACATGGACTTGGAATACCTTTCTAACCATGAAACTTGACCAACGGGGTCTGGTTGGACTTGACCTTTGAGGAAACACAGCCTCTTTTCAGCTTGTGACTAAAATAAAAAATATTCACCAAAATTGCAAATACAAGGATAAGGAAATTCAACTTATGGTCTGTTGAAGAGCTAATATCAAACTGTCTTGGACTACTATGGACACTTAAAAGTGTAAGGATGCTGTTTTGCATATGACTGACAGTGCAGTCTAGGAGAGGTGTATCGTTCCTATAAATATAGGTGCTATATGGTTTACGTTGTGAACCAGCTGAGAATTATGAGAGGATTGGTAAAGTAAGTTGCAAACAAACGCTTCTGATTTCTGGTGGTGCCGGTGTTTGGGTTCTAGACTGATTATTGGCTAAGTATGGGTAATATCGAGAAACTGGAGCGAATGATTCTTCCTGCTGAGTGGGGTGAGCAGAGGAGGAAGATGAAGAGCCCCGGCGCGGTTCGTGTGTGCGCTGCAGCTCCCCGGGAGGGCCGCTCTGCCGGCAGATGTCACTGTGCGCGGCGGGAAAAGCCTCTGCCGCCTCCAGCGCGGAGCTGAGCGCGGCTGGAGCTGTTTTCCTCTTGTGCCCGGTGGCTGCAGCGCTGGCGCAGCCCTGTGCAGGTCCCAGTTCCTGCTTCAAGGGTCCGGTACCATTAGAGCTGCGAGAAAGCTGCAAAGCCGTGAACCAAAAAATTATTTAAATCCATGTGCCTCTGGAGCTATGAACTCAGGGAAGAAAGAACTATTTAATCCTTCCTGTTGGAAGGGCCAGCATTTTTTCCTTGTACACAAGAGATGATCTAACTGGATCACTGAATGTGGGGCAGAGTGTGCTGAGACTCTCCCTCTGCAGTTTGCCTGTCTGATCCTTCTTTGGTAACCAGAAAGATGGAATACCTAGCAGCACAGACAGGTCCATAGTCACTGCTTGATGGTCTGTCCAAACTGATCTGTCTGAAAGTGGTCAGTTCTCACAGAACTTCAGCTAGCCATGACACAGAGCAGAAGTTCTTTCTGTTTATACAGATGGCATTACACAAAGTAATTGCAGGTTCTTCGGGCAGAGGTGAGAATCTTCTTCCTCAAGGTATAAACTTACATAGACTTTAAAGTAGGAGCTGTGGACTTCAGTACGTAAAAAATCCAAACAAAACCAAAAAAATTTCAAAGAACAGTTGGGTCACTAAGCTCTTGCATCTTTGGAAGTGAACAGCAATTGCTTTAAACTTGGGTATGAGTTAGCTTTGTCCTGTAACTGGTACCTTTGTGATGGTTTAACAGTTTGTTATATCTTCTGCAGCTCTTCATGTCCCTTCTTTCTAAATCTGTGGGGCAAAAAAACCCCTGAGACTATTGGTGTCCAAGAGCAAATAAAGGAATCCTTTCAACAGAGGAGAAAAGAGATTCTTATACAAAAAGGAGAATCTTGTAGGATGTGCAATGTTTTCCATGTGTTTTTTAAATTTAATTGTGTTTGACTTCAAAAACATCAGCTGTAAACACTGAAAGAAAACCACTGAAAGAAAATTTCTTGTCTTTAAAGGTTTCTGGTTTTGAGACTACAAAGTATTGATTTTATCTACCAGAATCACTCTTTAAACAATGCTAGAAGCCAGGCATGGGCATTTGCAGCTTCCATTAAAATCAGAGGAAATTGTATTTGCTTCTAAGAGATGACATTCAGCCTACTGTCTCTTGTTAGGCAAAATCAATAGATTTATTTGTGAACTGTGTGAAATATAGCTGCTCCTTTTTGGATTATTGTGATCTTTGGTGGAGATGGGGATGCTTTAATCTTAACTGCAGTTTTTGCTTATTTAAATGGAGCAAAAAACAGTGAGGGAATCTTTTGCTACCTGTCAAGTAGGGATAAGATAATAGTAAAAGTGACTTGTGGCATTAATTGAGCCTTAAGATTTCTTTTTACTTAAATACAGGTTTGTAAGCGAATGGACCTGGTTTGCCAGAGAATGTTAAATCAGGGATTCCTGAAAGTGGAAAGATACCACAACTTGTGTCAAAAGCAAGTTAAAGCTCAACTTCCAAGGTATGTACCAGTTTAAACTGGAATTAAATTTAAGTGTGTTAGATTCATTTAAGCAGATTACTGAAAAGGAATTCCTTTCTGGTTAATTCCTCTTATATAGCTTGAAAATTTGAGTGACATTTGCCTTTATTTCTTTTTTTTTTTTTTTCTAAAAGCACCTTGAACCTAAGATTTAATTACAAAATAATGGTGTGAAAAGTGTCTGGTATTTCAAACAGAGAAGTCTGGGTTCGGTATTACTCAACTCTTCTGGCAGATCAAGCAAGGATTCCTGGGAATGAATAAATGCCATTCCTTTTCAAGACCAACTGCCTTCACTGATGATTTATCAAAGACTATACTTGAAAAAAAGGGCAAGGTTTTTCACTGGCAAGGATTAAACAGGAACAAGGAAGAGGGATTTGACGTGAGCATTCTGGGACCTGGTTTCTCACTAAAGCAATGTCTTTCTTCCTCTTTCCAGTGAATAAGTGCAGCTGCTGCTGTGTTCTATCAGATTTCCCAGTTAGAGTGAAGAAACTAAATGCTACTTTGCATAGAGATCCTTTGTCAGAAAACATTTCTATCTCAACCTAAACTTCATAGTACTTCTTCACTACATAAATTTCACTACTAGTAAATTACATTTATTTCATTGAAATACTGACCATATGAATGAATGGGATAAAAATATTCACTCTGACTCAGTGTCTGCTGCTGGTTAGTACTGCAGCCTTGTTCTTAAATAGTCCCAAAATACACACAAAATTTATGGAGCACATAAGGTATAGTAATCATTTAGAGAACAAATTTTGTCTAAGAAAGTGTAGTGTGCTGTTACTAGCTGGGTCTCAGTATCTTTTATTTCCATGAAGACACATGTTACTGGTTACTGGGTTTTAAGGAAATTAACTTGACAAATGTTACAGTTTGATTTTTTGACTCCTTGTTAAATCAGTGTCACCTTGTGGTTTGTTTCTCAGACGGGAGTCAGAAAGAAGAAACCATTCATTAGCTCGCCACGCAGACATCCTCGCTGCTGTGGAAACGAGACTCTCTCTCTTAAATATGACTTTCATGAAGTATGTGGATTCCAATCTCTGTTGCTTCATACCTGGCAAGGTAAAATGTAGACCATATTATGTGAATATGTATCTGTGTTTAAAAAATAGGATTGTTAACCTGGCACAGCTGGGGAAAATTGATGTTGTGTATATATATGTATATATGTAGATATATATTGATATATAGATAGATAGATGTACTTGCACACAAACCTACAAGTCAGTACTCTGTTTTACCAGGCAGTCTGAAATAAATAAACCAGGCTGTACTTAAATATTAATTATTTCAAATTTTGTATGTTTGCCCTTAGATTCTCTATTGATTCTGACATTTGTCTTGTGTTATACTCATCCTCTACAACCTTTTAGAAAAAAACACATGATCAGGCCATCTGAAGATGTAGCAATTTAAACTACACGTAACACTAAGCACTCAGTCAATCAAGATTTTTGGCAACTTTCTCCAGGGTTTGAGTACTTCAGGTTAATTGAATTAAGGTATTTAGTATGTCAAAATACTGTTCAGTATTACAGTGGATGGTAAAATTTTGTACAGTAGGTGGAATTAGTTTTAAATGTAAAGTGTGTTAAATGGGAACATTACTGAACAGTTCTGGTGTTCTAGGAATACCAGCCCAGCCTTAAATATAAATTATGCAGGCAAAGATGTACATTGGAGATACTGATGGTTTATAAGCTGTGAAATCACCAGTGCACAGGGGAATTGACAAAATCATGCTCAGAGGAAGACTGGTACAGCTCAGGGATTAAATGAGATCAGTGAACATTATCCTAATGCTCTATTCATTGATCTTTCCGTGTAAGGTTCTGATATGTTGGTGTTACTTTTTTGTGGGCATAGAACTGAACTGCAGTGAGATGAATGGAAAAGTTATCTCTTGGATTCTGGGGAAGCATACAGGCATTTATGCATGCAGTGGTAGGACAAGCTGTGGGCATGGAATTAATTTTTATCTTGGAGAACTAGCTATTTCTGTACACGCCTGTTGACTTGATATTTAATTAATTTTAAATTATATTCTTATTTGACTTTACATTATATTTTTATATACCATGTATTTTTAAAAAAATAATATAACAAAGTCTAATGACCTTAAGTCCCTGATTTACCTGGTAGATGGGATACTTAAAAAAATTGTTGCCCTGCTGTGTTGAAGAGTAGAGGGAAAGGCAGTACTCACCTTAGACCAGGGGTGTACAGGAGTTGTGCAGGTGAGCTTGTTTTTCCTTGTGAGCACCAACTTGTAAGGACCTTGATTTTATTTTGATACAAATGCTAAAAAGTTTGTGGTGAGTTGGAGTTTTTAAAAATTATTTAGTTAGTGTGTGAGTTTGCTAGCACTGCTGCTCTCTCAGCACAGTTACCAGTTCGCCCATTAATTAATATTTTGGTCAATCAGATTCAAGGTTTAGTGTTCACTTACAGTCTGTGGTTTCCCTCCCACCTGCTTTGCTTCCCTCAGGAAATTTCACCGCAGAACTGCCAGGAAGTGAATTTGTGTTATAATATGCAAATCCCGATTTGAGTTTCAGCATTCTGTGTGACAGCAGAGCATTGCTGCAAGGTTGTATATTGAGGATGTTGTTGCTAACAGGATGTAGTGTGGATGAAATTAGAGAAGTCTTTTGTTGTTTGTTGCTTGATGAGAAACTTAGGTCTTGTCTAGCTTTTGGGACTACTTAGCTAAGCTTCCTTTATCAGAACAGAGGCTGAAACTGTATTACAAGGTCCTTATGTGTGTTCCTCAGGAAATTCTTCAAACATTCTTAATCCTCTGCAAAATACCTGTGTAGCCTTGGCTAAGAGACCAGCACTTCTAAATTGACCTGCCTCAGACTTTAATTCATGAATTAGTGAGATACCCTTCATCTCTCTGTATTTCTCCTAACCAAAGGGCTTTGTTTCCCAAACCTGTCAAGAGAATTTTCTCTGTCAATAGTGGATTGATGTTTTGTAAATGAATATATTTTGGACTTAGTCTGAATTTGCAATATTTTGTGTGTGTGGAAGTGGACTCAAGTAAATATTTACAGCTCTTTAGGCTGACATAATGCTAATTCTTGCTACTCCAATTCTTTTTCATAACTGACAGGGGTAGTGACTGCTCTGCTTTGGGGCTTCTTGCTTCAGGTTCTCCTGAAGGAAATGATTATGCTCTGCTGACTATAGATTATGTAACTTGCAAGCCAGCTATGGCTGTACTTCAAATTTCACCCAGTGAGCATTATTTCATAACTTTGAAGACAGCTATTTTGATTGATTAAATTAATGTCTTCTCTGATATATCATGAACAGCACTTCAAAAAGCTGATCTGGAACTAAAACATGCAATAGTGTGCAACTGTTATGTGGTAAAAACCCCAGAATTCCTAGAACAAACTGAAATAATCTTGCCTTTATCAGAAAATCCTAATTCTTCTTAAATGTTTTAGGTAATAGATGAAATTTATCGAGTGCTAAGATATGTAAACTCTACAAGAGCTCCTCAGAGAGCTCATGAAGTTCTTCAAGAACTAAGGGACATTTCCTCCATGGCTATGGAATATTTTGATGAGAAGATTGTTCCAATACTGAAAAGAAAGATGCCTGGGTCAGATGTATCGGGACGTCTAATAGGAACTGCCCCAGGTATTAATTCCAACATATAGTTAAGTTTTATTTAGTTTTTCTTTAAAAAAACAAGCACTGTATGTTTTCAAAACTCCCTCCCTTAAATGGGAGCTTTATTACATAAATACTGATGATACATGTTTCTTAAGAATGCTAACTGAAATTCATTTGCTTTGAAATTTAAGGAGCTTTTGTACTTCCAAAAGAACAGTCACTTGAATGTATTTTAGAATTATGCATAGTATGTGTTAGTTAAACAAATGCTTTTGTGCCACCAATGAATAAGACTTTATCACTGCATTTGGTTGAAATTTGGCACATGAGATGACAACTCGATGCCTTTTATTTTTAGGACAAGCTGCAAATGAATTTTCCAAGCAGTAGTACATAGAGGGCTAGAATGGGCTTTTTTACTTTACTAGGGGTACTATTTTATGCACTAACAAGCAAAATAGTTACAGGTAATAGTGAAAAAGCAATTACAGTAACAGTCTATAAATAAGCCATTAAACTGGTCTTTCCTATACTCTGTCAGACTTTCCAGAACTTTGGTGAAACAAACTCTAAAGTAGTAGCCTCATGGCCAAAGTTATCCTAATGGTAAATGGCAAAAGATTGGTAAAATGGTAGAGTTTTCCCTACAGGACATGTTCACACTTTAGGAACTATGAAATTTAACTCTCAAGAAGGATAACTTAGTAAAAATTGTGGAAAAAAATACATCTTAAGCAAAAACAATAGGCTTAACTGCAGATGCTTTTGTTTCTTGTATGTCCTCTCCATCCTTTTAGCCATAAGTGTGCATGCCACCTTTTAATTATATCCTGTTAGTTGTACTTTCATTTTTAATAATATGCCTTTTTCAAAATTATATATGGTTTTAAATTTTTTTTAATTATATGTGTTAATATATACTGAGCTTCTCAGCTGATGAAGTATTGCCCAAACCCAGAGTTGTCAATCAACTTTTCAAGGCCAAAGTACCTGTGCTAGCATCCTAATGGAAAAAAAGGAGGAAAAGGAGGATGACTGTTCCAGACTCTTCTGTCTGTAGAGCACTTAAAGTTGCACCTTACTTGCACAGCATTGCTAGAAGAGTATAATGACAGCAAAAGTTATAGATATCTTTTATGGCAGAAAAAGTGAAAGAAATTATACAGTAGCTGTTAGTCTCCTTGATTTGCAGGAACTTTATTAGAATCAACAGTTCCAAGCTCAGATTCCAGTACGGTTTTAGTGCTTAGGAAGAGTCATTCTAAAGAAGCATGGAAAGTAAATTCCTTTCTTCTAAAATGTAAGTTATACTGAAATACCTTGTTAAGTTCCAAACTACGAATTTTTAGAACTTTAGCTGTCTGCAACTAAGCAGAACTTTGCTGGTTTAATGAAAGATATTTATTCAGTCTTGACTGTTCCATATAAGTAATTTATAGATATTTTGTGGGGTTTTGTCTTAACATCTGTGACACTAAGTCTAGATGACAACACAGTAGTTCTACGCAGTTTTTGATACAGCAAAGGGAGGGGGGCTTATATACAGAAAGTGAATTATGAACCTTTTTCCAGACTACTGAAAAGCTGTAAGTATTTTAAATTAAACTGGTTGTGCTCTGAGATGACCACATGTTCTTGTTAGACACTTAAGTGACTGTAAATCTGTTTGCCTGTTCACATAACTTGCAGTGGGTATTCGGATTCACATGTGGGGTGTAGGGATAAGCGAAATATGAACACTGGGACACCGTTTCTACCTGTGAGCTGCAGGGTATTAATCACAGTTCTCTCTGAAGTTCCAGGGCCTTCTGCAGCACTGACAACAATGCAGCTGTTCTCCAAGCAGAGCCCTTCCAGGCAGGAAGTCACCAAGCTGCAGCAGCAGGTGAAAGCCAACGGCACGGGCCTGACAGCGCTAAAGCGGGAGATCTCGGAGCTGCGCGTCAAAGTGCAGGAGCAGCAGAAGCAGCTCCAGGATCAAGACCAGAAACTGCTTGAGCAAACCCAGATCATTGGGGAACAGAACGCCCGCCTGGCCGAGCTGGAGCGCAAGCTGCGCGAGGTGATGGAGAGCACAGTAGGGAATTCTTCAGGTTCCGGCTCAAATGAACAATCTCCCAGGAAACGGAGGAAGGCGGTGGATTCCACAGACTGTCCTAGGAAATCTAAACGCCTTCGGAACAGAAAATAACTGGGGAGGAGATGGCGCCGTCAGGAGGATACACTGCTCTAGTAGCCCAAGCAAGCCTGCTTGTTTGGATACTGTGACCAGCTTCATGGTGTCACATAGGCTGCTGGCTCTTCAAAACACCACTTAGACTTGAACAGTAATTTTCTTTCATTGACTTTTCCCCTGCTTTCTATATGGGTGGGCCTAATGCACAGAATCTTTAAGATTTGCAATAGCTACATACTAACCACACCTGCTCTGTTATGTTTTGAAGGGTTAACCTTTTTTCCGTGCAGATGTGTTTAAAGTAAACTTATTTGTGTTTATGCATATGTTCACATAAAATCTTAAATAAATTGTCTTAACTGACTAAATAGTTAAGAGTAAAAACAGATGTCCTGTTCACTTGAAGGAAAGATCTGCTTTTAAAACCTTGTTTTTGAGAACTTGACCTTTTTTGTTACAAGTGACCTTGTCTGGAATGTCTGAAAAGTAATTAATACTTTTTGGGGTTCTCTGTAATGAGTAAAACTGACTTCTTAAGCTACAGTATCGGCTATATATTTTTGTAAACTTCCATGGAAGGGCCTTTTATCCAGTCTTCACATGCACACACCCTGGTTCTAGGTCTTGGGAGCCATATTCTGCATTTGCATGGATAGATGCATGTACAGCTTAGTCAGCCTGCCAAAAGCACTTGCCCGAAACTGTTCCAGACTCTGGGAAAGAGCACAGAGACCTGTCAAGCAATTCCTTTGTTCCTCAGCCATAACTCAGTCTCTGCTTTCAGCACAGTGGCTTCCTTGCAGTGAGGTGGTGTGGGGAGGCAAGCGGCAGAAGTGTTTGAGCCCAGGCTGTGTGGCTGCCACTCACCCTGCCTGGAATGCAGGGATTTATTGTTAGCCAAAGCTGGAGAATGGAGAGGCTGCTTGTGCATCACTTGGTTCACAGGCCAACACTGAACACCTACAAATTGTCCCTAAAGTCACCAAGATCTGGGGACATCATTTGAGTGAAATGCTGTATTATGGAAGAACTGAAACTATTCTGTGTGTTTGTGTTGGGGATGGGGTGGAAATTTCTCTGTAACACTGATGACAATATTCTAAGCTTTCCTTATCCTAAAAGGTAAACCACTTCAGACAGCGCTTTAGTTTCTTTTGCACTTCTGTTTTGTGCTTGTAACTGGAAAAGCATGTCTTGCACTGTTCAGTCTCTCTGGTCACTTTAACCACCTCAGAGTTGTGTACAGTGATTATTCCCCCCCTGCCATCTGTATATTTTTGGAATCTTATACAAATCCCATTGCCCTTGGTTTTGTTTTAATGTACTAAACTATGTAGCTTATAATTTGACTTATGGTTTCTTTTTTTAACCAGCTGCTGCTTTGTCTTAAGGTGGTTCTGAATTCAACTTGGTATGGCACTGAAAATGCAAATGCTGCATTTGTAGCTGTTCACAATCTTGATATTACACCTGTGGGTTAAAGTGCAAGTTCATTTTGTATGGTTGTCAGCATAACCTAGTGGCTGTATTTAAAACACCAAGCAAATCAGAAATTGTCTGGTCAGATATTATATGATCATGGAAAACTGACATTTTTCCTGAAACTTCAGCTAGAAATTTTACTTCCAAAACATGGTAGCTTGTACCAGAAATAACATTGCAAATGCCTAATATGTGATAGACATTTAGCTTTCAAATAAACTTCTTGAGTAGTTTGAGTCTTTTCCAAAAAAAGGCATTTTTCTTAAGGATCAAGGAAATGATGAAAGGCTATCTGAGAGCAGACTTAAACTGTTGAAGTAACATTTGCTTGTACTGGTTTTCTATGGCCCAGAATGTTTTTTTACAGGTAAGTCTATCTCCAGATAGATACCTGCTATTCAGCTTAAAAATACTGCCATATACCTTAACTTTTAAAAAAGCAAAATTTTGAGTCAGAGGGTCAGCATGAAAGCTACAATTACTGTGTGATACAAATTCATTGAATGGTTATTTGTGCTAAAATATTCATGTAATGGACTAATTACCAGCTATTTGTGGCTAAATGCTTCCAAACAAGTGTAAACTTGTGAGTTGAATTTACTGAAAAGGTTTATTAGTACATTTTGAATATTTTTCACTTTATTACATGCAAACAATTTCCCCCTCCCCACCATCCCAGTATACAAATCGTTTCAGGTTACTCCAGAGTAGCATTTCTGGATGTGTTGGGGAATCTCTGGCTGTCCGTAAACGGAGCTGGAAAACAACAGCCAATTGTTACAGGAAATGTTCTCTGGGAACAGTTCCAACTTAGAACCTTCAGCTGAAGGAAGTATCACATGCTCCAGGATTGCAGGTGCATCCTGCTCCTCCATGTGCTGACAGTGGAATGGAAGGAGGCCTGTGAAGCTTAAGGGGTAGAGGGGATGGTTACAAGGCAGCTCTGAGAAATACCACAATAAAGGTACACCAGTGTTTTCTATTTCACATCCTAGAGAGGGAAACATCAAATGGCTCTTGGCTGGAATGTACAGCTGAAAAATGTACACATGGAAGAAATGGAATGAAGTAATTGTTTGGACAAAATAGCAGGAACATTAACTGCTGACACTGTGTTGCCCCTTGAAAAATAAAAAGGATGAATTTTGCAATATATGAACAAGCTGATTAATCACCTGAAGTAAATCTCTTTTCACTCTCTATGCCTGTGCACATTTATGTGAGTTGGTCTATCAGCCTTGAAGTAATGTTGGAAGTGATTAGTGATTGTCTCATCTTTTCAAAGGAGAGCCTTAAACCAGTGAGACTGAGATGTAATTTTCAAAATTGCATGAAAAATTGATTTATTTGTAACCACTGTTCAGTTTTAGTACTTGTGTCAAGGGCTGAAACTGAAAGAAAGGTCAGAGCTGACAGGGAAAGCAATTTCAAGTGTCTTCCATTTAGTTTCTTAACTTAAAACTACGGAGGCCAGCTTTACTGCTTTTCTAAAAACAGCACTGCTTAGAAACTGCTGTTTCATAGGAAGGTTGGGGTTTTTTTTTTCAAATCTGTGTAGCTGGTGAACATGGTGAAAATGAGACCAAAAGACACCATAGTGGTACTTTTTTGAGGGAAAAGCTGTTTGTGACAAGGTCTTTGTTCCCCAGTTGAACAGCTTCTATGTAATTACAGTATGTAAGGACCCTCCAAACCTGGGCTAATGGATGTAACAGGTGCTGAAGGAAGACATACCACCTGCTTAACAGGATAAATTTCACAGATTAAAGAACAAATGGAAGTAAATGGAACTTTGTCAGTTCCTGATACTCGGCATTAATAACCGAATTCATTAGTGCTACGAAGGGTGCCTGCGTGTAACTTCTTAATGTAAAAGGTTAAAACAGAATTGAACAGAAACTCAGTTGCTCTTACTCAGATCTAACAGTGAACTGTGGGGAGCACTAGGATTGCCAAAGGAATTTTCAACATAGGATGATGTAGGATATAGTGGAATGTGTCTCAGCACAGGAGAGGATTCCCTGATTCCTTGGTGTTCCTGATGGTTTAAAGAGGGTAACTAGCAAATTACAGTGATAGATTGTTACTTCATGAAGAAGTAAATTTAGTTTGGACTATTTTACAGCAACATGGCTGCTAGTTGTGAACTATTTTGTTCAATTCCAGCTGCATTTCTGTGCTAATTTGCACTATATGTGGGCCAGCCACTGTACCTTGTCCATGTGCTCTCCAGTCTTGCAGTTCTTCCTGGATCTCACCTTCCCTGTTAGAAGGGATGCACTCCTGGCTTTGGTTTACATCTAAGTGAACATTCCAGGATTTCTGTCCAAGCTTTGTGCCAGCAGAAGACACGGTAGGTACTGGACCTGACTGTCTCTGGAATGGAAAATGACAGATACAAAAACTGGTGGCTTGTTGAAGACCTAATAAATCTGGATTTGTTACACAGACTGCTTAAACCAGACTGATTAAAGGCAGTGATTAAATAGGAAATACTTCGCTCTCCAGCACACCTGGACAATTAAATTGTCCAAAGCATTCCTGTTTAATAGATTTTTCTTTAGTTGTTTAAACCTTGTTTAACTGCTCTGGAATGTTCAGTTTATAAACCTGGGATCTGTTTAATTGCCCCACTGAAATTCACGACCATTTACAAACCTATGTTTGTAGTGCTGTAAAGCTGCCTCTGTGTACTGAACGCCTGATGTGCTCTCACTCCTCCAGTGCTCCTGTCACCAGTTGCCACACTCCTCCTTTTGGCAGGATCCTTCCCATGGATGAGGAGGTCTTTAGCACAATGATGGATAGCAGAGCTAATACTTGAACTTCAACCAGAATGGAACGCTGTCAGAAATGTTACATATGGTGTTTGGAGTGCAGCTGAGTGAAGCACTTGTGACCCTGGCGATTCTGCAGTCAGCTGCTGCACTGGCAGCCCCAAAGCTTCTAGGTTTATTGTGAAATGGTCACTGACCAAAAAGTAAACTTGGCAAGGTCACAGTGCCTCGATGAAATCTAGACATCTGCTTTGCCTCTTATGCTGCACCAGTCTTCACAGTTGGCACAATTCAGATTCTGTGACTAAGAAGGGAAAGGCTGAGCAAAGCCTTTTCCATGTCTCACCTCCTTGCTGCATTTTTCACTTCTAAATCCCACCCTAAATGTAACTAATTAAAATGCATGCAAATGAAACAATTCACAAAAGTGTTACATTTTATGGATCCTGTGCTTTGTCCACTACTTCACATCGCAGACATTTCCAAGTAGGGGCTGAATTTCCCCTCCAATAGCCCTGTTTCACGTGGGACTTTCAGCAGCTTGTAGGCACAAGCCTTTTGTACTCATTATTACTAATAAAAAGTGATGAATCATAAACCTTGAGATAGTAATACTCCACGATACGGTATAATTTACTATGTGATAATAGCCTTTGTGATAATTGTTTTTATGACTACTGCTGATTTAGATTAATTTGAGTGGATTTTTGATCTACTGATTTAGATTATTATGAATGGACAACTAAAATTCCAAGCAAATAGTAGTTCAACTTCTACACAGGGTAATCTTTCTCCGTGAACTGCCCACAGTCAGTGTTTCATAACAAATACAGTCACACGCAGTGACAGATTAAATGGAGGTTAGTTCTTCCAGAGCAGCTTGTCAAAGAAGTTCTTCAAATATCTTACCGCACAAAGGTTAGGAAGCGGCGCCTTTGCTAGAGGCGTTTGGAGTTGCAGTCCAGTCCGCTTAGGCCGGGGTCTGTGAGCAGGGCTGAGGGCGGCGCGGGCGCTCTGAGGGCGGCGCGGGCGCTCTGAGGGCGGCGCGGGCGCTCTGAGGGCGCCTCCTTCCCGCCCCGAGACCCCGCCC
>VWYI01018882.1:0-14038 GCA_013399455.1 Anthoscopus minutus | reverse complement strand
GCCCGGGCTGCCATCCCGAGCGGTCGAGTAGGAGCCCGGGTTCCCCGGCGGGCCCGGGCCGCTCCCCGCCCTTGCCCTGCCGGCAGGACGGGCGATAAGGCGGTGTCTGGGGCCGCTGTGCACAGAGGTGACCGCGGCACCGGCGGTGGCGGATAACGGCGTCGAGTGGGGCGCTAAAAGCGGGACTGAGCCCTCTTGAGCCCTTCTGAATTACGGGTGGGTTGTCGGCTCAGAGCCATTTCCTTCCTGAGGAGGCTGGATGTGGTATTGGTGCTTGCTATGTACGTGTCTAGTTGCCGAGCAACGTAAAAGTGCTAAAATGACTTTAATCCAAATGATTCATTAGAGCAGTGAATACCACAAGTGGAAAGGTCAAGCGTTTTTATTACCTTTGCAGACAACTCCTAATTGGGACAAAGGGAAGAATTACGTAGTTGGGATAGTTGGCTGTGAGGAGAGCTTTGAAATAACTTCTTAATTTTTTCCCATCTAGCTAAACATCCAGAGATAAAAGCATTGATGAAGCCAGACTACAACCTGATCTGGGTGGTTGTGCTGATGGTTTTGGCGCAGTTGACTGCATTCTATCTGGTTAAAGACTTGGATTGGAAGTGGGTGGTGTTCTGGGCTTACGTTTTTGGAAGCTGTATTAGCCACTCCATGACTCTGGCTATTCATGAGATCTCCCACAACAGTGCCTTTGGCAACAGCAAAGCCATGTGGAATCGATGGTTTGGAATATTTGCCAACCTCCCTCTCGGTCTTCCCTACTCCATATCCTTCAAGAGATACCACATGGATCATCATCGTTACTTAGGCGGTGACGGCATCGATGTGGATATTCCCACCAACTTCGAAGGCTGGTTCTTCTGCACCCGTTTTAGGAAGTTCATATGGATTGTTCTTCAGCCTTTTTTCTATGCCATTAGACCTCTCTGCATAAATCCTAAACCCATCAGTCGACTTGAAATAATCAATTTATTGGCTCAGCTTGCCTTTGATGTGGCAATATATTATTTATGGGGAGTCAAATCCATTTTTTACATGCTTGCTGGTTCAGTACTTGGTCTTGGGTTGCACCCAATTTCGGGACACTTTATAGCTGAACATTACATGTTTTTAAAAGGACATGAGACCTATTCCTACTATGGACCACTTAACTTGCTCACTTTTAATGTTGGCTATCACAATGAACATCATGACTTCCCCAATATTCCTGGCAAGAGCCTTCCACTGGTAAGTTCACTTCCAAGGTTATTACTTTTTCTTAAATTAAGGCCTACTTTAACATAAAAATAAGGTAGAACACTGACAGAGGAGTGGAAATTGGGAGATTAAAACCAAAAAATACCCCACATAATAAGCTGAATAATGAAGGAGGTGATTATTTAGCATTTTAGTGGTACCCTGAACAAACTTCTAGTTTGTTGCTGCTCAGTCCTCTTCCATAAAAGTAGAGGGGAGGGAACACATGTCTCATGCTTTACACTAACTTTAGCTTTGTGTAATTGCAACCTATATTCTGAATTCTTGTTTGTAAGTATGCAGAAAACTAGTTAAGAGATTGCAGATAACTGGAGATTTGTTATCTCTGTCATTGAAATGTTAAGGACAGTATTGTAATGTGTGTTTATCCTTCAGTCTCTTCTATCAAGGACATCCTCTGGTCGGGGAAAAGAGAGGGTTTGAGGTACTGTTAATGTTTGTTAAACTATTGACAAATGTTTAATAACTTCTGTAGTCTGAAGCACTTCAGTTTCCTCTGTCTAGAGCCTTTGAACCCAAAATAAGCATCAGCTGTACGTTGGCAGTGTAGGACAGGCAGTGTTAAAGAGTTCTAAGCCAGGACTTAGACCTGTCATGCCTGCATGAGTAGCAGAGGTGAAGTTTCTCCTCAGTTCAACCTTTGCTTCTTACAGGCAGGAACAACTTTCTCACTGTATCCATGTTTCCCAGTTGAAGCATGGGAACACAGGCTTCAGGGTTACATCTGAATCTTCAGTTTTTCATCAGACACTAAATTTGCAATTTGACAGCAGCTGTGGTGTTGGTCTTGCAGCTTTGTTATTGCACTTGGCAATACTGAGACCTTGCAAGATCATCCCTCTGAAGTCTAAACTTGATTGGTATTTCTGTTGTCAGTGATGGAACTGCAGCTGAAATAACTATACCAGCACTTTTAGCAGGGCAGGTAGATAATGCGATTAGTTTCTTGAGGCTTTGTATGTTTCTTTTATTTTTTTAGATGGACGTTTGCTTTTATTCATAGATTTAAATCTTTCAAATGCAGCAAAATTTGCCTTAACTCACCTTTGATAGTTGGGTCTGTGCTGTGAACCAGCATTTCACTTTTTGGATGGGTACTTTAAATAGGGCATGATTTTTTCCAAGTATTTAATTCTACGGTTAGAAACCCAGTTCTGCTGCAGGATTCATAATCCACAGCTCTGATAAGAAAACAAAGCCTTCTTTTGGAAAAGTGCAGTTAATTTGATTGGATTGGACTCTGCTGTGCTGTGTGCTAATTACTGAACACTTGATTCTTCAGCACTGGTGGGTTGAGAGTTACTACTGTTGAGTAAAAGTACATTGCCTAGGTGCACTAGGTGTCATGATGGGTCAAAATAAGCTTTGCCTTCAAACCAGCCATGGAAATACCTTGGGTTTGTTTGTTGGTTATACAGATTGATACTATTCTTCAGACTAAAGCTATGGAATTTTGTGAGAAATCCTTTTTGTTCTGTTCATGTTTTTAAGGCTTTAAGTGGTTGGCCTTAAATAGCAGTACAGGCACCTAGCTGAACATGGTGCTCTCAGTCTAAATAGTGGTCTAGTTAACATGTGCAACTGAGAACAGTCTTTGGAAGCAGTTTATACTCATTCTTTGAAGTCTGTCTTCAGAAAAAAATATTCCTCAAAAATAAAATGCTTTTTTTTCTCCAGAGTACTGGGATTTGAAACTACATATAAAAATAGCTGTCTAAACAGCTCTTCCTAGAACTTAATACATCCTTTTTACTGTTATTTTTATATCTATGAGTCAGCACTGAATTGAGCCACACGGTTTAAACAGCATCCAAACCACTTGTTTTGTGAGCTCCATCCTGAAAGTAGCATGGTGAAAGGACTTCAGAGAGTTTGTGGAGTGTCTTCTGGCCAGCTCCAAAACATTCACAGGAGATTTACTTAATAATTTGAGAATTGCTTTTTCCTTCAAGGAAGGTTCACTTCGTGGCATGAGTGGCCTTTCCTGTAGAATCTAACTAATGGAATTAAACTTCCTGTGCTGTTTCACATTACTAGGTTACACACTGAGGGTTGTAAAGTTACCTCAACTGATGTTAATATAACCAGTAAATAAACCTCATATCTCTCCTTCAGGTGAAGAAAATAGCAGCTGAATACTATGACAACCTGCCCCAATATAACTCTTGGATAAAAGTACTGTATGACTTCGTGATGGATGACACAATCAGCCCATATTCACGCATGAAAAGGCAATTAAAGGGTGAAGTGAAGCAAGATTAAACTTCTGGCAACCAAAAAACTTTGAAATGTCTGCTTGCTTTAAAGTGGCTGGTATAAAGGTTTCCTGCTAAAGCTGTTCACCTGTGTCCTGAATTAAGATGTACAGCAACATAGCAATGCATCTTTAAAGATTTTGTGGCAGACTCCTACCAGCTATAACATTCCTCAGTCCTCAGATTCATTGGTTTAATGTGTCTCTGTTTGCCTAAGGATCAGTGTTATATGCATAATGCAAAATCACTTTGTTACAGAATTTACTTTGGTAGGTGTTAAATCTATATAAAATGTCTGTCTGACTCCTAACAGTTTAAAAGTTCTCAATGTAGTATACTGCCCTCAACATGCTATTAGATGACTAGTTTTAAAATGCTGTACTTACCTGTTAATTCTAAACTAACATGTTAAACATTCTGTTGAGAACATTTCTGAACTGATGGTTGGAAGAACTAAATTTGCACAAAAGTGTTTAGTCTGCTTTTGTTTAAATATGTCATTTGAAGCAATGCTTTAAAGTTCCACCTTTTCTACTAAGAGTACCTTAAAGGAGCAATGTATTAGAATGAAACTGGTATCTTTGATATGGCTTCTATGACTTCTTTGTTAAAAAAAAAAGGTGGGGAATTCAGTGGTATTGCCAAGGGTCCCACCTACTGCCTGAGTTCCTTCTGCTGGCCTGTAGTGTGAGCAGGTAGTATTTCAGTAAATTACTATACCTGATGTCGGGTTTCATGTTGGAAAAGCCTTGTCACACTGTTTGGATGTTTTCTGATCTTTGAAGAAAAAATATTACCATGTTACTATGGTTTCAAATATAAATATTTATACTCATTTGGGAATTTGGCTTTTATGGAAATGTGAATTGATTGAAACAGATACTATTGTGGCAAACAAGTCTAGCTATAACCACTCACAGTACTACCTATTACCACATCAATCATTTGTGTACCCAGAAAGGTTGTTAAATAATCTTGTTTGTTTTTTTCCCCCTAAACCTACAGTACCCTCCATAAATACTTGTCTTTCTTACATATTAAAATGTGGTGAGAGGTGGTGATATCAAACTTCCTGCTTAGGGAATTTTTCATTGTGAGCAGACTCGGTGGACAGAGAAGAACCTTTCCATACCTCAGCACAGTATATTTGCCTTCTACCCTCTAATGCACTATTGATGGCTTTATGCAGTCAAAAATGGCTACAAAGCACCCTAAAATCTCAAATGTATAATGTATAAAATCTCTGTGGTATATTCTTGATTAATCTGAAAGATGGAAGGTGGCACTTGTAGCTGCTGCAGCTGAGTTTTAGATGCCTTCAGCTCTTGTATTTTGGGGTGTTTGTTGTTTGTGTTGAAAAGGTGAGTGCCTGAAAAGATTGTACTGGTACATCTTAACTCAGTCTCGACTGTGGTGCTGTTTTAATGTGTGTATTGTTTAAGTGTGGGCCCTTACCTTGGCTAAGCAATTGAAGTGGTGTGAAAGTCTGCCAGCCACCTACAGAGTGATTTCACTGTGCCCACAACCTGTGAGGTAGCCAGTGTGTTGCTCAGGGTGGAGTGTCATGTCAAAATAGACTTTGTCCCGTATTTTTACATGTAATTAAAAAGCAAAGATTAAAGTAATACTGGGTCAATTTTTGATTGGTCCCCTTATGCTGAAGGACTTTAAGCTTTAGAGAAATTTGGTATATCTAAAGCAGATTTGAGACCTTTCTACTGAATGGTGGTATAGATAACCTGTAAAGAATGACTGCCTTGCCTCCCTACTCAGAGGAAAGCTGACTTGGGTTGAAATACTTGTAAAGGCTCAAGAAGTTGCAAACCAGCTTCTTTTTAAGCCCCTTAATATCATTCTTTGTTTCTTAAATTATCTTGGGCATTGATGATTTATCACAGCTGGTTGAAGGATGGAATGCGTCTACAAAGTTTTATGGCTAAGAGCTAAAGTTAAGGTATTCAGTTATCCCACATGATTATTTAAGATAAGCAGACTTCAGAGTAAAAATTTTATACCTACTGTACTGTACATAGTAGGTAGTTAGTTATCTACTTCATGGAAATCCTGCTTTTAAACAGGGCTGAAATAATCATCTTTCTTGTTTAAAATTGCAAGTGTTGCTGTAAGGTGTTGTGACTATGATTTCCCCTTCCAGCTCAAATTATAAATACATTATTTTCACTTCCAAGAGGTACTGAATAGTGGGGAATTTTGAGGGAAGATATCTGTGCTTGCCATAATCTCTCTGAAACATTGCTATTGGCTACCCATTGGAGAACAATTTACTGTATTAGGTTAATCTGAGCTGTGAGATTTAAGTTTGGATCTCAACAATGGTCTGATTCTTGCAAGCATTGGTAGCGACCCTTCTTAGGCATATAATTCCTGTGTAATACATAAAAAAGCCTTAGTAGCTAGCATAAATAATAAGAATTGCCAAAAGCAGATCACTTGAAAGGTACTCAGCATAGTTTCATCCCAGAAAAAGTTAGAAGCATTTCTGAACCAGTGGTTATAGTAATTAGGACCAGCTGGCCCTACTTGACTTGATATATTCTAAATGAACAATGAATTTAAGTATGACTGGAGAAAGCACTGGTGTTTACTCCAAAGGCACATGACATAGAAATATGAAACACTTAACATTTTTTTGGAAAAAAAACCACATATGAACCATTTAGTTATTGTTTTAGGGAATTAAATGGTTTTCATTAACACAATTAACAGAAAGGGGTTAAGTATCACTTTTGAAACATTTTATCTGAAAGTTGGAGTGAGCTTTGACTAACTGGTGAATAACAAACTAAATGTAAAGAGCATCAAGAACCTTGACAGTTAACCCAGTTGTTTTTTCTAAATATGTTTAGATGGAATGAGTTAACTTTGGTGTTTCTACATGTTTATTAGTTTATTCCTTTCAGTTTGTCGGTTTGGAAAACATTTCCTTTATGTGAAATCAGTCAGGAGTTTTAACTGTCACCCAAGTATTTTAGTTGCAGTTAAATTGTGCAGAGCTTTGAATCCCCCTCAGGGCTTTTAGAGTAACCTGCAGTTTTCAGAATAAATTTCCTTGCATGGCTTTTAACAATCCCTGCCCCAAATTATCTGGAGCTCCTTAAGTGGAGTAACTAATGCATCCTGGAATCTGATTGTACTAGGCATTAGTTTTCCCACAGGACAGGCGTGGGTATACTCCTCTTTCAGAACAACCCTTGCCTCTGGCATTCCAAATTTGCTGTTGAACCTGTCTGCTTCCCAGCATTAATGTGCTAAATGGGTGCATCTGTCTGGTTGCTCCATGTTTCAGACCCAGGGCAGGGCTTCCTCCCTGGAACCAGAGCCCATTTGAGACTTCCAGTTGCATGTCTCAGAACTCCTCTGGTGAACTCATTAAGTGAGCACATAAGACAGAGTTCTCTGGGTGTTGAGATGTGGAATTGTTCATGGTAAGTGGCCACTGTCAGATGCTGAGGTCAGTGGCTCACATCTGCCTCCCTAACATTTCTTCCTTCCATCAGATGGAGTGGCATGCCACAGTAGCCAAAGCAGTTCATTCCTTATTTAATGATGAGGTTCAGCAGGTGATAACATCAGTGCTACAGACTGCAGCCTGCCCTACTCCTGGCTGGACTAAGAGGAGGAAAGTGACTTTGAAGCAGCAACCTTGTGTAAGTAGTTTGGCACAGCTTTTGGAAACTGTACTCCTCTGTAATTTGGAAGTCTCAAAAGACAGCAAAGCAAGTTCTGCTGTTTAGCTTGCACATTGCAAGGCACAGGAGACACTTCTGAGTCTACCAACATTGTTTCTGCAAGGTCCTGGGAAAACAATATGATAAATTTAGGTGTGTCTGAATCATGTGGATCTGCCTTTAGAACAGCAATCTGTAACTCCACACAACTATCTTTTCTCTAGCTTATCTTCTATTTAACAATCAAATCTGAAGTGGGCTACAAGACTTTAGTCAGGACAAATATGTGCAAAAAGTTTCCTACTGAGCCAAGAATGAAGATAGCATTTTTCTTTTCACTTTTTGACAGTGCTCTGCACTGCCTCTGCCCCCTATCCATACTTAAGTTAGCATCTGCTATGCTTTGGAACAGGATCATTCTTGTGGTTTCGATATGTTGTTAGCCTCAGGAAAAGGGAGAGGAGAATGGCACATGAACAATTTCTTGATCTTGTCACAAAAGAAAGAAGATGACTGGAGGCAAAACCTTGAGGCATGTCTGCTAAGAGGGGTGGTAGCTATATATGCATAACAAAATATTTGTCTCTATTGGGTGAAAAGGCTCGTTCCTTAAAGCAGTTTCGATTTTCTGTGTACAAAGGATCATTGTTTATTTAGTGATACATACTATAGCCTAAGCAGAACTTCCCACAAGGAGCAGTGCGGGTGCAACACTAAAGGTGTGAGCAGGAATTCAGCTGCCTGCACTTGCCTGCTCTTTGCTGCACATGGAGCCCAGACAAGGTGAGCAGACAGGATATGGACACTTGACTCATCTGGCTCTTTCTGCCCTTCACCTTAACTTCAGATTTTCTTATGCATTCAAACCCTCCTGCACCCCACTTCCTTTATTAGCTGTTATGAAGAACGATCATGGGACACCTTGAATAATAAATGTGTTTTGTGCTGGCACTCTTGACAAGACTGTAGTGCTATTACTACTCTTTGATAGCATTTCCTCCCTTATCTTGCCTTGCAAGTCCTACTTTGCTTTCTTGATCCATACATACACAGGAATATCACCATAAAAGGAAAGGAAAATTCTTAGGTGGACATGCCAGGGCTTGAGGACTCTACTCCTGCCTAAGATCATCTGCAGCTATCCTCAAGTACGGTAGCAGGAATGTTCTCTATATATCCATAAAGGAGAAATCACTTAATATTTTCATTGGTCCACTCAGCAACTCAAGAGAATTGAGTGTATCATTTATACTGTTGTAGTATTATGACCTAAGACTGAGAGAAAATAAAGCTTAGGGAGAGAGCTTATGTTCAAGGGGTGGTTAGAAAAAAGATGGAAGGAGATTCCCTTTTTACAAGAGTAACATGGAAAAGATGAGGGGTAAGGGGTGCTTCCAGTTGGAAATGAGGAAAACCATTCCACTAGTTGATTGTTCTCTTTGTAAAAAATCTCCCCAGGGAAGTGGTGGATTCTCTCAAATCAAGCACTTGTAAGATTTAGCTGGACAGGGTGCTGGGCCATCTTGTCTAGACTGTGCTTTTTGCCTAGAAAGGTTGAACCAGGTGATCACTGAGGTTTCCTTCCAACCTGGTTGGTTGATTGATAATGATGATGCTCCATTTTGGATCTCTGGGAATCACAGCTGAAGCTTCAAGCATGATTTACAATTAAAAGCAGGCACATCATTATCATCTGCTTTATATACAGGGACTTAATTTTTTCGTCTTATGAGTCGGAACTTGAGTCACTGAGGCTCCCGCTTCCCTAGGAGAGGGAGGGAATGTCACCCCATGTTGAGCAAAAATCCCCATGGTAAGAACAAGCTGCCATGAGCATCAATATTTTAAAAATCCAAGTCTGTGGTGAGAAGTTACATGTGGTAACCTCCAACATGTACCTTTGGGTAAAAAGGTGCAGGAGGATTTCTTGTTAGCTGGCCATTCTGAGAAGAATTTAAGATGTAAGGTACTATTCTCTATTACGGTCAGTCTTAAAAGTTAGATCTGTTGTTCAGGGTATTTATTTAAATGAATTCAAGTAGGAGATTAAATGATCTCCCTCTTAAGTGTTTAAATAAGTAGAGGGGGATGCTTATAGATTAGATGTTGCTTACAAAAACTGTTTCATTGGGACTTTTCCCTGAAGGCTTGTAGGTTTCATATCTGTCACTTGTCATTTGTCGTAACTTAAGATACTTCCTGATTTTCAAAATTTATCTGTTTAAGAAAAATAATTGAGAACTAGCTTGTTAAGTATCTCTTAATGCAAATGTTTCCTAGGATGAATCATAGTAGCACAGCACATCTCCAATTTCCAGACTCTACTCTCTCCTAGGTAACCCTCCCAGCTTGCCATCTGTGGGCAGTTTATTTTGATAAGGTGGAAGGAAGCTGTTAGCAGCTCTGGGGACCTGTGCTGGCACAAACATGTCACTGTACTTGGAAAATGCATGATTAATGGTGTGATAGCATCCAGTGCAGCACTTTCCCAACCTACTTTCACAGCTCTGTCCTCCCAGTGCTTCTTTCAGTGTCCTTGTTCTGGAAAACACAGCCAGTTTTCTCTGATGGTTGAAAACAGCTATTTGAGCATTGTAAACACTTAGGAGGGTTAGCTTGTGCCTGAGAGATTTCTCATTCAGATCAGAATACTATTTTCTTTTTAGCACTAGAAGAATTCATTTGTAAAATGTAAACGGTTATAAGAAGGAAGCATGCACTGTATCTTTTATTCTGGAGACAGTTTAATTAAGGATGCTTTAGAGTAGTAGATTGTGATGACCTTTCTTTTAGGTGCAGTATAAAACGGTGAGTGATGGATTTAGTACAGCTTCTTTCCAACCTGCCTCTTGAAAACAGGTACAGGAACTGCAGAACTCTTCACCAGTGGAGAGTTAGTCTCTTTTGGGAATTGTCCAAACGTATCACCTGCACAGTGACTGATGCAGTTCTTCATACATTATTTGATCCTAACAGTGCCAAGAGAAGAGGAAAAATACCTCAGACAGTGGTAAAAAATTACACAATATTTAGAAGTGAAGTGTATTATTTCAGGAAGTGAAACAAACCAGTTCTATGAGTCACTAGCTGCATTTCAAAACATTTACAAACAAAAACCTAAATAAGGCAAACCCCCACTACCCTGGCTCATAAATGAGGTTCTCCAGGGAGAGTCACCTCTGGGATATAATTCTCAGAGGCCTCAGATTCTTACAGCTCTTGATGCCATGCTAGTTTAGATGGCAGTTTCACTGAGAAGGCACTGCCCTCCTCACCACAGGAGCTGCTGAAGTGACTCTTTCCCATGTAGTTCTGCACAATGAACAGACGAGATCAACCTTTGCTGGTCCAACTTAACTGTTCCTTAACCTCTTTCATTGGTCACTCAAAATGAGAGTTTTGAGGAACAGAGTATTTCCACTGAAATAACAGGCTTCAGAAGGTGATGTCTGTCCACAGCCTTAAGAATTGTTTTTGCTTATCTTGAGTCAGCCAATTAAACCAAACAGAGATGTGCATGGGATAGGAGAGGTAGATGCACTAGGTCAGTAAGATGAAACTTTTTTAGCCTTTTAAAAAATTTTTCCAGTATTCATAGCAAGGTCTGTAGAGGTTTTTGTCAGACTGAATTTGTCTAGCAGATAGGAAGTAGCATCTGGAAATGGGAGATAAGTATCTCATACTGCAAAACATATTTCAAAATGCCTAACTGAAAACAGTCTTCGGATGAATATAATATAGGACTCTCAGACATATATTTAAGCTGCTTTTGAGATGCAGAATAACATTTTTGGTTAACCAGAAGGAATATGTTCTAATATTTAACAATCATTGCTGTGTTAGAGGAGATGTTTTAAATTTTTGTGGCTGTTTGGTTAGTGATTAGCAAAGGGAAAACAACAACCAACATAATCTTTAAAGGTTCTTGGAGCCACAGATCCCATTTAAATTTTATGAAAGGTCACTGACCATCAAAATAAAATAACAATGAAAGGAAATAGTTTACTAACTTCTCTCTGGCTAGTGTTACATGTGAAAATGTTAATGTATTCTGGCTGCAGTACACTCTTGGCAACACATGGAGACCTAGACACAAGCTCTGCAATAACAGCAATTCCTATATATTAACTTCAAAATTATAGTAATAAAGATGATTGAGCAGCTTTCCTTTCAGTCATTACAAGGAACAATGCATAAGGAAACTTGATTTACAACAAACTTCCTTTACAAATCCAAATAATGAAAAGAGTGATAAGAAATAACTAAGATCATGAAGTGTGTTTTATGTCCCATCTCAGATTTATATCTCTTGCACATCAACAGAAAAGGTTGAACATCTTTGTGTGTCATCATCATGGTGGGGAGGAAGGTTTTTGGCAAGATGTGGTGCACTCTAGAGGCCTTGATTTCTAACTGAAAACTCAGCAGACATAAGAGCTTATGGCCAGGTTAATAATCAGTCTGGGAATGTCAGTGAAGTCCCAGGCACCACACTAAGAAATAACCTTGATATCCTGGTAAGCCATCTACACACAGTGCATCATCTGCAGCTGAAAAGGGAGGCTTTAATTTCTGACCTTAACACAAACATCAGGTTTGTTTAATGCAGAACCAGGTAATGTCAGTTTGAAATCCATCTAAGTATGCTGCAACCTTAACCATTCCCACCAGTGTCCAGCATCAGAAGAGCGTCTTTCCCAAGGGAGCAATGAGCCTTACACACTTGAATATTATCTTACCTGTTTGGACACTGAAGACTTCACTTTCCTAAAAGCTTCTTCGAAGTGTTTATGAGAAATCTTGATTTCTCCTTAAAGAACAAAGCATAATAAATTACTAAAATTGCAAACAAGTGACACTCAAGTGTCTGTTTCATTTATTTCAAGGCAGCATTCATGAAACCTAGCTAACTGAATTCCCTTAACCTTTCTGGAAGTGAAGCCTTCAAATTCTGCTGCTTCCAGTTCTGGGCTTTTTTTTTTTTTACATAGATTGAATATTAAACTTCCCTGTTATTTAAGAAGTACTTAGAAAACATTTTGCCATCATTCCAATTTTACTCAATTTCTAAATAATTGGCTTCATATCATTGCCTTCTCTGGCATTGCCCAGAAATGATGAAAGCTTTCACCGATAAAACTCTGTGTTTAAGTTTATGCAAATTGCCTTTTTGACCTTAATGCAGCTACCCACAGTAATTATTCCTAATAATAACCTTTTGAACAGGTTTTCTTAATATGCTAAAATATAATCATACCTCATATAAGTAATGGATTCCTCTGCTGTCACAAGCAAGTACCTGGACTAATCTGGATTTAAGAATCCCATGATGCTACTACATAAAGATTAATTAACAGCTAACACTATGCACAGGTATCAGATATGACAGAAATACAAATTGTAGTCTGGTTTGGTGCATTCTTTTAATCTCTTTCACTAGGATGATTATTGCTTTTATTTCTACCTCTGCCACATGAAACAGGATAACGTTAATATATTTCGGGTCTGAGTTGAACAAAAAATCTTCTGCTGATACAGTAAAAAGATACAAGTAAAAAGATACAAAATCAAAAATTAAATACACCTTGTCTAAGATATTAAGCAGAAGAGCAAATAGTCTACAGTTATGTGTTAAAGGTAAAGATGAAGGTAAAAGTTCACTGAACTAAACATACAACCTGACTGCTCTCTCATTTCACTTCTCTGGAGCTCATGTTCAATGTTCCTATTACCAGATAAAGTTATACCTGGGAAATCTGAAGATGCAAGTTTAAAATATCAGGAACTTAACCTATTTGCCCAAGGAATGTTATTTACAGTAAGAAAAAGGTTCAACTTGGGACTTTCCCAGAAGACACATTACTCTTACACTGCATCATTAAAATTCCATAGAACAATAAAATGAAGCTAAGAGAATTTAATTTTGCTTTCACTTTTGTTTTCAACCATGTAATTTTTAATCAATCTGAGACAATGCTATAGGGAGCAAGAAAATCTCCTGTTAGGTAGTTGACCTCTCACTGCAAGTAAGTTAGACTACTTCAGGCTTATTATGTGATAAAATCTTGTCAAAAGCTTGATCATGTAGAAAATGTAGCTGTGAGAAATCTAGGCCTTTGTTACTTGCATTAACACACTTTGCCTCGATTTCTGACAAAACCATTTAGTCTGAGTAAGTAGGTACAAATATTTTATTGTTTAAAACCGTTTATATTGTTAACTTAAAATAATGAAGTATATCAACAGGTACAATCTTTTAAAAATAAGACAAAGTACTGAAGACTCTAAATATGAAATTGGTGTTTTCCTGTTTACATAGATGAGTGAGGGTATAGGTGGTTCCTATCAAATAAGGACCAGATCTTGCTTTTCAAACTCAACTGCAAAGATGCAAAACTTAATTCTCACTTGTTAAACCACACTTGCTCTTAACTGCTCTAACAAGAAGTCTCATAAATTCTCTGCTTAGGATCAGCCTTACAAAACTGCAGGTGATGTGGGACCACTGGCTATCTTTTATAAAAATCTACAAAAAAGGATCATAGTTTAGAAGGTCTGTATTTGTCACTGCAGCTGAAACCACTTTTATGCACCATCTTCAGTGGTTTGGAAAAGGGAGGCAGAAGTGAAACTCCAAGTTTGCAAATGATAGTGAACCTTTCTGGGCAGTCAGTGCTGGCCCAGTGATGAGGAAGTCCAGGGGTACTTGGGTACTTCATGAAATCTGCCCAGTTGTTAGGAATTTCCCCAACAAACTTACATATCTGGCAATTCTAAGAGCACAGTGACTAACATGATCAGCTTGCCTAGGCCTGTTCAGGTTGGCAA
>VWYI01018881.1:0-38477 GCA_013399455.1 Anthoscopus minutus | reverse complement strand
GGAGTGAGTTTTTCTCCTCTTCAGTTTGACATCAGCTTGGGGTTACATTTTCCATGTTTTGGATTTCTGTTTGCTTAACTAAAGTTGTAGATATCCAGTTACTGAACTACCAGTGGAACGCATTCCACTTTCAATTTAGTATAGTGCATGTTTACTTGTTTTTTTTTTTTAAATTACAGGATTTTTACTACATAAATATACTTAAAAATAAGACAAAAGGTATGCTTATATATAATCTCCCATAGCCCAAAAAAACAGCTTCTCCAGCAAAAGTTGTAATGTTTAGTGTTTCCTTTTCCTTTGTTTTCTCTGCTTGTTTTTCAGTACCTTTCTCCCTATGAATTGTGAAAATAATAGAAAACACTCCTTTGAAGTAGTTTTGATTATTAGGAAATATTAGTATTACAAATTAGAATACCTAGCCCCTGAAATGTTACTTGTTGGTTTTTTTAGTTTAGCATTTAACTATGTATATTCAGCTCAAATTTCTAAGCAGATTAATGGTTGCAGGACTTCATAAAAAAGACTGAATTATAAAGTTCAAAGGTATAACTGACTACTTTGCAAATTCCTGTTATAATTTATTAACTTGAAGTGTGGTCATTGTGTTGTGCAAAGGTTCTGCTGCAGGCTATGAAATAAGCAGCTTATTGACAATTTACCAGTTTTCTTAGTTCAGAATCAAGCAATTAAATTATGAATTACTTCAGTTGACTTCATTGGGATATAATACATAAAGTAATGATAGTAAATCTATAATACAAGGAATGATGAGATTAGAATCCATTATGAATTGATCATTTGACAGACCTAGTTTGTCTGTTTCAAATATTCTTAAAATTCTTTTTAGAAATGTATTATCTTCTTTTCCCTTAAGGCATATCTTACACCAATAGGTTACACATACAGAGAGAATGAATTGCTGTGTTTTGAGTTACAGGCTCTTGCAAAGCTGTCTTTTAAAAGTACTTGCTTCATCACACTACGCTCTAAAGCATTAGAACTTCTGATTTTGATAGAAATGGCAAATTAACACAACTAAATTAGGCTTTTCTGATGCTGAAGGCTTTTCTGATGCTCAGTAAAAATACAGCTTTTTCTGTACTTAGCTGACCTGCTATTTCTACTTTTACTAGCTTCTTAAATAATCTCTATTATTTTAAAACCTAGGCAGAAATTTGAATTTCATTTCTGACACCATAAGCCAGGAAACCAGAATTCTAATGAAAGAGAGGCACCTTAGCAAGTAGCCTAATTCAAGGAAGAAGCAAAATGGTAGGAATTACATCTCATGGCTGCTGGCCATAGGAACTTTGGCTGTAGGCTGAAGGCTGTAGCAGCTATGATAGAAGGTCTGCAGACTGCGGTGATATATACGGTGACTATATCAGTGGCAGGTGAGGGTCCAAAAACTTGGAGTAGTCAGACAGAAAGAAAAGTTTCTCACTTTGGCTGTATATGAGAATAGCACTGTTGGCATCAGCTCTGCAGAGGAAGAACAAAACAAGAACAAAATATGCTCTATTTACTTCCGGTGTAATAAAATGAAATCTTTTTCTCCTCATGAAATTCCAACACAGTTTAATCTAATTTTTCAGCAAGCATCATCAGTTCCAAAAATATATTTATTTTGTACAACCATAGCAAAAAGGATTGAAAGACAAGATTAAAGCTATGAATGGCTCCCAGCTGAAAGAGAAATGGAGAAAACAGGACTGGCATTGCATAAATATCTTTCCTTAAACAAGCTTTTTGAAAAGTCACACAATTGAAATTCAGTTCAAGTTTGACCAAGGTCAAATGCAGAAGAAAATTCTTAAATGGCAACTATCCCAAATAAATTTTCTGTTGTTCAACTTTGTTCCTTACAAGAGAAGTTTACTAAAATTTCTTTATTAGAAAAAATGATACAAATGCAGTCTTTTGATCTATATTAAAATTTCTATTTTAAATTTGGTTCTGCTGAATTCCAAAAGGAAATACACATTATTGGCAAAAAACAAGCAGAAAGAGGACAAAATTCAATACAGAAATAACATCCCTGGTGTAAAAGTTCTGTCTCCTGAACCAGTAAGTGGAACTTCGGCACATGTATCAGTCAAAAGCATTCATGGCCCATCTTATACAGATTTTAAATCTTATGAGTATCAAATGGCATGGAGCATGTTTTAGTATTGGAGGGAGGAGTTGCATGAATGAGAAGCAATATATAGTATTTTTCAAATTTTGCTAGAAGTTCAAAATCACATGAATACATTTTGGGTGTCATTAATATATTTTCTTCTAAGTTCTGAGAGGCATAGAAGTGATAAACCTGTGGAAAGTACTGCCTGATGGCTTTAAAACTGTTACCTGAAAGCTAATGGTGATTTAATAGCTTCAGTGATGATTGATCTATCTCTTGCATACTAGAAATTGTTCCAAGAAAACTCATTAGAAAGAATACAAAACAAAAAACAAGAGCACAGTTGGACACAATGTCCTTCTGTAGTAATTGTAATGTGATTTAGAAGGATATTACACAGAAATATGGGCATTACACAGAAATATGGGCATTACCCAGGAGGATATTACTGAAATTGGACATATCTGATAGATTTTTAAAAGCTTTGATTTTTTTCCCTTGTTTCTTTTCTATTGTGACAAAAAGTCCAAAAGTCATCTTCTGGAAGAAGAGGTTGAGAGAGATTTGATGAGAAAGATTGGTGAAATAGTTTCATTTAAAACTATTTAAAGATATTTTAAACTCTTTAAATTCTTTTTAAAATAAATACTTGAAGCCAGCAAAGCTATTAAAAATCTTCTGAATTCTCAAATTCTCCCCTAAGATAATTTTTTTTTCTGAAAGATTTACAGTTTTCCAACCAGTTTTCCAGGGAATTAAAAAGAAAAAAACGACCAAACAAATAATAAATAACAAAAGCACCAAAAAACCGTAAACTCCAAAAAAGCAAACAGTTGAAAAATATTTCTTCCTCCACTGACTCTTCCAGCACAGAATCCAGATATGCAGTCTAATACAGAATTCAGATTTCTGTTTACTTTCTGTAGTTATGGATTAAAAGGTTTCCTCCATCTAATTATCTTCAAACTTTTCCTTTATACAATGCTTTTTATTAGTCTTTTTTTTCTTTTTTGCTAGCTCTTTTTTAAAGGTAAATGTTATTGCTTTAGAGTAGACTACTATCAAACTCATCACATTTAAAGCAGGAAACTGAACTCCAAAAGGAGTCTCAAAGGAGGGGAAAGGCCTTGCTGATATGTACATCCATTAAGCAGCTGTGCTTGCCAAGTCCACGTACATTAGCTACTTTTGTGAGTTTAACAAATTTCATCTGAGCTTTCATTCCACTGACCTAATTTAACAAGAAGGAAATTCAATAACATCCCCTAATATTTAAGCACTATTTCCCAAGAGGCATTTAACAACATTTCCACATCAAAAAATAATGTGTGGATAATGGACTATATATACTGGGGGCAACAAGAAACTGGAAAAAGGGGAAAAAAAAGAGGAAACACTCCCCCCATACACACATGCACAAGAGAGTGAGAGAAAAAAATCTATATACCCTTTTCAAAAAAATCCAATCATTTCCCAAATTTTAGGGAAACTGGGAGAATTTCAGCTTTGAATTTCTTATGGTACTTGAGAAGAAATATTTCTAATTATCTTAGTATAAATCTTAGTTCTCTGTCACGCAGTATACCTTTGTCTCAAAAGAACACAAGTATGAGTTGTGATAAATAATTTCCAAAGTGAAGGATCACATCTCCAGTTTGTACATGCTGATATAATTCCACATATGTAGCATATTCAGCATTAGTAGCTTATATTAGAATAGATTGTTCTGTGTATTAATCAAAGTTCACAAATGAAGTAAATGTCAAAATTTTAGAAGAAAGGGAAAAGGGGTACATGAAATTATGCATAACTTGATGTTTGTTTATATCAATGGAAATGAGCGTCTGTGAGTTACTGAGAATAGTGTTTGGGCCAAAATCCTTAATAGCAAAATTCTTAAAGCAGTGGCTTTGAGAAGTTGTTTGGACTTTCAAGTGCTGGGAGAGAAGGGAAAATGTTCTCCTGAGTGAATATAACTTGAAGACAATAACTGGGTTCTGAAAAGAATATGTCCAGTTATTAACATTCCTGCACACAGACATACGGTTTTTAAACTATTTCACTATATTTCATAGTGTATCCACTTTAAAAATCCTGACATTTTATTATAAACTCTTTTAATCAAACAGGCTTACTGGAAAAACCTTCAGTAACATATTATATCAAATAGAAATACAAGAAGAATTTCTAAGACTTTTACATAGCTTTTCTTTGAAAAATAAGGATATTTAGGATGATGGTGAAATACAGTATAAAGTTATTGAAAGAAGAGCACATTTCTTACCTATTAAAATCAGCAAAGAGGAGTAAAAACAACAACAAACCAAGCTTATTGCTACTTGAGTTTTTTGCCATATGTGGAAGAATATTCAAGGAAATGCAATAACCATCCATAGTTTTTATGGGTATGCTAGGAAGAATAGCTAAAACCATCCTGATTAAAGTTTGCAGAAACTACACCCTGTTAAGATTACAAAAAGTTACAAAATTACAGAAAGGATTTTATGATTTACTGGAGGAAAAAATTACCAAATGGTCTCACTAACAAAACTGCTAATCTTTAAATGCTAGTATAGAAATAAAATGAAGAGAACTTGACTAAGTTTCTCTTGCTGAAATAATATCTCATGGTTCTGTTAGATGAAGGAAGAAATAAAATAAAGCAAAGTAAAACCAAAAGACAAAACTGGAGACAAAAAAGAAGTGAGTTGGGAGAGGCTTGTCTTTTCCCTCTGATACCATTTCCCACAATGAGATAAATTCAGTATTTCAGGATACTTGAAAAACAGGCCCTCATATTTTTAAAAATGTTTCCTACAATTTAAGGCTAAGCTTGCATCAATCCATATTGCAAGACCATCTCAAGAACTTTGTCTGTTTAAAAGTTTGTTTCTTGTCATGATGTAATTTTTCTGATGCATATGATATTCCCTTTTACCATTTAAAATACCCTGGAGAACTGGTGTTTTACCATTTGCAATTTCTAAAACTACTTTGTGTTAGAGTTCCGTGTCTCTTGATACTAAGATTAATAAAACACTGGAATTCTTGTAAATGAAATTGGGTGGAAAACATTTGAAGCAAAGGCAGCAGTATTTAATGTGTAAGTTTCAGCAATATTTATCCACCAGGCTAAATAAAGAGCACTCTTAGAAGTTTCTAAATTGAATTTTTTTTATGACACTCTTACTTTTTCTGTTAAGGAAGTATTCTTACAGCAGCTATCTGATATATTCAGTGTTCCCTCTATATGCATAACCTTTATACTTCTGCCCAGGTTGCTTTCTATGTCATTATGTTTTGTATATGAACGGTACAGTAGCAGTGATGTTGGACACTAGGGAGTGAATACACTTCAATTTACATTATCTCTTCTCTGTTTACTTTCAGAATTTGGTTACTATATACATTTCAGAGATGAGCTGCTGGAAACTGCTTGGCTGCATCAGAAACTAGATACATAAAAAACAAGACAAGGAAAACAGAACTTTGCACTCCACTGCCAACTGACTAGAAAAGCATCAGCAGTGGAGAACTATGACAATACAGCAAGTTGTATTACTTCTGCTGCTCTGGATGTGGCTGCCACATCCCTGCCATATGGAAATGCTGTTCAGAAGGACTCCTGATCTCAGACCCAAAGGCATTGGAGGACGTGCTTTAGGGAATGATGGGAAAGCAATTCACCGCCAGAAGAGAGGCTGGATGTGGAATCAGTTTTTTCTTTTAGAGGAATACACGGGATCTGATTATCAGTATGTAGGCAAGGTAGGTTTCTCATAAGATTTTCTGTGTAATTTTCAAGTATTCTTATCTTTCCACAGTCTTACTTTCTATATTTTATTCTAATGTGTAAGAAGCAGATTTCCAAGAAATAGATATACTATTTCTCCTACTAGAATCACTAACGTTTAGAGTGGCTGAGATATACTTGAAGGAAACAAATGAAAATATTTTTGACAGATTTTTTTGTTTCAGCACATTATACCTACCAGCAGCCCACTCAGTATGTCTTCGTTATCAAAGCATAATATTATATAAATCATTATAAAATAATTTTCCAACTCTGTCTCTGGATATTTTATGTTTCATACAAGATATTACATTCTTTTTCTATGCTCATGTTTGAGGAATACAACCTATTTTGGAAAAAAAATATTCTTCCTCTGTACCTCTCCCTGAAAATCAATAACTGCAGGGGTTAAAGTTTATTTGTAAGCCATGTTATATAGAGGTCAGGTGATTAGGAAGTGAACTTCAAAGAAGACAGCAGACTGGTACATCTGACTGTGTAGCTTCCTAGTGATATACAAAAATAACACTAGAAGTGTCCTTTATTTTCTGTTGATTTTTAGGTTTTCCCATGTAATTTATTGAAAAATGTATAATGTATAATGTCACAATAAAATTCAAACAGGTACGAGACATTAATTCAAAATGGCAATTTTCTTGAAAATTAAATTTAGTGTCAGCAGTAATGGGTACAACTTAGCACCAATGGTTGGTTCCAAACAAAGAAATTCAATTTTCTATAAAGCAAATTTTCAGTATTTACATGGTTTTGAACTTGAAAAAGACCACAATGAAATACTGACTTCTTGAAAATCATGGAATCACAGAGCAGTGAAGATTGTAAGGTATGTTAGGAAATCATCTAGTCCAAATTCCATGCTCAAAACAGGGTAAGGTTGATCATTCTCAGGACTATGTCATGTCAGATTTTAAATAGCTCCAAAGGTAGAGACTCCACAATCTCACTGGACAAATAATTCAAGTGTTTGCCCATGCAATCAGTAAAATATTTGTTTCTATATTTAAAGGGTATTTCTTGTATATCACATTTTGCCTATTGTCTCTTGCAATGTCACTGAGCACCACTGAAAAGAAATTTGGCCTATCTCCCTCACTTCTTCCCAACAAGTATTTATATATATTAATAAGGTCTGTGCTGAGCCCTCTCCAGGATGAACAATCTCAGCCCTCTCAGCATCTCCTCATATTAAAAATGCCTTAATTCCCCTACTCAACTTTCTGGCTATTTCCTGGACTCCTTCCAGTAGTTTTGTATGTTTCTTTACATGAGGAGCCCAGACCTTGAAACAGAAGTACAGACATATCTCACCGAGGCAGAGGAGAGAGGAAAGATCATCTCTCTTGATGTCCAGGTGATGCTCTTCCAAATGGAGCCCAGGGTGCTGATGACCTTTGCTGCAAGGGTACATTTCTGGCTCCTGGTCAGCTTTCTGCTCAAAAGGACCCCAAGGTCACTCTGCAAAACTGTTATCCAGCCAGTTAGGCCCCAGCATGTACTTGTGTATGGGAAAATTATATTATAAAATATTTCTTGGAAGAATTAAGGACACTGGAGGTTTTGTGAAGGGAAATGCTTATTAAAACTTATGAAATTTAAACATTAAAAATTTAAGAGTGTAGGCTTATTAATGAGCAAGCCATTTTTTTATTTGTTGCTTTGAGTCTGAATTAGCATTAGCATTTAAAAAATGCACCCATTTCCAAAGCCTTTTGAGAGTCTTGTAAATAGTCCCTATATTTATTTCATACTTTTCTCAAGTGCAAAGTCATGACTCCCAAATAGGCCAGTTCCTCAGTCTGGGTCAGGCTGATAGCCCATGAGAGTTGACCTTGCCCCCAAAATAAGAAGAAGTGTATCAAAACACTATTGTATTGAAAGTATATTGCTTAAAACAGTCCTAGGAAATAAACAGCTTTCCAGGGCACCCAGACCTTGATATTATTTAAAGACCCTCAGAATCATGCTGATTACTTTTTTCCTATTGTATAATTGCATAGTATTTATGATTTCAAATCATGAAGTGGGAGTGGTATTACTTAAAAATTTTCTTCCAGTCATAAATAAGTGAAGGAAGACTCTTTAGAGAGGAAAGGGTTAACATTTTTTAGACTAACTCACCCGCATTAGAAAAAGAGAGCTGTTGATAAACATTGAACTACTTTGGCTGAGGGAAAAGAAGTGTTTTCAAATGTGAAGTGATAAGTAAAGATAAGTAAAATGATGGATTAAGAGTACAGCACTTAGAAGAAACTTGATGAGCAGTTAAGACAGGCCTTTCATCTAGTTGCCCTGCTTAGAATAAAACAGTTGTTAATTTGAGAAAGCAAATTTAAAATTAAACGCTATATAAGATTTCCCAGTATTAATTTTCTGACAAGTTTGGGAAAAGGGTAGAAAAACACAAATAAAATGAAGAGTATCATAGCATGGTATTTGTTCAAGGAGAGTTTTACACAAAGGAAGCTAATGGAAAGAGATATAATTATATGCACAATAAAAAATTATTATTACATCAATTAATGCTTTGTTCTGATAATCTAAAATCTCAAATAAGTAGGTAAATAAGTAATTACTGATTAAAATATTTACTATAAATTTTATAGTATCTGTCTTCTTCCCTTGTTTTTGCACTTACCTTTCCTACATCCATCTCAGTTCCATACTCAAAACATTTCTGGATGTTTCCTTTTACCTGATTTTACCCAGAGACAAAATTATTTCAATAGGTGCGTGACATAAAATGCCACTTTCCTGTTAATTTCTCAAGCAACATGTTTGGAGATGGCGCTTGGAAATTTTGGGAGATAATAAGAGCAGAAGTTAAAACCCAATGATTCATGACCAAGGACTAAGAGAGAATTTTTGTACAATGTCAGTGGAAGAATCATCAGAACTTCCACAGCTGATTCATCTGGGTTTGTGGTGTACATCTTTTGCTTTCTTATCTCATGACTGATATAATTTTTCTTGTTTCTTAACCTACATCGAAATTTATGCACTCATTTATTCACTGGGTTTTCTTGAGAATGTTCAACTACATAATATGTTGGAAGTGGGGTTCAATGAATTAATAGGATACATTAATAGGATACATAATCCTAGAACAACTGAAGCATTCCTTCTTTAAGTCAACTATCTGTGTGAAATGGTAGCAGAGTACATGTTGACTGGTTATGGACATTCCCATTATAAAATATTATGCATTTTCAAACCTATTCTGTAAAACTTCAATTTATTCTGAGTATATCCAGAAAAAAAAATATTCTTTAAATCTAAAGTTGTCACCCAAATGAAGCACTACTGTGTACCAACAATATCTTACTACAGCATTGTTCAGAAATAAATATACAAATAAATTCTTTATACACATTAAAGTTCACTTCCTTATTATCTCAGCAGATCTTGTCAATTGTTTAGTTTTGCAGATATTTTAGCTTAGTAACTTAGCTTTCTGAGATAGATACTGACTTTTTCTAGCAATTTCCATTACAGTGGTTTTATTGCATGAAGGATCAACTGACACAAATATTTCAGAACTTTAAGAGACTGAAGTTCTTGGTAACACTACAGTGCTTTTCAGCATCTCAAGGGGTAATTTATCATATATCTGCACATAAATGTATATAACATCTGTGTATGTAATATTAGAATTGTTACCAGAAAGGATTATTCAGGCAGTATTCACTATCACATGTTTGTAAGTGTAGTCATTATCTCTGATGGTATAAAGAGCAGAACATGTCAACCTCACTTGGTTCCTTTCACTTTGAGAATCCCTATACAGACACAATTCTGAGAAAAAGACTTGGCAAGCTGTGTGTGCATGACATTCTCAGGAACAGCAGTTACAGTTTTAGTAACTTGACACTGTGGATGATGTCCCATGTAATAGTCATAAAGATGTAAGGCAGTGAAGCCTCAGATGCTGCTTGTATTTTTCTTTCTGATGAAGCAATTACAAAAAGCACTGGTTTTGGAGAGGGGAGTACAAAAGATAATGTTTGATTTCAAAGGATTCATCATCAGGTGTGACATGTACAATAAAAGGTCCCCAAAAAGTGATACAATTGTAGCGGTAAGGTGAAGACTTTCCAAACCCTTTTAAAAAGCTCTGCATTTTGATTTCTGATGAGGATTTCTGCCGTAGATCTTTGTAAAGACCTTGCTGCTGTGAGAGACTAAAAAGTAGGGTTTTGAATTGCACGTGCTAATGTGCAGGCTTACTATTTGGTATGAAGATCTGACTGAGAGACAGAAAATGTCTTTCAGGTGACAGTAATCAGCTCTGTGGCACTGAAGTTTGGTAGAGGTTGAATTTTCAGCTAGAGCTGATTCTTGTGACGGAGATCAATAAAAAAGAATGGAAAGGGATGGAAGATATTCTGCAAACTGAATAAATGAATAGTTATCTGTCAGGGTGAAAGAGGGCAGATAGTCCTTTAACAGTTTCCACATGAAGTGTTTTTGGTGTAACTCTGCTGGAAGCAAAGCCCAAATTATTCACAGCTGTGTATCTTCAAAAACCTTATCTTATTGGAAATACTGCAGTGTGGTGGAATTGACATTTGAAACACAACAACATTTAGAAATTTCTTTCTCAGCAAGACTTAAAACATTGACTGAGAAGAGGGTTATTTAAGTCACCAATTCATTTCAAGCATATGTAAGACTGCTTTGGGGGGTGTATGTGTGGCCTCCTAGATATTTAAGAACCGGTCAAAAGTGTCAGAGTAAAATATTGTCTTCCCATAACATCAGGGACATCAAAAACCTCCTGTAGGATTGTCCTGAAGGCTGATTGATTTTCAGTGAGTGCTGAGAAAGATTCATTCTCAAAGTCTGTTGGGACTCAGCTTAGTAGGAAGTTTATGTCTATAGCTGCTTAGGTTCATCACTTACTCTAAATTGTTAGGTGTGCAGAGGGTTGGTACTTTCAGTTTGCAAAAGGACTGGTCCTTTGGAAACCTCAGTGTATGCTGAAGGTTCAGATTTCTTGCTTCATGAAACAGCAGCAGGAGGTACTGGCGACAAAGAGCTAACCAGGCTGAATACTAAGGGTTATTCTCATAAATAATGAATTGTTAGCTACTGTTTTGGATGTACCTCTCCAATGACAGTTGTTGAAGAATGCAAAGGCTTAGTAGTGTCCACAAGTCTTTCAGTGATGACCAGAAGAGCCACAGTTGTGTGCCTGAATTTGAAGCTAAATATATTTGTTCAAAGACTGTGACTTCATAGCCATGGGCAGATGTCTGAGTGTGTAGGTTTCTTTAAGTGTTGTCTGCTCAGAAAGAAAGAGGGCTTAAGTCACTTGAGTAGGGCATACTGAGGGCATACTTAACCCAGCTGCTTCAGGGGATGATTCCGAGTGTCCATGATTATCTGATGATATTTTTGTTCTGATGTGCCCCACTCTGTAAATGAAAGATCTAAGTGAACACTCCCAGTAGCCTCTCAAGACTGGTAGAATTTTGGAAAGCATGAGGAAGCACAGAGCTGCAGTGAAACTCCAGCGTTTCATAGTGAAATAGTACTGGAATGGATTACTGTCATTTTAGCCTTCATTTCATGTGTGTGTCCTGGAGTGACTTTATGATGCCTGTATCCCCAATCGTGTGTTCTGTTTATGTTACATATTAAGTCCTGCACCTTTAAGTCTGGTTCTGAGAGCAAAGAGGAGAAAGAAGAAGTGCGCAGTTTGTTTTCAGAAACAGCACTCGCTGCCCCACAGCTCTCTCCAGACTGTGCTGTCTGCAGCACGGACAGACAGCGGGACAGAGCTTTCCTTTGCTTTTAGTTAGTTTTTAGCTAGCTGGGGCAGGGAAGTTCTCTGGACTGTGGTTTCTTTTTTGCTTTTTCCTTGGATCTGTTCAAACCTGCTCTGAAGGACTGAAAACCCAGCACACCCCAGGAGCTCACGCCTGTGGCCCACCGGGGCCTGGGCCTCGGCACTCTCTGGGACCAGAGACTGAGAAGAGACTGAGCGAGCCGAGCTGCACCTCACAGCAAGGACTTTCCTGGATTTGCCATCTCTTTGAACAGCGAGAGGTTTCATTGTTTAATGTTATTCTATTTTTATGCTTGTGGATATTTTGCTTGTTAAATAAACAGTTTTTCCCCTTTCCTTCACGGAAATCTTTTTCCCGAACCACTTTGGGGGAGGGGCAGAATGAATCTGTTTTTCAGGAGGGACCCCATTTGGAGGTTTCCTCCCAAATTTGTCCTAAACCAGGACAGTGTGTAGGCCACATCCAACAGAATTGAAGGTAGATGTTGCAAAGAAATTTTGTCCTTCTTGGGGAGTCTAGTGTCAGTATTTATTTTCTCAGTGAGAAATGGTGGATGTGTTGAATGGCTCTCTGCTTCAAATTTGTCCTTAAAGATCTAACAGGCAGATTACTTGCAGTGTGCTTTTTCTCTAAATTGGGAAAGTTAGCAGGACTGTTTGTGCAACCGGAGCCAGCTAGTTTTGCAAGAACCATATTTAATAAAACCTGTGGGGGAAGAGATATTGAAGGAAAGGAAAGGGAAAGGGAAAGGGAAAGGGAAGGAAAGGAAAGGAAAGGGAAAGGGAAAGGGAAAGGGAAGGAAAGGAAAGGAAAGGAAAGGAAAGGAAAGGAAAGGAAAGGAAAGGAAAGGAAAGGAAAGGAAAGGAAAGGAAAGGGANAAAGAAGAGGGAAAGAAAGGAAAGGAAAGGAAAGGAAAGGAAAGGAAAGGAAAGGAAAGGAAAGGAAAGGAAAGGGAAAGGGAAAGGGAAAGGGAAAGGGAAAGGGAAAGGGAAAGGGAAATGAGGAATTAAGGATACCAAAATTAGAATTAAAAGGACTAAAAAGTTGAAAGAATAGGTTTACTAACACCAATACTATTTAATCTCTACAACAGCAAAGATTCAGTTTCACAGAACTGCAAGAGACCTCAGAGCATGCCAGTGCTGATATGTGAATCAATAGGGAAAAGTCCTTCTGGCTAGCAGTCTAGTAATCAAACAGAAATATCTTCTTTACCAAATGGTATCATGAGAAGAGGGAAGTTCTGTGGATTCATGTATATAGCTGCATCAAATCTTCACGGGCAATGAAGTTTGTGCCCGTTTCAGGCTCACCTCACATATCCATTTGCAGGTAATTGCCAGAGGACCTTGTGTCACACTTGTGGCGAGTGATTCATTGGCAAATAAAGTAAACCATGATCCCAAGATGTAAACCATGCTCTGAGATTCCAAGGCTCCTATTATGATCCAATATTGAGAGATATCTCTGGTCAAATTAAGGTGCAAAGAGACCATATGCTGAAGTCTACAGTATGTATCTTACTTATTAACACAATGTGAGGTATAAAGATACAATCAAATAGAAGAAGGAAGGGGAGAGAAGAGGAGAGAGGGAGAGAGAGAGAGAGAGATGGAGAGAGAGAGAGAGAGAGAGAGAGAGAGAAATTAGGTTGAAGATAGTCACCACCCATGGATCCCATGGCATGCTCTTGGTCCTTTTCATCCTTGGCTTCTCAGTGGTGGGGTCCCATGATCATTCAAAAACTTTACAATATCTCTATATTTTGGCAAGCAAAGGAATTAATGCTCATTGGCAACACAGTTCTCTTTTTCTACTATTTAGATGATTCCTTTGCTTCTTATGCTAATTCGTCCACATGCCGAGTCTTTCCTTAATTTTGAGCCAGTGAGTTTTTTCAGTTGGTGGGTCATGATTTCTCCCTGCCAGAATTACCTTTTACCCAGTCAGAGCTGATTCAGCACAATTATGGCTTTGGCTTTCCTTGTATAAATTCTGTATTCTTTGTATCCAATATCAGTGATTTGTTCTTCTCTTTCCATTTTTTAACTCCCCACTGCATCTGAGATAACACCCAGAAAATAGTACAACCTATATCTGGGCCTAGGTGTTCATTGATGGTCACAGATGCCATCTGTCCCATAACTTGGAGAGGTCTTTATTTGACCAGTAATATGTGTACAAGCAGTTGCTTCCTTACAGTTTGCCGTAGGGAAAATTTTTGCCTGGTGCATTAACCAGGATGAGCTAACCAGATCTCTGCGATTCCTGGGATTCACACCGTCCTGTTGCTCCATTCTGTGCTTGTCTCATGGCAAAGTCCTTCTGTGGCCTGAACGGTGTTCAAGACAGCAACTGTGCTCTTTAACTCCCTGCAATTCCAAAAAGAGAAGCAACACAAAATACATAGAAAAAGAACAGTAAGACACTAAATTTCTTAGGTAGACATATCTATATGTCAGGTAGACATATGCAGATGTGCTTATATACAATAGCTTGAAGTTAAACACTAAGCATAGTAGAGAACCTTTTTAACTTCCATGGATAGTTTTAGGCATACTTTGCATAATTTTAAAGGTCATGATAAACTGAAAGAGTTACAGTCAAAGAAATGGGATATCATCTCTAAAATTATATTTGCTCAGCTTTCAAGCAAATACTAATTTTATAATCTGTTCTTATATCTCCTTGGCCTCTATAAGACTATAAGTATTTTACTTACCAAGTTTAACACTTTTAATGGTCTTTGATTGGAATTTGCAATCGATCTTTACAAAAATTGAGTGGTTTTAATTTTTCTTTTCCCCCTAAGGAAAACAAACTAAAACTGAATGTAGGAGTTGCAAAGTAGAGGAAGACACTAATGGAAATTTTAAGTTCTGCTAAACAAAGTTTTGAATCAGTTGAAAACTAAATTAACTTAATCATTCTTCCTGACCAAAATGACCCTTTGCAGGAATTTTAAAGCTTTCTGTTTCAAGCACATCTTTTTCATATTAAAACTGGTATGCTGAAATTTTGAGGTAAAGCACTAAAAAGTATTTCTTATTTACTGTCATACATCAGGGGCAGCGTTTTGCCCTCCCTTGCCCAGTCTTTCCCCGGGGCTCTCGCCCGCCCGCCTGTGGCTGAGGGGCTCAGCCGTGCCCTGCGCTGGGGCCGCTGCAGCTGCTGGCAGCGCCTGAGGCCAGGCAGGGCTGCTCGACACAGAGAACACCTGGCAGAGCCCCCAGTGCTGCCCCTGGCGCTCCCAGGTACCTGCTCTGCATATGATAACACGCTTAGCTCACGTATATTAAAACAGCTTTTTTATTATTTCCTTGTCCATGTGTCAATAGTTCTCAGTATTGTAGAATTACATGCTACGTTCATACTTCATCTGCTATGAGTGCTTCACAAATGCCACTTTCAAAACAGTGTGGGTGTTTCACTTCATGTATTTCCAAGTCTATCCATCTAATTGCTTTCAAGTGCTTAACCCTTATGCAAATACTTTGCAAGTCTACTTATAAACGAATGCAAATATGCGTAGGGACAAGTTTCCTCCTCTTCTGTCAAGTTAATGGAACTACACGTCTAATGGTATTGAGTGCTTCAAGGTAGCATGGTAAACGCAAAACACTGGGAATGTATGAATCATAGAACCACAGAATCTCCCGAGCTGGAAAGGACCCACAAGGATTGAGTTCAACGCCTGGCCCTGCACAGAACAGCCCCAAGAATCACACAATGTGCCTGAGTGCATTGTCCAATGCTTCTTGAATTCTGGCAGGCTAGTTTTACCTAAATAATTTAATGAAAACTATCTAGTTTTGATACAAAAGTGAATAATATTATTTGACTTCTCAATTTTTCTTTTGCACATTGATACTTCAGCCCAAGCCATTTATCAATTTGATGAGAAGTGGTAAATGAAACTGAGGGGTGAATACAGTTCTGCTAACCATGGAGGTAGGTTTCCTGCCACTGCTTTTCTCAGTATTTGAGAAAACTATTTTTGAATGGTAGATTTTAATTTTATTCGAGTAATCCCAGTAGCAACAGTCTGCAATTTTGAAAATAATTTCTAAAATAGATAATTCTTATCTGTGTAAGCACAAAGTGAAATAACATCTATCAATTGTCAGGAATCTATAGAAGGAAGATAGTCTAAATTATGGGCATACTTCCCGCAGGTATAAAATCACCATTTTGCTGGCTTTATGAAGAACAGCTATAGCTCTCTTGGGTGGTTTTCATTTAGAGTTTGTATCTGATCATGCATTGTACTTAAAATGACATCATGCTTCAAAATAATATAAGAAACTGGGAAATGGTTTAATCTGAACCCTCCAGTTCCTTTCAGTTCAATTTATCTTTCTGCTTGTCATAGAAAGATGGTCCAAAAGGGAAAGGACTGATAAAACTGAAATTATTTATATTCAAAGCCACAACTCAAGAAAAGTTGAGTCTGCTTCATCACAGTACATTCATTCACTCACGGAATTAAAAAATATAATATAAAAGACAGCTTTACAAACGTTTGACCTATACCTTATTTGAAATTATAAATGTGTAAATAGCCAATAATTTGAGCAGCAATTCAAAGGCTGATTCTCCTGAGGGGCTTTTTTTCCCGTTCTCTTGTTGTTTTTTTTTTATTAAATCAGATGCAAATGACCTTTTAAATATCCTACATACACAGATAGCAGAGAAGATCTGGGAGTAATCCTGTGGAAAAATTGGTGACTTGCAACAAAATACCCATGAGGGAGAGAGTTCTAAGAAGTTAAAAGTCGATGTTTACCCTTTTAAAATGTCTTCCTGCTGGAAGGTTTTCCTTATATTTATAAAAGTGTTTTTATCTTTGAATATAATTAAAATTAAGCTGAAGCAAAAAGGCTGTAATGGTAAGTTCTTCCAGAGGCTCTAATATCTTTTGTTTTGAGGTAGTAAGTATCTGAAGTCCCTGAAAACAGAATAGGATTTGCTTGCAGGAGTAAACATTGTTGTCCAATTCATCAGTGTTACTTTCTCAAAAATCTATTTCTGTTTCCTGAGTTTTTTCAATAACTATTTACTTCAGAGCATTATAGGACAGGACCACTGAGAGAAAAAGTTACCCTTTAATTTTACAATATTTTGGTCTGTAGAAATTTTAAATATATAACCCTAGATGAGTTCCTAATCTCTTCAAACTTGAGAACAGAATCTACCTTGTTTTTGTTTCAAAGATTGAATTCACAGACCATCCAAATGCTTGAAAGGCAGATACGAAGGTACCATACACATCTGAACATACTTCGGAGCTTAGAAAATTATTAGTGAATAGTTAGGAGGCTTGGTATACTAAAAAGGCATGCATAAACAGATGTATTCAAAGAACTAAATGGGAAATATGCGCTGAACAAAGATAATGTTCTGGGATATTCACAGTATTGTAGTTTTTAAAACTAAGAAGTTGCAGAGATTTCTGCCTGTACTGTAGACTCAGTTGACTGGGCATGTAAAATTTGAGTGGGAAAAGATTCTGCATACTTGCAAGAACAAGTAACAACTGAAGAAAACCTTGGTGCTCAATAGCAGTTCTGTTCATCTCTTCTGCTCCCCTTACCAAGGTTGCAGAAAAGGCTTGCTTCTTCATATTGCTGTGCCCTTCTTCTGTTTCCCGCATCTGTGGTCTAGAGTGCAGTTATGCTATCTGGATTTAGAATTATTGTCTTACACACAACGCAGACCTATACCAAATTAACTTTTCTGGTGACATTTTTATTTAGGCAGTAGTGTAGGTGCTCTCCCTGCCTCTGAAACTGTATTCCTTCAATCCTGTCTTTCAACTTGCCTAAGTATGTATCTCAAAGCAGTTGTGGGGGAGACATAAGCAAATTAAGCTTCCTCTTGGTGTAAAGTTAGGAGTAATCATACTGTCCTTCACTGCTAATGTTTTGGTGATCTGAGGTTTTTTTTTACTGTTCTGGTTGGTTTTTTTTATTGAGAATGTTTGTCTTTTCTTAATAATTCTCAAGCAAATGACATTTATTAACACAATGAGAAACAGGTTGGACATGATTTGGAGTATTTCTGGGTAAAACTGGCAACAAAAAGAAGCACAAACAAACACAAACCCACAAAAAACCTACTTTGTAGAAATCTTTGGAAGACTGCATGATACATTAAGGGTGATCATGTGGGATACTACGCTCAAGAACAGCTGAGAAAAGATGTGACTACTTTTTCCAGCCATTTGGTTTGGAAACTGGCTTGTTACAAAAGCACTTTTCTCGGTTTTATTCCTAAAATGTTTTAATAGTTTTCTTAGTAATTATATGTAATTTAGAAGTCCATATGTTAAAATATAGGAATTAATAGAATAAATTACATTTGATATGCAGAAACATGAAGGAGTAATATTTATAGAAAGATTTATTCTTTCTATATTAAGAACTCCATCTTCAAATGACAGCATTTGCATACCCATTTTGATGTATGACTGTGAAGTATGCATAAATTCAAATTTCTGAGTCTCGATGCCGATCATTGTAAATTCTATTATAAATGGTATTGTTAGAAATTTAAAATATTTAAGAAATATTATTTTAGAGGGAATATAATCATTAACAACTATTGCTACCTAGGCAATCTTTGATAGAAATTATCTTAGTACTAAATTATTAAAATTACATTGATATTTTAAGTTTTGGCAGTGAGAAGATTGATGAATGCAACTCTGTGAGAAATGAAGTAAATGGGGAGAGAAAAAGAGAGTTCTATTTCTTAAATTTTATTTTAATGAGTAGGAATTTAAAGAAATGTCAGGAAAATCCATTTTAAGAAAGAAAACAGGAAAGATAGAAAAAGGCAGTGTTCCAAGCCATGTTACTAAGTGTAAGAAAAGTTTTAATGAAGTGGAAGTACTTGTAAAAAGTGAAATTAATGTGGCAAGTAGAATAGATGAGCTTCAGGAGAGGCCACTTGAATAGAGCCATGCAGCAAATAAATATATCTATGAGGAGACAGAAAATATCATAATTTCGTTAACTCATATAATTTTTGTTTAATTTAAATCTTTTACAGAACACCTCATTTCTCTTGTACATTTAAAATACATGTCCCTTGTAAGATCTACTGTGTAGAAATACAGCCACATTTTTACTGTTGCTACTGAAGATGCCACAGAGGACTTAGAAATACTTCTAGCAATCATTAGTATGTTTTAGGTCATTCAAAAAGGATAATGAGACTGCTATATAAATCATACAGTTGGAATATGAGGAAACTGCTTAATTATCTATTAGTTAGGTCAGGTTATGTGACAGACCATTCTCCATGTGTCAGGAGTAGCATGTTGTCTACTAAAAACCAAGTAAAATAAATTGAATAGATAGAGGACTGCTGATGGCTGTGACACTGGGAAGTAATGCCTGGAAGAACTAGTTGAGGAGAATAAAGGGTATTTATTGAGGTTTTTAAAGGTGGACAGCACCAGTGTTACAAATCACAACTCGTTCTGGATGACTCCAAAATGGAGGCAAAGAGAGCAGGGTGCCTGTCCCAAGATCACACTCTTTTTTACATGTTTCAGTCCATTTGTGTACAGGAGTCCCACTTGCCTGCCCTCTTCCTTCCATGTGGTTTTCACTTTGAGCCTGAAGTTTGGAAAAAATGTCCTTGAGTCCCAACTGGAGTAGGATTCTTGTGTCTTCATCACTTGTGAAAGGATCTTAGTAACCCTGAACAAAAGCCATGCACCAATGGAGAATAGAAAACCCAAAAGCCCAAGGCATCAGAAGAGCTGCACAGGATTAATCAAGGCTTATCATTTAAGAATAATGGAAGAGATTTCAGTAATACTGATGTATTTCCTAGGAAAGGATAATGGCGTGCTGTTGAAAACAATGTCATTAAAGGAATAAGAATTATTTCAAGTGTATCATAAAAGAGAATTAAGAAGTTTTCTATGGATAATTTAGAATTCCTTTTACTATCAAAAGAAGAAAGTTGGAGCAAATAATACGCAAGGCAAGAACCAAAGCTTAATGGAAACAAACTAATTCTGGGGGAAAAAAAGAGAATGTAAAGGATTTATTTTGTCCTATAGACAAAACATAAGAAAATGAAACACCTGCAGAATAACTAATATAGTATACTTTATTAATAATTAGGAAAAGGGAGATTAAGGTGCTTTTGATGTCTTACAAATGTCACCAAATGTCACAGAAGTTTTATGGAAATACTGGCTAGGCTATCAGCTGATTATTAGAGTTCACATAAATTAGAAATAATTTTTCATCTGTGATGTAGTCCACAGAACACATTTTTTGAAACTAGCAAGTAACATGGCAAGGAAGAATAATTGCTATGGAATACAGTTCTTTATTTGTATCGCTCAAAATCAGGCAGAATGAGCTCATTTGTCCCCGGTAAAAGTATTTGAGGAACACTGGGGCTGATGATGCATACATCATAACATGCCATTGTCTATATGATTTGTGCCAAGATATTTATCCCAATCTTGTTATTTTGGTATTTTGCACTCTTGATAGTGAAATAAAATATGCTGCTTTGGTAAGTTTAAATTGTAATTATAGCTACGTACACGGTGTTAATAGAAACACGATTAAATTCAATAAAATTTTATTATGTGATGGTAATTCCCTACGTAACTGAGGTGCCCACAAGGCACCTCACAAAGGTGTCTACAAGGCACCATTGTGGATAAATCCATAAACTGTCTCCAGTAACTTATCGTGCTTGGATTCCACTCTTAAATTACTGTAATAATAAAGTATGAAGTGTGGGTAATAAGCATAGTGTGTTAAAGACCTGTATACAGCTGCAGTACTCTGATTTTTTTGGGATTATGGATATTTGGTAGAATGACTTCCTTGACTGAAGGAAGGACTGTTGCAATGGAGGAATACAGACTCTTCAGGAATGATGGGAAGACAGGAAATTGCCCTTTATATGAGAGAGCAGCTAGAGCTCTGCTTGGGGATGGGAGAGGAGCCAATGGGGATTTTATGGATTAGGATTAAAGAGAGGACAGACAAAGGTGACATTATAATGGGTGCTTGCTATAGGCCACTTAACCAAGAAGAACAAGTGGATGAGGCTCCCTAGAAACAGATAGAAATGGCTTCAAATTCACAGCAGGCCAAGAGAGGAGATCCTTCCTCTCTGCTCAACACTGGTTGGCAAGGCCATGCCTAGAGTGCTGTGTCCAGTTCTAGGCATTCCAGTGTAAGAGATGGACACACTGGAGAGAGAACAGCAAAGAATGATTAAGGCACTGGAGCACTTCACAAATGAGGAAAGGCTGAGAGAACTGCAGTTCTTCACACTATAAGAAAGAAAGCTTGGGGAGATCTTATCGATGTAAGCAAATACCTGAGGGAAGGGTACAAAGAGGACAGAGCCAGGCTCTTTCCTGAGTTGCCCAGTGATAGGACCAGAGACAATGGGCACAAACAAAAAGCAAAGAGGTTCCTCTGAACATCAGGAAACACTTTTGTCCTGTGATGGTGACAGCACTGGCACAATCATTCTGCAGTGTAATTTTATGTAATGATTTAAATTACAAGTTCTTTATTTAGTAACTGGTATATAGATAGGATTTTTCTTGAGAATAGCATTGTCTAGAATAACAGATTTCATAATTTACTAAAAGAAGAGACAAACTTGACAGAAAAATAAAAATATGCGTTACACTTAAGAGGTTATACATATTCCACATCTCTTCTATCACTAATCCTCATCAGTGCCTTACCTGCCTGTTTAAGGTTATGAGATTTGTCTCCTGGGTATATAGTCCCACTGATTTCACTATGACATAAATGAAGTCAGCATTGATACAGGACATCTTTATCCCTCTTTGTTTTGATTGCTATGGTTAGATATAGTATCTATTCAGACACATCAGAAATCTCCTGAAATGTATGAAAAAAATGTCAGCTCTCTCTTCCCCTCTCTTCCCTTCCTTGGCATTGAATTTAACAATTATTCTCTATTATTGTGGATATCACTGTTTTTGAGATTATTAAAATGGTTTTTATTCCTTAATTCTGATATACAACCTCCACTTAAGTTGATATTTTTCTCTTCTGAGGTTAACAGACATTGTCATTCATTTCTGTGTGATAAACAGGGTATCCATGAGGAGAAAATACACATATTACATAGGTAGAAAACCTTCAACGCTCTTACCAGTTGACATGTTACAATGATTTCAGACAGAAACAGAAACAATCTCGTGTAACACATTTTGAAATGACCTCCAAATGTAGGCAAAATAAACCAAGCATCAATATTTTAAATGTGTTCTGCTTTTGTTTTAAAAATTCAGTGCTTTATATGTGTAGTGCAAATTGTATATTAGGATATATAAAAACTAACTGTTTTAGTGGTAGTTTGGTTAATAACTGGGGTACTTTATATATGAGCATATATATAATAAAATAATTCTTATTTACAAAAAATCCCCAATCCTGCAATTGGTTCTTACAATCACTTTTTTGTGATTAATGCAGAGAGCATAGGAATGAGTGGTGACTTTTCCTTAAAACACCATCAGATTAAATAGAGAAAATCCTAAGTTTTCAAATACATGAAGCTATTGTGAATTGAGTGCAAGAAAAAAGTATGTGCTGTTTTAGCATATTTACCTTCCTATTCCACCAATTCCCTGTTGGTGGAATAGAGAGATTGTTCTGGAAACTACTTAATCCTTTTTGCAATATTTAGTACATATTTTTATTTTAGTCAAAAAGCAGCCAAAAAAACATAGCACTTAAAAACCATGGATCTTACAAAAACTTCCACCCAAGTCTGAGGAAAATCTTACCAGATATATTTTCATTCTGAGTCCGCAGGATAACATACAGAGACTACTCACAGAAGTAGGAATGTAGGCTTGTGCCATATTGATTTCAGTAGGAGAGCCAAACAATGTATCTTTCTTCAGTCCAGCATTTTAATGAACAAAGACCTGAACAACTGCCATGGGTCAGGACTTTTTTTCACTTTAACATAAGAATTCCTTTCTGCTTACTCATACCCAGACATGTATTGGAGGTGCCAGGAAGTAAGAGCACGTCAGGTCTGCTGGCACTTCTCTGCTTTCTGTCTTTACCTGATGTACAGACTGTACTTATTACATGAAAATTGGAAGCCCATATGCATATTGGCTTATGCGAGAACTTTTTGGTGTATGAAATTCAGTTAGTCTCTCATCTTAGCTCAATGCTTGTGTGTCTTCAGGAGTGGAAGCTGCAACAACCTAATGAAGCTGAAACTTTCATGTTCTGACTCTCTGAACATCAGCTAAAGACCTTGGATTGAGGAGGGAGTTTGGGTATTGACACATTGACTTAATGCATCTATGAAAGACCTCTTTTCTGTTGCTCAGATGATGTGTCTTAAAAAAAATCCTGTCTTTCTCACCTGAAATCTAGGACTGTGACTCTTCCCTTTAGAATAATCTACAGTAAGAGGAAAAAGATACAAATCTTGTGATGGAAAGGTATAATTGTTGCATGGTTGGTTTCTGGAAATTGAGAATCTTCAAGATTATATCAGTAGTGAAAATTTTAGGCAGCTGTGAAAATTATAATTCTATTTATGTGATAGATATTTCACTCAGGGATGTGGAAAGAAATGCTAAAAAAGTATAGAATTTTAATTTTATATCATACTGTTTTAAAATATTGGTAAGAACAAACAAATTTAGAACATCAAGGAACTACTGTGATCTTTATCAGTAAAAATGGTGGAAAATATTTTCATCTGTCCTTTTGATAATGAATCAAGTTAACCAAATACAGTCTGAAAACAGTCCACAATGCAGACCGGAGTTTTTAATTTCCATTTCTTGCAGAATAATTTCAGAGTACTCCTCATCTTACATTACTTGTGTTTCCACTTTAGTTTGCTCATCCCTTATTGTTCCCAGTCTCACAAAGCATTCTTTTTGAAATCTATATTTTTCCTTTCTGCCTGTCTCCTCTTAAATAATATGCAATAGCACAGTCTGACACAAACTGACAATATAAATGAGTGAGAAGATTTAATGTGTGACATGTCTGAATAAAACTTAGTGTAAATTACAGGATCGGTGAAAAAGTTACTTAAAAGTGACTTTTGGATAAATTTAAATAAGTGAACCTCTTTGATAAGTAAAATGTAGCTTAAAGCCATGACTGTTAAATCTGTCAACTGTTGTATTGCACTGAGTAGTTTGTTTAGTTATTGTTTTGCAGTGGGTGGTTTGGTTTGTCCCACACACCTCTTTCCCACCTCTTTCCCACCCCTTCCCCCCCTCCCTCTGAGACCATGGTGATGAGTTACCTGAGACTCCCTCCCCTTCACCCCTCCCATCAGGTGTGTCATTGGCCGTGACCTCTCCCTGCCCCCTCTCCCTCCCTGGGTTTATCTCAGGTGGCCAGATCCCTGAGCCCCCTCTTTCTCCTCCTGAACATCACATGAGTTCTACAATAAACTGTGGGTCTTTTGGTCCTGGGGGAAAGAGCTCTTCTCGTCCTTTGCTTTTGTACTTATTGGGGTTGTTAAACGCCTGGGGTCTCGAGCTAGCTGGATTTGGACCCCAGCCCCCCCTGCCCCGAGAGGGAGAAAACACCTCTATAAAATATGAGAATACTGCACAGGATATGAGCTGGTCTGAAAATCTTTTACTCTAAGCGCAGCTAATGTTAAACAACTGAATCATTTAATAGTTCTGTTCATGATGCTTAAAATAAATATCTCCATTGTGGGAATTTGATAGCAATTATTTTTTGCTGACTTCATGTCAAATCTACCCACTGTTGTGATTATGTTTAGATACACAATCATTATTATTCAAATAAGTATCCAATCAAGTTGGTAATACTAAATGTGCACTAGAACACCAAATGAAATGGCAAATGATTCTATGGTGTATGTTGGCTTCACATTGCTAATATAATTACTTAGAAAAAAGCTAATAGGCTACAATTTGCCCTGAAATTTGGCCTCAGAATTAGGAGACACTCAGTATTTATTTGTATAAAATCTAAACCATAGATTCAAGTGTATTCATTGATACTGTGATACTAGGATTAAACTGATATATTGAAACATTGCCGAAGAAAGTACAAAATAATTTGCTGCATTATACAATTAAAAATTACTACTATAAAGTAAGACAGTAAGAGTCCATTTAGTAAGTTAATATTAAAATAGTCTGTCATTTTGCAAAGGCTGCAAAAAACTTTAAACTGTATTGGAAAGTGTCCTATATGTTATAGTCTTTTAGATTAAAATCAAAAATAAATTGAACTGTATTAATGCATACAGTTAGTTTTGTAACTAGAGGGATGTTTCTTAATACAGTCGTATCTGGTGTCTAGTTATTTGAATACAAATCACTGAAAAATCATAGAGAGACTTCTGTACCTGAAAATCAAATATAAATAAGTGTGACAAATCTTAATGTGGCATTGTCATAAATAATATCAAATTCCAGAAGTAGCTTGTATGATAAAATAGATCTGATTAACCCAGTCTTCTCTGGGTTTTCCACAGTAGTGTCCCATCGCTTTTTGGCGAAAATAGGATTAACCCTTTGTATGCTATTTGAAAAAAAGTCCACCTACTTTATACTCATTTTGGGAGATTTCAGAATTGAGTGGATTTCATGGGGGAAGGTAGGGAGAAATCCCAATATCCTGAGTGGACAGGTTTGATTTGAATCATTGGATGTTAATTAACATGGTTTTCCTGTGTTGTAATTTTCAAAGAAGAATTATTATGTTACTCAGCTAAAGTCTTCGAAAGTATTTTTACAAAGGTCTTTTACAGATCTAAAAACTTACTGAGTTGAGTTTGATTGGGGCATCTTTTAATGAACTCATATTATTTCTGGTTGCATTTATCCTAAAGAAGGATGTAATATGTAATTAACTCTGGGGGTTTCCCCACAATTGAAGAAAAAGTGAATCTATCTCTTAAAACCTGTTTTTGTCTCTGTCTTGGATTGGTAATTCAGTTTCATTTTTAAACATTCACATAATACTCCATTTTGTGGTCATCCATACATATTATCTTCTGTCGAACAAGACCTTCCTTTTTTATTTATATGAAATACTTCTGGATTAAAAGGTTTGTTCAACCAATTTAGATAGAAGATATGCAAAAATGTCTTTCATGATAATTGCAATTACAATGATGAAACGGGGCTATATAAAATAAAACAAGCTGATGTTCTGATTTCCTGTAAAGTGAGAAAAACTATGCATAAGCTACATATATCAGTGCAGCTGAAAAGGGAAGTATTTCTGTGGAAGAGCAGCAAGAAATTCACTGAAAAAGGAGTTTGCAAAATATCAGTGACGGATATGAAAACAAAACCACATCTTCGCAGCTGATCATTTTGTGCAATGAAATTGCTAAGTGAAACAGATGTCTTTCCATTTCTCAGCTTGGCTGACATGAATCACAGATGCCCATTAGCTAAAATAACTATAGGAAACACTTTATACTAAAAGTAGCAAAGAAATATTTCACAGAACATTTTTTAAGTACTCGAGTAGAACGAAAAAAATTCTGCAGCAGTGATTGACAAACTGCTCCTGCATTTCAGAGTTGGATAAAGATTCACCATACAGGGATGTCAAGCACCTGGGACAGTCTTTAGTCACCTTGATTCCTCTAGTAACAATTGGATTGAATTAAGAGCTAAAAAAAACCAAAACGAGAGAGGTATTCTCTTTCATTGTTTACATATACTACACATTTTCACCCCCTGAATTATGTTTTGAAGACATGCTTATTTTATCTATGGCTTTGTGTTTCCTGATCACCCAAAACCACCATGAATTTTCTGAATTTGAAGTTTTTTACAGTAATTCTGGACTCTTATGTATATAGTTATAGTTTAAATTGGATTACCAAACCAAAGACATAATTAATATTTTTTTAGAGAATGTAGTAATATATCTTAAAGTATTCTAACTATGAAGGCTGGTATTTCTTTTAAACGTGTTACTGCAACTCTCAGGCTCCTAGAAGTCTTTATTTAGATGCCTCAAAATCTTATATTCAGCTCCCTTAGATTTGTGGCTAATATATGTATGGGGAAAAACAAACAAAAAATCCCCAAACCACACAAAAAAACTTACACAAGTATAAAGTTTGAATTTCGCAGAGGTAATATGTTAATTCTTTTCTGAGCATAAAAACCGTTTTCAAATCACCTTACTAAGATTTACACATAGCTACAGGAGAGGCAATAGAAAATCATCAACAATGATAGTAACTTACATATTAGACAAATATGTAACTATACTAAAAGATCTTTACATGCTATATTGGATCTAAATAGAGTTGTTCAAGAGCTTAATATTTTTTAGTGGAGAGATTTTCTTAGTTTTCTGATTTAGTTCTCTTCACTACACTGGTCAGGTTTCTAGTGCCAGGCAATAGTTTAAAGCACCAGAATATGTTTATTTGGATTGCTAAATGATTTTACAAGTTCCTGGCATACTTTTGCTAAATATCACTCCCCCAAACAATTTCCATGCAGCATTTCTATGTCAAATTTGGCCAGACACTCTTGCTGGGAACTGTTTGCATGGAGTTACGCTGTTCTGGAGACAATGTATTAGAATGGATTTTGCCAGGCTGGTTTCTGAGTCAAAAAGCAGGCACTGCAGCACTGACACACTATTGTCAACTTTTGCACAAATTAATAATACCAGACCTGGCTTTGGAAAACATCTGGGAAAACTGCAAAGTGCCCATTTAAAGATCCCTCTCAAAGAGGACCTTATTTTATATTTCTGTCACAGGTCTTTTACCATGCTCTTCATCATTCAGCTGTGAAAATATTTCATAGAGTCATCATGGATCAGCAGTGAGTTCTTAGGACCAAAATGTTTCTGAAGTGAAATTATATTCTAGGAAGACATGGAGAAAACATTCAAGGGCTACTTATATTAAATGACATTTTAAAACAGAACACAGCTTGGGAGATACTGTTAAATCCCTTTAAAAGGAGAGTGAAAGGGTTAATTGGAGGTATGATAGGTCATAATTTTTGTGGGCCATCAAGGGAGGGATTAAAGTTCACTTTGAAAATTCATTCCTCAAAAGGGGTGTGAGAATGGCTTGAAACCTTCAATTTGAAGTCATCAAGAGAAACAGAAGGAAAAGAAAGAAAAATCCTTATTTGTAAAGGATTTTTCTTAACATCTACCTTCCTACTATACATGTTTGGTGGAATTTCCCATTTTTTTATTGTAGAAAGAAAAGAAACAGTAAGAAAATAATCACTTTGTAAAGTAAACATACATGTGTGTAGTGTAAACAAAGTTTAATAGGTCTAAATACTTTTATGTAGAAAATCAATGTTCATAACATGATAGTATTCAAATTTCTACCATGAAAACTTTACTCCAAGATGCCTGATGAGTTCTATCTGTTCCACATATATCAAGTCTGTGGGAAATATTCAGTGTTTGAAAATTTTTCACAACATAGTAGTTTACTGTTAAACTTTGGCTTATCCAACCAGTCCACTCTCTATGTTTGTTTTCAGCACAAAAGACTGGAAAGACACATTCAAAACCATAATAATTAAATATTTTTACTTCTAATACTTAGAACAGATGCTATCGAAGACAATATGAGGGCATCGTATATGAAAAAGAGAAATATTTTGCAGAAATATGGCTGCATAGCAAGGGGAGTATTTATACTATGCTACATGTATAACATTTTTCATAATCTGAAATGTAAGCTTAAATTAACAAAACATGACTGAATATAATCTTTCTGCAGGTCTAATTGATGCTGTTATTATGTGCGCAAATAACTATTTTTAGAAAGAAAAATGCACTAGTTCTTACACTGCAATATTCTGATATTTCTTGGGTGTGATTTAAACAAAATATATTTGCACTTCATTTTTGTAATAAGATCTTCTACTTTATTTGATCCTTCTGCTGGACTCAGAAGTAAGTTTACAAAAATAATATGTTTCATGGTGAAAATAAATCTGAGTTCCTTATTATTTCAGTTAATAATGGAATCAATGAGATTGGAAGAACCTTTTCTACAAGGTGTTAAGAGAAATGCTAAATATATCCAAATGATCAAATGAACCATCATCCATGCTACTGTACTTAACAACAAAACATAATTGAATGGTTTTTCATATAAAGATAGTCAGGAGTGCAGGTTATACATGTGAAGTACAACTTAAGTGATTAGTGTTAAATCAATACTGAATGCTTAATAAATTTGGGTGGTTTTCCTTTAGTCTGTTTACATTAGTTGATGAAGTGCAAGTGATAATGACTTAAAATAAAATGTTCCCCAATTTGGGAGAAATATAAATAATATGAAATTAAATTTTAAAACCATTATTATTTCATGAAACCAGTGGTTCGGTTTTCCTTAATTGTCTTGTATTTAGCCGTGTTCTTTATCTGCTTAGTGATTTTACAGCTAGCACGGCTGTTGTGAATTTTTAATAAGATCTCTTCAAGGAAAGAAAAGGTCAATATTAACATAAAAATCTTCTTTAAGAATGTGGTGCAGAGGTTTCTTAGCAGAGAACAGGTGTTGCTGCAAAAGCAAAATCTTCCAGAACAACGAAGTTGAAAGATTCTTGGAGCTAAGTTAGGAAACTGGCTGTCAGTCAGCGGTGAATAAAAATTACTTTCTTAATGGTATCAAACACATTTTTTGCATACAGAAAAACTTAAAATGTAATGATGATGTTTAAAAACCTCCATTCTTTTCGTTGCTTCTAAACAAAATACTGTCTTCCATTTCAGCTTCATTCTGACCAGGATAAAGGAGATGGATCCCTCAAATACATTTTGTCAGGAGATGGGGCTGGTACTCTTTTTATAATTGATGAGAAAACAGGAGATATTCATGCAACTCGGAGAATTGACAGGGAGGAGAAAGCCTTTTACACCCTGCGTGCCCAAGCTATAAATAGAAGAACTCTGAGACCAGTGGAACCTGAATCTGAGTTTGTCATCAAGATCCATGACATCAATGACAATGAACCAACATTTCCAGAAGAAATTTACACTGCTAGTGTTCCTGAAATGTCAGTAGTAGGTGAGTTCTCTATACCGAAGCACAAATGCCTTTTCTTCATTACTTGACAAATTATTTCCCCATCTTCACAAAAGTCTGTCATGTGCAGATTTCTGCCTGATAATTTAAGTATTTTTCATTTTGACGTATTTGTTCAAATATTGAAATGGCACTCAGAACCAGATTTTTATGATCTGAGATCTGTTTCTACTTGGAAAATCCAAATTATTGTCTTTACAGTTCTTTGCAATATAAAATTATAGATAGTAGGTAATGGTGAATCATCCTCCTTCATAGGAACTGTTAGAATAAGATGACTAAATTAGCCTGTTGAAAGCTCAATTACTTTTTTCTTTCATTTTCACTGGAAGTTACCAGTGGCGATAAGCACTGAATGGAAAGCTGTCTCCACTCTCTCTGTGGATGAGGAGAATTATATATTGATTCATGTACTGTTGATGCACTGTCTGAAGGTAGACACCCTCTTTATTTTCTTTTCTTTCACTTTTTTACTGTATAGACAAATACTCTTGAGCTTTCACTTCCTCCCTTAACTCCATCCATGAATGACACTGCCATGAATATTAAACAGCTGTTCTTCTTTTTGCAATGTATTTTTGGTTCCTATCTTAACTACAAAGTTGAGGGCTGGATCATGCCAGCTGGTGAATTTTATAAACAATAACATTTTGGAATATGAGTTATTATGGATATTAGTGCATACAATTCATTAGGAATAATTTTGAAAAATTTAAAAAATATATTGTTTCTTTTAACATTAATTTATTCATTGTACGATTGTAGCTACTATAATATTAAATTCTAAAAGTTCAGAAAACAAACAATAAAATCAAAATAATTTTTCGCCATAATTGCCATTTTAAGCACTTCTACTGCCTGAATAGGTCAAATAGGTGTTTTAGATGACTATTTAGGTGATATGTTTTTAAGATGTTTTATATATACAGGTATTGATGATTTAGTACTTACTTTCCTGGGCCTTGGAACATGCTAAAAGGGAAAAAATACATAATTACTGAAAAAGAATAGCCTCAGCAAATCTGTGCAGCAATGTATGGAAGCACCATATTAATAGTTTTTTATTCTTAATATTTCAATCTGCTTTCAGTTTGTGATTGAATCAGTTTTTAAAATTCCAGAATTCAGCAAGTGGTTTTTATTATAAAGGAAAATAAATTTAGAAAATAGAGATGAAGAAATCTGACAGATGATTGTGTAGGCCTGTACTGAAATCTCATCAAATCAGCCCACGTCATGAGGAGAACTGAAAAGTCTTCCACCTCTGCTGTTCCAAAATCTAACAAAATGTAATACCAATTTACTAATGTACTGGTCAATTTTCTAAATTTCCATAAACATATATAGCTTTAGGCAGAGTATATTGAAAGTGCATTCTGAAAGAACATTGCTGCATTTTCTAGGGAATCATATGGCAAGATGACAGTAGGGTTTAAAAAGCGTCTCAGAGTTTCCTCTTTGTTTCTCACGTTATTTCTATAAATTCCAAAACACATTGTTTAAAACATGGTTGGAAAGATACAAGAAAATTACTCAGTGTTTTCATTAAACATTATGCTATTATATAATATTAAGGTATAAGCTATTGATTCTTCATTTCATCAGTCTCAGTTCCATAAATAACATCTTTTTCTTTAAGTGTTCTCAGTCATGGCACTATTTCAATGCTTCTAAAGTATTCAGATTGCAAGGCTCAGTGTACCTATACTGTTGTACATAGATCATAAAATTTAGAAACTGCAAAATGTCAGCATTAAAATAACAAAACAATAAGATGATAAGAAAAATATTTAGAAAACAATAACTTAGAAAAACAAAGAGCAACATAAAACCAACTTTGTGTGTTAACCTTGTATCTTGCATAAATAGTTGTGCTGAAACAAATGGACTTATTTTGTTAATAAAATTATAATTATCAAGAGAATTATAGCTCAGTTCACATCTGTCATGTTCCTGGATTTTATAAAATGTAGCCATTCAGCTGCCAGAGTGACTGACTGACTTCCTGATAGGGAGCATTTTCTTTAGCTTTTATTACTTTTAGCTTTATGGCTGATCCCTAGAGGTATATATTCATCTGTGGTTCATATGAGAATTACGTGATTTTATAAAAATATATCATCAAAATTGATTCATTTCTTCATAACACTAATTTAATTCTCCAATTTAAAAAAATCTACTCTAATCTGAAAACTAAAGGCTTAATGAAGAAGGGGAGAAATCTTCTAAAATAATAAAACTTTTGAGAAAAATAGAATTAGTAAGAAGTTGTGAAGTCATTATGTTAAAATTCTTCATATTTTGGTGCAACAATAATATATTACCACATCATTATTACAAAATATTTTTAAATTAGTATTTTTTCTAACATCATACAATTCAAACATTTTTAGTACAGCAACTTTCATGAGAAATGTATGGAAAAAGGAAGAATTACATTTTTTATGACAATGTCACCTCCCCATTCAAAGGAAAATAGGAGGAAAATCCTACATTTCTCTATTTTTGTCTCTCTGGATTATTTTGGGGTTTTTTTTTTAGGTGTAGTATTTTGAGCAGCCCATAACTTGTCCGGTACTGTTGTCCATGGGCTAAGAAGTGTTTAGGCTTGAAGTAGGGAAAGAAGATAGAAATTGCAGTCTTGGATGTAAGCGCACTGTTCGTTTGAATGTTCCCTGTAGTACTCACTTCTGTGAGAATGTAGATACAGTTAATTTTTGTATAAATGTCTGCAAATATTAAGAGGAGATTACAATATAGATATTTTCTCAGTGACTGGTACCAGAAAGAGAAATTACAAAGCTAAATTACTATGGCCCTTACCTGAACAGAGATGAGTTACATTGTTCTATATAAAATATGGTCCTATCAGGACTGTGATATTTTCATTACCTAATCCAGCACAGTCAGCATGGTATGGCGCTATGCTATATATTGGGAGTCTGAGAGACATTGCTGGAGCCACACCCTGCCTTTCCTGGATCAGACCTGCCAAGCAGACAGAACATCATGCAAAGCATTCCCTGTCCTCCCTGTGTTCCACTTTGCTGAAAGCAGTGACTAAAGAGATAGGGAGAGTGGTGACAAGTTCCTGCCCAGTCCTGCAGGTGCATGTGTTGCATGACTACCACGCTGTCTCAGGTGCCCTTGCATAACAGGCAGGGGAGATGCTGATCTCCCCTCTGCTGATTTGCAATAGGATACAAGAAAATGAAATTAAACTGTCAAGGGGAGCTAAGATTAGACATTAGAGAGAGAGATTGGTCAGTCACTGGAACAGGCTCCCCAGGAAAGTGTTAGAGTGTCTTGAATGCTTCTCATAGTCATATGGTTTAGTTTTGCATAGTCCAGTGAGAAGCAGGAAGTTGGACTTGATGATCTGTATGGGTCCTTTCTAACCCAGAATATGATATGATTCCACGATAGAATTATCCACTAAAAATATATCAATATTTTTATAGAATGACTTGCACTCCTGCTGCTATTGGTACATCCAAATTGAATACTTTACTACCAATCAGGTGTGAAGGCTGGACCATTAGACATACACATAAACATATCCAAAACGATGCTTTTTAAGATACCAGTTTATCCAAACCAACTGCATTGAGAAAGATCCTTATATATAAGATTGGCGAGTGGCAATAGTAAAATGGGGTGAAAAGCAAAGTAAAATACATGCCACTTTCACAGTCAAAGGTGAAAGAGGACCTTGTGCAGATAGATGGTACAAATAGAGATCAGATGTCATGCCTCTTACTGGAGGACACACAATTCAGAACAATTCTCTTTGTTCATTGTTTCCAATTCCTGTGGAGGTTGTCATAATCTTTTATATGCATTTTCACCACAAAAATGACGTTTTCTAGATAATAAATATTTGTTCTTTTTTTTTTCTTTGTTATTCTTTATATCCATATTAGTCTTTAATATGACTAGTCTGCCTTGTTATGCTCTGACTGCTTTCTCAAAACCTTGGCCATCACCTGGCTGCAGCATTCTCTGTCCTGGTATGGAATATCAATGTTTCAAATAGGCTTAATCCTATCTCTACTTTAAGAAGTGTCAGAAAACCTCAAAAAGTCAGCTGTTCGGGAGTTTTTCCACTGCGTTGTCTACTTCTACACATCTGCACTGCATCCACAAGGGTGAGGTGTTCATATGAACTTGTATGCACTTATCTTCAGAAAGAAGACAAACATGGTATCACATCATACAAAGAAAAGAATGAAATGCTCCTGTACCACAAAATATAAAGTGATTGAAATCTGTAGAAGGAACGATGAGGTGACAGGAACGATGAGGTGACCAGGAAGTCAGAAAAACACTATTTAGTCTTTATGTACTCCATATGCCTCCATCTATAAGGTAAAAAATCATGATGTAACATGATCCTCCTTCAGACCACAAACAGCAGTTTTGATTTCTTCCTCCGGCTAACCAGATGCACACCTAAGAATATGGCTATTTCTATTATCAAATAGAGTGTCTTCACAAATGCCCACAAATTCTTTGTTGTCTTGTTCATCTTTCTTATGTTGCTCATTAAACATAGAAAAGGCAGACATAAATGGGCCAACTTCAGGATCTTGCAGCTGGGTCGATATCTTAAGAAAACTTACTCTCCTGAAATCTTTGTACTGATTACTGAATATTTCATCTTTCACTTTTTCCTTTCCTTACTTTCAGAGTTTGTGACCCAGGATATTCTTATGGTTTTGACGACAGTCTTCTGCTCTGTCTATCATATCTTTTACCTATCTCTTTCTGCTCATTTGGAGATTTCTTTTCAGAACTGCAGATAGTCTATTTTCTTCTAGATAGATTTTCCTGTGGATTTTTGCCTATTAGAGTATTTTAGAAAAGTTTTCAGAACTTTCTACTTAGATCTCTTTTTATATATTTATATATCTTCACAGCCTATAAATTCTCTAATCATTCCTTATCCCTATTGCGTCTTGTAACTTTTCTGCTTCTAAATGAGGGATCTCAATATATGCTTCAGAAGATCTAACCTCCTTCTAGGTTTACATGTGATGTACATGGTGTCCTGTTGGCCTGTCACCTCTACCTCTTGTTATATGTTTTCTCTCTCTTTAGACAGCAGTTACAGCTGCTTAACTTTCTACCCTGGCTTCTTATATACTCCCTCATTAGTGCTGTTAACCAGGTCCCAATGCTTAGTCCTCTCTGCCATGGAATTCATCTTATACTCTTCCTTCTAGTTTCCTACTAACAAAGATATTTTAAATTTCCTTTTTTATATAAAGTTCTCTCAACAAACCCTTCTGCATCTTCTGATTTAGAACATTTAAAAAACTCAAATTATGATTTTTTGGATTTTTTTACAAAGTTTCATGTCACTTTGCACACAAATCCTGCCATAAGGAGATGAAACAAAAAGTTAAACAAACATAGAAACAAAACACAAAAAACCAACAAAACAAAAAAAAACCCAAGATAAAAAACCTCATTATTTTTCCTTGAAAAAGACATCTTGAAAGAATTTAAATTATCCATTCCTGTCCCTGTTTACAACTCATTGTTTTCGAAGTTGCAGGGCTACTATGTAATCAGAGAGGTTTCTGACACTGAGTTCTCTAACATGCAGCCCTTTTCAGTTCTTTTCTGTATTCTGCAGCTTGAAATAGATTATTTCAGAGGAAAAGGTGTCATTATTTTCAAGGGAAATAGGTGCCATTATTTCCTGTTTTTTCCACTAGAAAGAGCAGAAAATTTCTATTAATTTGGTTTGTTATTTGTATGGATAATTTACTATGGAGGGTACTTGCTCTAGTTAAATATCACATAACTCCACTGGGAGTAAAGAAAACAAAATCTAAGTTTAGAAGCCAGCTCTACAGTGGATATTTTTGTGGATTCCTTTTCCTATATAATTATTTCCAGTGATTTTTATCTATTATGTATGCATCATAAACAAATTGTGAGGTCAAAGTCATTAATACTTGTGTTGTGTTTGAAGATGCTTGCAGAAAACATCAGCAAGGGCCAAATACATTAATTACTGTTATAGTCCTAGACCCTAGGGAGAGTCAAACATTATAATTAAAGTTATGTTAAAATATGCTTTCTGAGAACTACAATAATCTGACAAAAGACTGTTTCTTTCTGGGCCAAGTTTACCACTGTTAAATTCTAGTTCATGGTATAGTAAAATAAGCAATTATGCAAGCAGAAAAGAACAGAATTCACAGGTGTGTCATTAATAACATAGATGGTGCCATATTAATATATTCATAGAATGGTTTGAGTTGGAAGGGACTTTAAGGCTCTTCTAGTTCCAAACCCCCTTCCATGGCAGGGATGTCACCCACTGACCACATTGCTCAGAACCTCAGCCAGGCCTTGAACACTGCCAAGGATGGGACACCTAAAGCTTCTCTGGGGAACCTGTTCCAGTGCCTCATCACCGTCACAGTAAAGAATTTCTTCTTTACTATATCTTATCTAAACCTGGTCTCAGTTTGGAGCTGTTCCCCCTTGTCCTATCACTACATGGTCTTCTAAAATGTCTATCTCCATCTCTACAGTATGTTATCACTCTCTATGCACTCTTAGGGAGTTCAGATTAGGCTTTTAATTCTGAAGCTGAAAGACCAACTTCAATAGAAGTAACCTGTGACTATGTAAAAGACAGAGCAAGACCTAGACCAAGTGATGATCACTAAGTGATCCCTATGCTATAGTTTTTAAAGCCCTGGCACAACAGATCATCTTCAATGCCTTTGGATTTCTGGTCCAGGTGTTAAACCGGAACAAACAATACATTTGTTTTATTGAGCATTAGTGGTCTACAGTGTACTGAAGCAAAGCAAAACCAGCTGGTGGTTTGACAGCTATTGTGCACAATATAACTGATAGACTGATAGTACTACTCCTGTTCACTTCATGACATGGCTTCTAACAGGTTTCTAATAGGAATTCCCTGCAAAAGCCTGGAGAGTACATCTCTTTTCCTCTCATAGGAAGAGCTGAGATCAAAGGGGAGCTATGCATTGTGAATAGCTTTTGGAAGAGTGGTAGTACCCTTGCCCTTCTCCTGCCACGTGCATGACCCATAAAAGCCAAAGAGCTGAGGTAACATAAAAAAGTAAACTTCACCCTTACCACATTTGGGTAATGGAGTGTGCATTGTCCTGATCATAACCCACCAATTGCACTGTGTGATAGTGATTAAATTAAGGAGCACAAGTCTCTTTACACAGACCTTAAAGGAAGTAGGTACAAATCTGCAGTTTTCAGAAGTTTCTGATAGTTTTTTTAATCTGTTTGATGTGCATATGCACTGAAATAGAATTAATTAATATATATTCATTACAGCATTCAATAAGACAGTAGTAACTGTTAGACACATATTATTACATTTAAAAAAAGAATTGTTTTAATATATTTTAGCTATTAGACATGTTCTTCAGTTTCGTTCCAAATTCATACAATTGACCTATTAATAGATACGTCTAGTTTCACAAATGAAGGAAATTGAATGAAAACTAGAAACAAGAAATTATTCAGTTACATGCAATAGAGACAATTTACCATTTACTTCCATGGATTTACAATGTAGAAGTTTCTTATTAATACATCATGCTGTTGTGACATATGTTTTGTTTATGACTGTTCTCTGTTTTTATGGATAGGAAAAGGAGGAGTTGTAAACTTTACTTGTACAGTTCCATGTTGGTCAGTGTACTCAGTGGTTTGGGGGTTATTTTTTGCCTTTTTTAAACTTGCAGCACTTCAGTTACTGAACATGATTTGTCTTATCCTTCCTTTACACAACTGCTGTTTTAGAGGAGGTGTTCTTTAGGAACAAGTAGACATTCCATCACTGCAGTTCCTCTATAGTAGAATGGTCCAAAAGTGCATTTCAGAATTAAGACAACACACTTCAGAACTTAATATATATGTTTAATATATTAAATAGAAAGGTCTATTCACCATTTAACATAATAGTTATATAAACATGTATCTACACATAGAGTTCAGTGTGACTGAAGACATGTTTGTGAATCATAATGAGATAAAGCTTTTAGAACAGACCTATCATTCCCACATTTTTATTTTTTTAAAAGGAGTTGAGATTTTCCGATACAGTCATATTCTAGGTTGTTACTAAAGCAATCTTTATGACAATAGAAAGCTATTTTATCTTCACTTCTTTATCCTTGTGTAGTAATTTTTATATTTTAAAATTTTATTTTGTGTTTGGGTCCTTTCTCTCTTAAAATCATGATTCACTCATTTTAATAAGGAATAATATAACCAACAATATACCCATTTTGCCGCCTTTATGAGATGTCAGTACTTTTAGGGATTCAGTAAAACAAGTATTTCTATTCTCTAGCAGTTGAAAACTGAACATTTCTGAGAATTAGATACATGCTCGTTCCCTTGATATTGGTGCTCTGAACCATTTACTTGTAAAACGCAGATTTTTCATCATGTTGTGAAATCCCAAATAAAATCCCATCATGTTGTGTAATCCCAAAAAAGAAATAGCATTTACTTTTACTTATTTTTCTATGTAGGTTTGAATAAATATGCAGACAGAAAATATGAAGGAATAAATAGTGTGGCAAGGGTCTTGGATTTACAGGTGTCCCGGTTTTTTGAGACAGTTATC
>VWYI01018878.1:15561-27430 GCA_013399455.1 Anthoscopus minutus | reverse complement strand
CTCTTCTATTTCGTGTCCACTAATGACATTCCTCTGGAGCTGCTTTTGGGCACACACTGGTGCCCTATGCTGTGGGGCAGATCCCTGCACCAACTGTGAGGAGCCCAAGGACTTTCACAGCGATAACTCTAGCACAAGACCATGGGTAAATGGACCACAGCTTCTTCCCCAGATGGTTTTGAAAGAAAATCTCCACTTTCTCAGCAAAAGAGTAGATGACTCTGGTAGATAGTCCATGCACATGGACTAAGAGCTCAGAGGTGCAAATCAGGTCAGAGGGTCTAATGGCCGTGGGCTGGCTCCTCTTGGGCAGGAAAACCAACTTGATTCCTCCCTGACTGTGGCAGGAATGTCCCAGAAAGATCTTTTCAAAGTCTCCTTACCTAATTTGGTCAGAACTTTTTTTTGCCAGTTTCAAGATGGAAACTGTTTGGACATAAGATTGTGGCACAACAGGAGCTCCCCCTGCTTTCCTGATCAGAATGGCTGAAATTTGTTTTGCTTAAACTTAACAGAAGAAAATTCAGCAACTGGATAAACCAGGCATGGGAAATTTTTGTCAGAAGTTAAGTAGGGGCAATTGTAAACAAGAGAGTTGAATTTAAGCCTTTATACATCCTAACCAAAATAAGCATTACTGATTCAATAAAACCACATTTTAGATGATGCATCTTTTGTTTAGCCTCGATTTTTCAAGTACTTTCTTTTTTTTCCCTAGAAAAAGGCTCAGTGTAGGCACATATTTCTTTGCTTCCCACAATCTATGTCCATGAGCACTGAGCTGAGGCAGACTAAAGGGAATTTTGGAAGGATTTTTCAGAATGAATCGTGGGTGCTTTCTCCTTAGGTGCATTTCTCTTTCAGTAATGATAAAGAAGTACCATAGTGGAACATTTGTTCTGACCTGTGGGGAATGTGTCATGATTTGTTTCCTGCTTGAAGACTGATGAAACTGCTGGCATGTGAAACTCCAGTTGTTGGCCATACTGACAAAAAGGGAATTTGTAGTTTTTAAGAACTGTCATTAGTCATACCTCGTGTCAGGGAGGGAAGAGTGCGGCAGTGCCAGCACATTTCTAAGGAAAGCTGACAAAAAAGATGAGTGGGACTAAAGAATTGCCTGTGCCTGGCTGTGTGGCTCTTTGGTGCTGTGCCACATGGGTGGAGTGTGCTGGTGTCCCAGGTAAGGGAGCTTCCCAGGCAAATGCAGATTCAGGGAGGCTGAACTGCTAATTCAAAAGGCAACTTTCACAATGCACATGCCTTTGGGAGAGGTGTGGAAGGTGGAAGTGGGTTGTTTGCCCAAATTTTTCACTGCTTTGCTTCCCAGGGTCCGTGCCAAGACTATTTTGTACTTGTGTGCCTTAAAATTATTTTTAAAGTGCATGAAATTAGTTTCCTAATGCATTTCAATTGTTAAATAATGTCTGGGAAGGATATAAGTATAGTTGATGACAGAGAACATCCAAAATTTATGTGCTGTCATTAGCCATACATGAAGTTTAGTGCTCTAAGCCATACTTAGAAGCCTTCTGTCTAATGTAAACAGTACATTTCTTCTACCTGTTGGTAAACAGGTAAATAGACATGAAAAAAATGTGAAATGCCATAAGCAGAACCATTCCAGGCAGAGATCTACACTAAATGTTAGAGACATTTGCATTATTTATTATGGGATATTCATGAACAATCTCTGAATCTCTGCCATGAGAAAAATTCAGCCAAAACTAAATTTCAAGCTCTACATAAGAAGAAATCACAAAGCCTGAATGCTGGTACTTTAACAGTAGCATTTGAGCTGAAATGAATGGCTATAAATTAGTTCAAGCAAATTAAAAACAGATGCCAGAAGATTTTAATCACTGAAGAATGAATTTCTGGAACATTCTGTCACCCTGAGATGCAGGTGCTACCAAAGTTGAGTCAAATTAGCACAAAGGAGGCAGAAAATGTGGATATGGTATGTCATACACTCAGAAAAATGCAGCTGAGAATTGAAAAGCTGATAGAACTGATGATGGGAGAATGATGGGCTGGGGAGCATGTCACTTTAACCACAACACAGAACTTCTGCCAGAATTGCTCTTCTATGCAAAAGCAGGCAGAGAAGGAGCAAGCGGGAGGTAGAAACCAAGCCTGGCACTATCTAGGCCGGTCCCTGTATTTGTGCAGAACTGTCACAGCTGCAGAGCACGCTATGAAAGAGTTTTGTGAGGCAGTGTCTACCAAACACACGAGAAGAACAAGTCTTTAGTATTGTAAAAAGCCTGCAAGTTACAGTGATCTCCAAGGCCTGCTATAAATACTCTTTTGTCTCTGGGAGACATCTCTTTCCTGTGAATACAACTCCGTGTGATGCAACTGGCTCGCTCAGATCTGGGTCAGGTTTGTTAAGGAAGCTGATTTTCTGTAGTTACATACACCTTGTTAAGGCCAAGCACATGTGCTCCCCCTGAGATTCTGATGGAAATTTTCTGGTTGCCTGGGTGTACCCCTTGTGCCCTTATCTCACTGCTCTGCCTCTTCTCTGAACTGATGCTGTCCAGATACTCAGTTCTTGGAATTTCTCCCCCAGTGTGGCCTTTTACTCTGACATTTCAAGCTTTTTCCATGTGTATAATAATTTTGTTTCAGTTATTTCTGTTTCTGCTTTCACTTTCCTTGATGGTGTTCTGCCTGTTCTATATGTTAGAATATGGAACTTCTGTGCCTGGTTTTATTAGGTATTCTCGGAAATTGCACATTTCCCCTTTATCCTGCTTACAAAGACCTTACTCCCAGTTACTCCATCTTTAACCCAAATATTTTTCTGCCTTGTATGTACATCTTTGTGAACTAGTTGGACTTATCACTACAACCTCTGGTATTTTAACATTTTCTGTTATATCCGCTCAAACAACGTCAGCTGCTGTTTTGCTGACATTTTTTGGCATGTTTATTTTGCTTTTTGTTTTCTCTAGTCTTTACTCAAATATAGTTTTAAATGGGTTGTTTAGTATCATGTAATCTCTGTCTTTTAAAGACCCTTGGGGTTTTGATTCCGTTGCCACTCAAATATTTATTTTTCAATGAATCACAAGTTTCTGATCATTAATGAATAGTTCTGATTAAACCAACCAACCAACCAGCCAGCCAACCAACCAACCAAAAAACCAAAACCCCCCTACAACCCACAACAAAACTCTTCAGGGTTAGGGGGGAAATCCTACTTCCTCTTTTTATTCTGAACCTTCTCTGAGAAAATAGACATTTCTTCCTATGTTCTTCCTACCTTTGCATTGGCATTTCAAATCAATGCTCTCTTTTATCTCCTTATGGAAAAGGCAACCAATACTCCCCAAACCAGTGCCATTCAATGGTCATCTCTTTTACTAGTCTAAATTTTCATGTGCAACATTTTCATGTGCAACAGAAAGCGCTGGTTGAGTCTGATCTTTTTCAAGATTTCATCAGCATCTCATAATTTTTAAAGCCGGCAGTTTATTTACACAGTGCCACCCCAAAAAGGTTGAAATTCTGAATTTATTGTGATTTTTCTGTATCAAGGTTAGTGATTTTCATCTTAGAGTTATAAAATCATTTAGGTTGGGAAAGGACCTTAAGATCATCCAGTCCAACCATAAACCTGACACCATCAACTCCATCATTAAACTATGTCTCTAAGTGCCGTATCTGCATGTCTTTTAAATACTTCCAGGGATAGTGACTCAGCCTCTTCCTTGGGCAATCTCTTCCAATGCCTGATCACCCTTTCCATGAAAGAAATCCAGTCTAAACCTCCCCAACAAATTGAGGCCATTTTCTCTTGTCCTGTTGCTTGTTACTTGGGAGATGAGACTGACTTCCACCTGGCTACAGCCTCTGTTCAGGGTGTTGTTGAGAGTCATGAGGTCCCCCTTGAACCTCCTTTTCTCCAGGCTGATCACCCCCATCTCCCTCAGGTGTTTCTCATGAGACCTGTGCTCCAAATCCTCCACCAGCTCTGCTGCCCTTCTCTGGACTCACTCCAGCCCCTCAATGTCTTTCTGGCAGTGAGGAGCTCAAAATGAGCACAGGATTCCAGATGTGGCCTCACCAGTGTTTAGTACAGGGGACAATCACTGTCCTGCTGGCCACACCATTGCTGATACAGGCCAGGTGCCCTTGGCCTTCCTGGCCACCTGGGCACAGCTGGCTCATGTTCAGTTGACCAGAACATCCAGATTCTTTGTCAGACAGCTTTCCAGCCACCCTTTCCCAAGACTGGCTGGAGTCTAGAGGAGCTTTGACTGGTTGCATGGGGTTGTCATGACTCAGGTGCAGGATTTGGCAACATCTTCCACTGCCTTGACCTTTTTTTCTATATTTACTGGGACTTGTGGTTTCCATTTTAAGGGCTCTAATGCATTTAAGTCTTATTATATATAAATTTTAGGTAACAAAACCACAAACAGTAAGCACAGCATTTATGCTGCTATCTTCTAGGTTTTGACTAGGCCACTGTCCCTGAAGGAGTATGTGAATATCTACCAATGATACAACACAATAACCTGTCAGCAGTTATTTAACTATTGGATGGAACATAAACTTCCATTGCAGCATTTATAGGGAGGCTGGATAGGCTCTCTGAGGCATGAAAGGACTAAAAGTAAAGCTCTGAAGACTTTCAGATAAGATCAGCATATTTTTATTCATGCTTGAGAGAAGGGATGAAGTTGGCTTCATTCTTCCTGAGGGGAGACAGCTCCCTGTTCTTAGTTTTCAGAGTGTGTGCTCACATGTGGGTGTTTCTGCAAGGGGAAAGAAGAGACTGTATAACAATGGTGAAGGTATATAGAGCAGAAGTTCCCAGTCTCCTGTCTCTGGGCATTTTCACCAACAGTGGCAACACTGGTCATCACAACCAGTAGAAGCAGACACAGAAGCACCTTTTTTGTTCACCCATTGTCCCATGCCTAGATTTCACCATAGAAGCTCTGTTTCGGTATCCAGAATTTCAAACTCCCTGGAACAGGAGAATTTCTAAGTGCACTAGTAGATCCAAGTAGCTGCAAGTCTCCTGCATATTTGTCCCAGCTGGGGGGGCTGTGTACCTTAAAGTCAGGGTGGTTTCAAACACACACCTCACACTATGCAGTGCTGCATACCTAAGAAGTATGATCATGCCATGAGGATGCACTGGACTCAATTACCTTCTGTCTGCTACTCAGCCAGTGAAGCGTGAACAGCATTTTAAGCAAATTCTGAGTTCCTTGGGTATTATATTACTTTGATTCATACCTTAATAAATGCAGCATGATCAAAAAGGTCAGGCTTACTACTCACCCACACCTATGTACATCTGGGAAATCCCAGACCAGCAGTGGGATGTCACTCAGGCTCACACGGCACAGCTGGAATACAGGCAGGGATCCCATGGGATTTGTGGCTGGAAAGCCCCGTGCAGTGGAAGAGGGGAGGGTGTTAGAAGTTCCTAACTAGAAGCACTTCAGAGATGCAATGTAGGACCTTTGCTGGATACATTTCCATTGCAGCTTCTGCAGGGAAGCCCTGCAGTGCTAGTCTGATGTTTGGATATGTGTAATTACAGACCCACACACAAGCTCAGCTAAAAGATGGTGCAGTGGCCACCCGAGGGCTAGGTAGCTTTAGATGAAGGAATTCCTTTTTTGAAGAAATGACAGGTGAGAGGGAGAAAGTGTTAGATAAATGAGGCCAGGATTACTCAGAAGTGTAATGGGCAGACTAACAATCAAGAAGAAGCCTTGTGTTTGGATGAGGAAGTCTTCCATTTCCACTGGCTTTCAACCTGCACAGAGGCAGATGGAAAAATCTCTGTCCTAGAAGTCCTGATAGCTTCACAGGGTAGCAAGGATGAGCACAATGCTTGGGACATGGCACAGCAGCTTTCCCAGCCGCACATCACTCTGCAGCTTACTGGATAAATGCAAGACAGGCACCAGTCTGACAGACATACGTTGGCTGAGCATTGCATCCATGCAACAAAGTCACATATTTGCCCACTGTTGTTGGTGATAGTCCTTCTGATCTGGTTTTTTTGGGTTCATTTGGAACAAAGGAGCATTGGTACATGAACTTCACAGTGTATCCTGTGAACTGACAGCTACTGCATGTGGTCAATTTGTCTTGATGCCTTCAGCTCCACTCCCAGGCTTGAGTCAGCCTAGCAGATCTCAGGTATAAAGGTGATATAGGTAAAGCCTGCAAGAGCTGCAATTCGTATAGAACCTTTCTTCCCTCCAAATCTGTGGTTGGGCTAATGAAGGGAGGTAACAATGTGAGAGCTGATGCTGTTATTTTTATACCAAGTGGTAAACTGTCTCATAACAGCAGAATTCTTCACTGACAGTTCATGGTCCAAGGCTCATTCAGTAGCATGAGCTGAATAAGAACATTTTACTCAAAGACTAGGCTGCCAAAGGACTTGCTTATCAGTTTGTTGTAGTTCTAAGGCAGTTTATTCTTGAATGCCCACCTTCCCTTCATGTTTTTTCTCTCTCTAAAGTGAAACATCTTTTAATTGATCTTTTGATATTGAATGAAGACAATGCAAAACTATCAATAATACAATGATAAAATATTAGATGGCAATATATGCAGGGGCCCTCTGGTTTTTCACATATTTATGACCGACTTTCTTTTAATAGAAGGCATTTTCTTTTTTTCTTTCAATGTACAGATATAGAATAAAAACACTTGAAAGAAAAGAGTGAGATTGGATCTCATTAAAACATGGAGTTAGTGAAATGGTGACAGATGGGCCCTGCTGGGAAGGAGAAGATCGTTGAACGAGACTGGGATAAGTTAGTGACTTTGCAATTATAAAGCATGTGGCTTTGTAATTTCTAACCCCCAGTTCTGCAAAATAATCAGTGCAGTTGGGCCCATATGCCTGCAGGGAGGCTCAATGAGATAGGCATGAAGATCTGCATAGGGGAACAGGGGACATGCAGATATTCCAAAACACAGCTGCAAGGGAGTGAATCTCTCTCTTTTCCAGCCAAATTTTAATCTGCCCTCTCCAGAATGGAAGAATGCTTCACTATGAAATATGAACTTGATTTTCACGCTATCCTGTACTGCTCACCAGACTAGGGATGGAATTTTAAGAAAATCATGACTTTCAAACATTGATTGATCTGCCACTGTTAAATGTTGTCCATCTCAGTATGCCTATGGTAATGGGTAACAGGTTTTTCTAATTATGTTTCATAGAGGACTCTGACTTGTATTTTATAATGTTGAAAATCTTTATCTTGACTCATTTCTGTAATAAACTTCTGGCAATGGGAAGCTATAATTTATTTACTTAGAAATTTCTCATCTCTATTATCGTAAAGATGTCTTAGCAATCCTATTTTTAGGATTGCACAAATGCGGCATAAATCCAGTCTTTCTTTTAAAGCAGATTGTGTTAGGATGTCGAACATCAATTATGTGAGATTTGTGTCTGTCTGAACGATCAGCTTGGTTTTTATTTCCAGGGACAACCTCAGCCATCAAGTTCCACCATATGCAAACCCATGCCACTAAGCAGGTGATACATTTGTTACAGTGTCTTCCATGCATTTAACAAGCTGCAATAATTCAGGGATGGTCTTCCCACTGCACACTACAGGCAGAAATTTGGTTTCAAGGTCTTGAAGCTGTGGAACTGTTGGCTCTTTTTTGTGACCATCCCTGGAAAAACTTATTTTCACTTTTAAGCCAAAGAATGGCATTACTGCTGCTTATTCCAATACACACTCATAAATACCACATTTTCCTTTACAATCTGGTATTTATGGCCATTTTGTGTCTCTGTAGAGAAGTTGCCATGAGTAAGTTCAGTTTTCGTAGCTGCAGATTTTCTGGTGTTGTCTAATGCACTTTCATGGTTCCCAAATTTCTTTTTGATGTGCAAGTCCTTTCATGCCTTAGGGAAGCACAGAAGAAAGCATGGAAGTACTTGAAACATTAATAAATAGGTGCTGGAGGCTGATATTATGGGCCAACTGGGTGTAGGAGGAGCTGGTGCCTTAGTGATGAATCAGAAAATGCTAGGAGAGGGGGAAGGCATGTCACAAAAGATTGGGAAGATGCAAAGCTTGAAGTAACACAGCAAGGGCAATCACTCCCAAAGAAAATGCCTTTCCAGAAGCACTCTGAATGGACATGAAAAGTGCAATACTCCTTTTTCAGAACCAGAGACAAGGAAGAATGACAATACCTAGGTAGAATAGTTTGGCTGAGGTGATTGATCAGAGAGTTCATATCTTTGATATGTTACACAGAAAAAACTCAGCAAGGCATGAGTCAGAACTCAGATGTCAGGACATAAGGAGAATTCAGAGCAGAAGACCTTGCACAGTCTGAATTAGGAGAAGAGTGTTCTCACCTTGATTGAAAATGGAAGGAGGAGAATGAGATTAGGGCAGCATTAATCATCCTGCTATAGCCACATTAAGGATGAACAAGGCTAGTCTTCCTCATAAAATTACAGGGTAAGTGTTGCTTGGAACAAAATGGGATCTGAATAGCAAAGGTCAATTTGTGATTATTATTTTGATAGAAATAACAGTAAAATGTATGTTTACATACATCCAGTAACACAGGGAGGAGGATATAGAGAGCAGGGCAATGGGCCAAAGACCAAAGGTTTGTGGCAAAACCTAGCTGAGGGTAAAGTCTTTTTTCAGAGAAGCTGTGATTGGAGGGATGAGTGGAAAACATAAAGACAGCCACAGGAGCCACTAGTGAGTCTAGAGACTGGATTTCATGAAGAGTGTGCTCTTGGGACCCTAGTCACCATTGAGTCCAAGAGAAGACGAATGATATTTTAAGCTACATGGGATTTTCCATGGAACCTGGAAAGACTGGAGACTTTTCTCTGTTTTTGGATAGAAAACTGAAGAACAGGCTTTGCAAATAATGAATCCAGACTGTGTGTCCAAATTGCAGTGCTTAAGAAAGGATCACTGAAGTTTCAAGAAGGCAGAAATAGTATATTGATATAGATCTGTACTTCTACAAGACTTACTTTGTGTACCTTTGAAAAATGTGAACTGCCCTAATAGCTTTCCAGAAATGTTGGCTTGTGGAAATACAGTGACTTTAGTACTGATGATCAAGTACTTTTGGACCTCAAGTTCCCAGTTACATTAGCAATTGATCAAAGTCAAGGTAAGTCCTGCACTGAGTACAGGAAATTCCTGGTTCTTGTGAAAACATTCAGGTTTCAGCTCAGGACACTTCTGAGAGTGTTCTGGGCATCTGTGATAAAATACTAATAGATGCAAAATCTATATAGTGTAGCTCAGGCTCACAAAACTCAATTAATTCAATATAGTTCTATATTTAATGCAGCTACAGAGTAACACTGCAGTGTGAAAAATCACTGGCAAACTTACAGGGATATGCATATTATCATATATAACAGAACCAAAGGATGAAAAATTACTATTAGACTTTGGTAAAAAGTAAGGAAGTCAAAATGAACGCAAAATTGTAGAAATACAAAACTTCATCATGATTTAGACACAGATGCTTTAGAATTTGGAAAGGTCACCATAAACTAAAAAACCTAGAGAAAAGTCACTTTCTTCCAAAAAGCTAAAGACAAAGAAACATTTTATAAAGAAATTGGAAGCTTCTGCTGAGTCTTTTAAAGCAGAGGAAAAACTAGCAGCTGGCAGAGAAGTGTGAAGCAAAGGGCAAAAAGACTGAAGAACAAAAGTCTTAATGGACTGATCTTTGTTTTCCAGACTATACGTAAAAGCAATTTAACAAGTGAAGACATGAACATATTTGAAGATAATTTACCAAATCAAAACTAGTAGACAGTTGAAATGGCCAGCAGACCAGTTGAAACATGTTGATCCTGTTCTAACAACATTAAAAGCTGGGTTTAGTTGCTGTACTGACTGGAGTGCATTGTAGTATCATTGATAATACAATTCCTTTTGTATGTCCTGTCTTTGGTATCTCTGCTCCACACTGGCTTTTTGGGTTTTATCATCTCATGGCAGTTTCTCACTTTATTCTGCTTTTCACTAGTGCAAGATGACCAAGTAGGGCCCAGTTGTCTGCTGCATGGCATTGTCACAGGTCCTCTTCACAGAAAATAGAGAAGGGGAAGCAAAAGAAGTCGATGGAAGAATTTAGCTGGGTGGAGACATGGGAAAGGCCAACATCTCAGATATGGTACACAGTAAGATCCAGCAAGGTGGGATTTATAGCTTAGTTGTGAGGACATAAGCATAGAAGTTAACCTCGTCAAGGTCTCCTTTACCTTGAGCAGTTAACCTCAGTTAACTTGATTGGCCCTAAATGTTCATTGATCTGGATTTTTTTGACACACCCACACCTGTGCCACTATATTGCCTTTCAGGGTATTTTTTGTTAGCTCAGTTGCTTTCCTTCTCTGGAAACCTCCCAAAGTAACCTTTCTCAAGGGCTTAATTTTCATAGTAAACCACACTCAGATGAGAAGCTGAGGACTAACCTTTATTAATTCAGCACATCCAGTTGGACTTGGGACTTTTTTTACCACAGGCCAGCATAATTCCACAAACTCAAAACATGCAAAGCAAAGTATAAGCCAGATAACAAACCTAAATGCCTGGGATTGCTGTTATAAAACCTGCATTGCTCAGATTCCAGCTGCTGTGACAGGGATCAGAGGCACCCCACTCAGAGGCATCGGCAGCATTTGTGGTATTGGTCATCACTCTTGGTTCCACATCTGCTTTGTCTACCTGCAGGATACGTATCTTGATGCTTTCTCCCTCACTTTCTTTATGTATTTACATCTTGAGGTAGGATTCCTTTTCCCTCTGGAGCTTATCTCAGAGGGAAGGTTTCCTGCAGGTAGCAGGAAAGCCTGCTGCTTCAGCTCAGCTCTCATCCTGTCACTCCTACCCAAACCTGGAGTTGCTGCCTTGCACCTGGGAAGTCCTCTCCAGCCCAGTTAGCTTTACTTCACCAGGCTGAGCTCACCTGTTCTCTCCCCTGTGATTCCTTTGCTGTGATTCAGATTTTGCTGCTAGGTTCACTAAATAGACTCTCATCTCCACAATCTGGGAGTACCTGAGTCTCCAGCTTGTTAAACCTTTAAAATGTGGAAAATACCTTACTCTGAAAAAAGCTGCAGGTGCAACTCACTTCCCAAATTTATGGACCTACTTTTGTTCTGTGACCTCCACTGAATCTGGTTCCTGCAGCTTCCTTGACCAGGCCTTTTCTTCACCTTTCCTTTTGCTTTTGCATGAAACCCTGTACATGGGGTCCGGTCTTATGGGGTGCCCACGATGACTTTGTGAGATCCTATAGTCCAACCCCCCTGCCAAGACAGGGTCACCTGGACCATGTTACTAGGTGCAAATAATAGAGCAGGAATGCATCCAGGTGGACTTTCAATGTCTCCAGAGAGGGAAACTCCATGGATCTCTCTGAACAACCTGTTCCAGCGCTCTGCCATGCTCATCATGAAGAAGTTCTTCCTCCTGTTGAGGTGGAACTTCTTGCGTTTTAGTTTATGGCCACTGCTCCTCGCACTGTCGCCGGGCACTGGAGGAAAGCGCCTGGCACCATCCTCTTGGCACCCACCCTGGAGATATCTACGTGCATTAATGAGATCCCCTCTCAGACATCTCTAAACAAAGCAGGCCCAGCTCCCTCGTAAGAGAGATGCTCCAGTCCCCTCAGCATCTTTGTGGCCTCGCACGGGCTCTCTCCCATAGCTGTCTGTCCGAGCGCTGTCTGCCCACCCACACGCGCGGATTCCGCAGCCCAGCCCGGCCCCGCTCCCGCCGCTGCTCCCGATCCCGCTCCCCGCGGTTCCGCAAGCCAGCCCAACCCTGTTCCCGGTTCCACTCCCCGCGGCTCCGCA
>VWYI01018878.1:0-15069 GCA_013399455.1 Anthoscopus minutus | reverse complement strand
GCCCGGCCTCCCCCCTGCCCTCCCTTCCCCCGGCGCCCGCGGGGACGATGGTGATGGTGCAGGCGCCCGCAGCCCCCGAGCCGGGCCGGGGCCGCCCTCCGCAGGGGCTGAGGGGATGAGCCGTGCCCCGCCGGGGGGTCGCTAGCGGAAGGATGACCACTCCCGCCCTGCTGCCGCTCTCCGGGCGGAGGCTGCCCCCGCTGAACCTGGGGGCCTCCGCCTTCCCGCACCACAGAGCTACCTTGAGACTCTCCGAAAAATTTATCCTGCTCCTTATTCTTAGTGCCTTCATCACTCTGTGCTTCGGGGCGTTCTTCTTTCTCCCCGACTCCTCGAAGCACAAGCGCTTTGACCTGGGCTTGGAGGATGTGCTCATTCCCCACGTGGACACCAGCAAAGGGGGCAAGAATCTCGGCGGCTTCCTTATCCACGGGCAAGGGCACGACGAGCACCGGCACAGGTGGGTGCCTCGCTCGCCGGCAAGGGAGCGGGACTGGGTGACAGGAAGATCCCTTAAAATAGGTCCTTCCTGTACTGCTGTCCCTCTTCTCAGCGACATCCTCGTGTCTCCCCAACGTGTATCAACTTCTGAGCGCTAGCCTTGTGTCCTCCAGCTGCCATATGTAGCTGTGGCTCCATGTTGCCTTCCCCAGTGTGAATTTAGCCTTCTGGTGAGCAAGAGCTGCGAGGGCAAATACGAGGTGGAGGCTGCGACTGATTTTTTTTTTGTCACTCTGGCCAATTCCATGCATCAGCCATGGAAAGAAGGGGGTTAAGTTATGGTATTTGTGGAGACAGTATAAATGACTGAAAAACTGCCGCATCTCTTCTGTAAGCTATTATGTGCTTACTCAAAACAGCTGCTTGTTGCTGAATAGTGCACAAGAACTTTGATCAGAAAAAGACTTCATGCTGTGATCCAGAGGCTGTCAGCCTATGACGTTCAGGGCACGGAACTAGTGCAGATGGCACAATTGCCTTTTTCTGGCCCTTAAAATCACTTGCTCTAATGTTAATCCAGACGGATGAAGGTGCCAGTGGCTGAGTTTCCTTAATTGTGTTTGCCGGCATAAAGAAATCACAGATAAAGTATAAAATAAGAGTATCAAGGGTAGATAGGCTGTATCAACAGCTTTTTGGGGCTACCTAAAGCTTTGTGTGGTGCAAGCCTGTAAATATTCAGGACTGGATCATGTGAAGTTAAGCATTCAAAACAGAGGTAAAAAACCTTAAATGATGATTATACAGTATATTTGCTTCTAATATGCTTCAGTTGCCTAAATCCTACCCTGCTGCCTGGATCCTAATGAGGCTGACAGAGCTCTCTTCACTGTCAAAGATGTGTTAAAATATGGTGATGAGTGATAAAATACCTGCATTTCCATACTCAAATTAGTAATACAGGGAATTTTAAAGAAAGGTTACTTATGCTGATAGTGCTCCTTTGAAAACAGCTTAAAATATATCTTACTGCCATAATAATTATTTAAAGGTTATTTGTATGAGATTAAAAGGAGAGGGTTAAATTTACTTCTTTTTATTATTCTGTTAGGAGTTATAAAGAATACAGGAATACTAGGGTATTTTTCCTTAAGGCATCCTCGCTGTTGGATGTCTTGGGGCACTCAACATGAGCCCTTTCTCCCTATCTGAAAGGGCACAGGTACATAATATTTAACGTGGACTTATTTTGTCTATGATATTAATTACTGGTGTGGTTAAACACTGCATTAAACGTAGGTTTAGACAGTCTCTAACATGCCTTTGAAGTTCTTGTCTTTCACTGTGTGGATTTATGAATGATTTTTTTTTTTTGTGTATGTGATCTTATTTCTTAGCTTCCCCAGTCCCTGTGGCACATGCAGTCAAAATCAGTTTCTAAAATATAGGACAGGTGAAACAAAAAGAAGAGTTCAGAAATGTTCAGAACTCCAGCTGTGGCTGTTGTACCTTGTGTTGCCCAGTAGATGGGCTGTAGAAAAAAGGAGTCTGTTGATAGTTCATATGAATCCTTTCCAGGTTCCCTCTTTTAGTTACTGAGGCCACAGCTTTAGGAATGAAGCACATACTTTTTTATGTGTCGTGTGTAGATAAGCAGTAGCTTATAACTGTCAGAGCTAAATGCATTTTGGTTGTTTGGGATCTGTTGTTAAACAAAGTGGTTATCCTGGTTATCAGTCAACTGTCCTATGGTTCCTGTATTGCAATACCCGTGTACCTCCCACTTGCCCTCCGTCCAGAATTTCCCTGTCATGTTCATATTTAGAGCTGTTATTTGGGCAAGAATAGTTACTATTCCTGTTGTTTTAGCTTTGCAGACCTGGCATATCTTAACTACTTAAAAAGCCTGCCTGCTTAACCTGCTTGTAAGACCCTTGTGTGAATGTCACAATATGCATTGTGAAGCAAGGTTATGTGCTTTACTTTTGAAGGAACTTCTTTGGCTGATTACCACAGTTTCATCAATGGGCTATTTGCTGTCAGCCTGGGGCTGCTGTGGTCGTTTACCATGATGGAAAACACATGCTGCCATTTTCCTCATGGAGTTCTTGCTCCTGGATTGCAGGGACATTGACAGACGGTATTTTGAGAAAGTGTTGGATCTTCAGTGATGAGCTCTAGGTTACTTACTGTCTCAGTTTGAGATGGAAAAATTTGTTCTGCTTACTATCAAGGGGCAAAGTCAAGTATCAGCTTCTTTGTAAGTGTTTTTATTTTGGTTGAGGCAGAGGAGTTAGGGTACAAAAAGTGAAGAGAATTTAATGTAATCCTAATAGGAAGGTGGATGCAGTCTAAGACGTGAAATGTGAGGATGGATTGACAAGCTGTATTTCCAGAAATTGAGGGGCTTCAGAACTAACTGGATCAAAGGTCATTCATATGAAGTATGCACTTGATTATGAAATGACAGATGTTTTGATTTAGTCACTAAAAAGGAAAGTGTTTCTTCTCTGAATGCTGGCATTGACGTCTATCAAATTATAAAACACACATCTTATTATACTGCTCCCTTGGTATATAGGCTATAATATTTTAATGCTTATTTTGCCTTACTCAGATCTTTAGTTTTGTAGGCTACTGGAAAATATTTCGATCTTCTAGAAAAATGCAGCAGTGATGTAGGTAGAAAATCATCGTGACAACCACGCTTTAGTGTTGGGTGTGCAAACAATGGTTCCCACTGGACTTTTTCTGTATTCCTTGCATTGCTTTCCCACCTCTTCCCCTGGGCACCCTTGACATTCTTGAGTGCTTTTATTTTTATTGTTACAGTGGTTACCCCTTGGTGACATTAACTTTACATCTTCCATTAAATTGTATTATTTACTGCTCCTGTCCCTCTTTTGTTTTCCCCTTCCAGGCAGAAAAATGAAGGGGGGTGGGGGGGTAGAAAGCAGTACTTCCTTCCTTCCTGATGGTCTTAAATATTTATTCAAGAATTACAATGCTGTTGCCTATGTCCAGAGAAAACACATTGCTTCTAAGAAGATTGCTAAAATCTGGAGTAAAACTGCAGTTTGTGTTTGGGAAATGGACGGGCTGTATTGCAAGGTAATACTCACTTTCTGCTGTTCATTTCATCTGTAAGCTCTTCCTGCAGGGTGGTGCATGGGGAATGAGTGAGTAATGTTGGGAAGGTGTACCAGAAATTTTTGCCTTTGAGAGGAGGGAGAGTGGAAGGGATTAGTCCGAGACTTAGGAAGATATGTGCATACATAAAGTTTTAAAAAATCAATTTTATTTCCTGAAAATGAATTTCTTTCCATTTCAAATAGGATACTGCAGAGATTCTGGAATGAGAGCTGCATGGTTTTGCAGACACATCTTGCCAAACAAACTTCTGTAGCACCCAAAATTTGTTACATGATTTTAGATAACTGTAATTTTTCCCAAACTTCTGCATCTTTTGCCACACAAAGATACTTAAGGTGTTTCTTACTACCCAGTTACTTTTCAAGTATCTATGGTACTTCATTCTTCAGTCCCAGATCTAAAAGATAGCTCTGGAAGTAAACCAAAACATTCTTACAGCTTCTTTGCATCTGATGCAAATGAGTGAGAATGCAAATACCCTGTAATCTCCTTGATTTCTCAGATTTTTTAAAAATAAGATTATCTGCAATATGAAAATTGAGAAGACTTGTTTCTTTAATGATATGTCAAGGCAGCTGCTCGCTGCATTACTTGACAAAAGCTAAAGCCATTTCTGTGGTGAAAGTACATTAATCTTAGGGGCAACGAATAATGTATTTTATGAACTTGCAGCTACTTTGTTGCAGCACTTAGACTGCTGTTGGGCAAACAGTTCAGTCCTTCAGAACTTGTGAAGATGTATCTTCAGCTGCTGAATTCCTGTGTATCACTTCAAGTCAAGTTTCTGTCTTGTGTTTGAAAAAAACCTCACCAACCCTCAAGTTATCGGCTGGACAGCAGCTGCTGCTAATACAAGTGCCCACCTCAATGGCCTTGGCCTCTGTGTGGCAGTGAGTATAGATCCATTTAAATCACACTTTTGACTCTGTTTCTGGAATGCTGAGGAATACTGACTGCTGTGTTCTGCCAAGATGGAAGCTCTGCAGTCTGATATGATGAGCTGTGGGTCAGCAGCTCTATGACAGTGGTCTAAAAGTGTTCTTTCTTCTGTTGCTCAGTATGTGGTTGTCTCTAGTAGTAGCAGTGGCTGTCTCTACTCTTAGGAGGTGAAAGTAACAAAAACTATTCTGAGGTGCTTTTGGTCTTAATTTCTTCTAATGTCTGCATTTTTTTAAAAGAAACATGAAAAGCTTAATATGCTTCTTTTGGATCCCTTTATCTTCTCTCATCTATGTGACTAAATTAGCTATAGTAAAAGTGGGCAGAGGAGATAATTTAGCTTCTATTACTCAGTAGGATCAGTGTCTTCTGTCATCCTCTGCCAGGCCATTGAGTATAAAAGTGCATAAAACTCTTTGCTCTTCCTTTCCAACTTTACTTAAAACAGAGTTCATTAATAAAATTAAGAGTATTTGCTGTTGTGATTCAGAGAACCTGTTTTTTTCCTCTGAAAAATCAGGAGCCACTCTAGTGTCTGCACCCCAGCTCCTACTCCATTCAATTTTTCAGTGCGTGAGATTGAGCCTGTCTTCAGAGCAGACTCCCCACAGTCTCTCTGAAATTTGGTCACTGATTTTAAGCTCAGATAATTGATCTAGAAGCAAGGATTTTCTGGAGTGCCACATTTAGGAAATGCAAGTTCTCATGGTGATGCCTCTGGAGACAACGAGGGCAATATAGTGCCTTCCATGTCAAGCTTCAGAAACATGAATGTCTAGGGTAAAGCTGAGATGTTACTGCCTGGTGTCACTCTTCAGCTGCTGAAGCTTTTGCAGCTTTATTTGAAGCTCTTATTATTTGAAGCCTTTTATCAACTAGAGTTTTTAGGAGCCACATATTCTTTTCTCTGGAGCCTGTATTGAGAAGAGACTTGAGAGGTGATGCTGGTAATTGAAGAATTATGGGAGTTTGTCTTCTGGAGTGCCCACATTATAACCTTAAACTTAATTGGGGTTTTTCTTGAAGTTGCACTGGACAGTAGGAGAGGTGCCCTCTTGGATTATTTCTAAGTGTCCACTGAAATTAGCACTTTATGTTGTAGGCTGAGAAATGCTTTCAACTTTGAAATACAAAATGCATATTCTAGACCATCTGTTTAGATGTCCTCCCTCCTCTCCCCCCCCATCTGCTGAGCAGCCTACATCATGTGTGGAGTGCTGTTTTCTTCATGTTCTCTTGCTGTACTCCAGTTAGTCAAAGTATTTCCTGTATTATGAAAGAGAGGAGTTGAATGCTGGTGTTCTCCAGTTCTTACCCTTTCCAGTAAAAAAAGAAAAAAAAGCTTGAACGTGTTGGTTTTCTGCATGATCTACATTTTGTCTACATACTGGAAAACAATCAGGCGTGGGAAAACTTCAGAAAGCCTGCTGGCTGGATTTAGGCCAGCCAGTGGGTGGGAGGCAGTAGCAATTTGGTTCATTTGGAGTTTTGCAGATTAAAATCTCAAAAGAACTTTAGCATAAATGTGGGTTGCTTGATGATGGTAGCAGTGCAAGCAATAGTAAGCAGTATGGCTAGTTGTGGGCATACTGCACTACAAGAGCTCCCCCATCTTCTGATCCTTCCAGTTTCCTGTAGTAAATACAAACATCTCAATCCTACTGGGCTACTTCTGAGTTATGGTGTTTTTCTTCCTTACAACAAATATTACCAGACTTGTAATTTGTTTTACATACACATGTGGTATGTGTACATATTTTCATAACAATTGAACTGAGGCTGAATATGGGCAAAGAGGAGACATTTTTAAATGCCTTTCTTATGTGCATCCCTAAGAAGCCTGTGAAATTCTAAACATGGTCAGTGCTTTTATTCCACCATCCTTCACGTTTAGTTACTGCAGCTCTCGATGTTGAGAAAGTCTGGTCTCATGGGTAGGCAGCTGTTTCTCAAGTAGTTATTCAGGCTAACAGAGTAGGAACTTGGGGACACATGTTTGGGTATGGCTTGTGGGATTTGTTCTTTTCCCTTCATTTTCAGAGGCTTAAGTGAGTGCTGTCATCTGTCTTAATTTAGTAATTATCACTTTTTTCTCACTAGATTATCAGGTTTTTTAGTGAAATGTAGAGTTCTGTTCCAAGTAAACTGTGGGGAGAGGGGTGTTCAGCAGGCCAATAAGCTAGTAAGGTGTGAGAAAGGGAAAAAAAATAAATGCCTTTTTCCTGCCACCTCAAGCCGGAAATAAAAAATCTGAGTTCTCAAAATATGTTTTTGTTACAGCCATACTGTATGCCTGTAACTGTTTCATTTAGAGTGAACACATGTATTAATGGGGGGGAAGATTGGGAAAAGTTTTGGTAACTAAGTTCTTGTCATGTTTGCTCATAAAAACTGTAGGCTTTTGATTAATTTTCTTTATATTGTCTAATCTAGTGCCCTGTATGCAGCAAATTATGTAACTTCATCCATTCACTCAGGGATGTGGAGGTTCTGTATTATTTTTGAGCTCTACAAATACTAAATGATAAATAGTAAGGGAGATAACTTTCCCTGGTAACTTCCATTCCTTCCATTCTTGCTTTTTGGAGTACCTAACCGGGTACACTGGTATTTCTAAAATTTAAAAAGAAAAAACAAAAAAGAGACTATAGGCTAATAAGTAACCTATAATATTCTTTTGAAGCCAACAAAGTTTATGTAGACATGCTACAGACACACTGTAGCTCTGACTGGCCCTTCCCTGTTCCCTATTCCCTCCTTTTCCTGGGTCAACCAGTGGCAAAGGGTGACCTGTTAGAATAAATACATTTATGTTATCTTGTGTGTGTCCTGGTGCTGAGGGAAAGACCTTAATTGGGAGCAGTGCTGAAGGAAGGATCACAGAGCCCAAGAATAGTTTGTGATACTCCTTCAGCTGCCAGTCAGTCTGCACAAGTGTAATTTTGAGCCAGCCACAGCATGAGTCTTCTGTTCTTCACTTGTTAGAGGAGAGTGGTTGGAAATGAATGCTGTGGTAAGGAAAACTTGGGTTTTCTGGGATAGCAGTGGCAATGGGGTGTGTTTACTGAGGTAGTAGAAAACATTGGGACAGAAAGCTAAAGGCCATTCATGTTTGAAATACAGGGCTATGTTAGTTCTGCTTCTCAGAGGATTTATTTGCCCAGACATTGAATCATATGTGTCATTCAGTCTTGCTGCTTTTGTTCTTTTAAAAATTCTTACGATGCACACCTACAAAGTGGATTACCTTGCATATTGTATTCAGCATCAGTTTAGTTAATGTTTGATGTGCTCTGTTGCTTGTTAGTTAACTCTTAACCCACAGGAGGATTTTGGTAGAGCTTCCCAGCTCCCTGCAATTGCCCTACCATTGCAACTTCCAGTGGCCAGCTAGCTATTTTCTGTGATTCTATTTGAGAGAGCAAGTTTGAGGTTGTCACTAGGCTTAACATTATGTAATCTGATCAGTATGGCATGAGCAAAATTACAGTTTTAAGGGAGTGCATGTGACAAAAGTATTTTCTTGCTATATAAAGCTCTAAGAGCTCCTCTATGAGATTACTTTGTGTCTGTTAACACCAGCATGCAGAACTGTCAATTTTCACAGAATCCTAGAAGGGTTTGAGTTGGAAGGTATCTGAAAGAACTTCAATTATTAACTCCCCTGCTGAACGCATGGACACCTTCCACTAGAGCAGGTTGATCAAAGCCCCATAAAGCCTGTCCCTGAGCACTTCCAGGAATGGGGTATCCACAGGTTTTCTGGATAACTCATTTGAGTGCCTCATCACCTTCATAGTAAAAAGTTCTTATTCTATCACTACACATCCTTGTAAAAAGTCCTTCTCCAGCTTTTTTGTAGGACTCCTTTTGGTACTGGAAGGCTGGGAGGTGGTCTCCATGGAGTTCCCTCTAGGCTGAATCAACCACAACTCTCTCATTCTGTCTTCATAAAGAGGTGCTCCAGCTTTTTCTGTGTGCTAGTACCAGGTTGGAAGTCTTTTGCATGATGACATTCATCTCAGCTGAGTTTTAGCGCTGTTGCAGGCCAGCCATTTGAAGCATTTGCTTCATTTGAGGCATTTGAAGCTTGCACAGACAAGCTGCATAAGTATTTTCTCAGTAATTTGTTATCATATCTCTCTCTGTGACCTGCTGACATGTTTTAAGGCTGAGTTGTACCATCAGGCCACTTAGGAGCAGGTGACCATCAGTTGTAAATCAAACAAATCCAATTTACTCTTTATTGGATCAACCTGAATGTACTTACAAAGGGTGAGAAAAACATATAGTTTGTGGGAGCGGTACATCCCTTAAATTTTCAGTGGGAATGGGAAATCACATTGTCTTGCTTCGACTGTTCTGCTGGATAAACAAACCTCTGGTGAATATACTGGGTTCTATTCCTGGTTTAAGTTTGTTGGCTGGTAAGAATAGCTTACAGCTATGTGCTGTTTCCTCAGCAGATTTTTCTGGGTGTGTTGCTTTCTTTACCAATGTATTGCATTTTGAGGGCTATCTGATGTTTTCCCAATGCAGGTTAGAGGATCTGCTTTGGCTCCAGAATACTTGCATCCTTTCTGCAGTATATTTAGAGACTCATCGTCCAGAGCTGATTTCCTGGACCACAAACTTCCTGTTTTTCATTACTTTAATGAAATAAAATTTGCTGTATGTATGCTTTAAAAACAAAACTTGAAGAAAGACCTGTCACTCTGTTGGCTTGGCTTGTTTGAGATGGCAGTAGTGGGAGAGATGCCTAGAGAAGGGGAAGTTACTTTCCTGGTTAAGATACAATATTTCTTTTCTGTCTCTCTTTTTTTTTTAATCCCCTTATTTTCTTCTTTTTTTCTCACAGAAAGAAAATACTTTGTCTTGAAAAAATGATAGCATGATCTAGCTTGACTCAGAACTGTATTTCTAGTGACCTTTTAAATCTCTTAATCAGTTATCTTGGAAACACTGATGACTATTTAATTCTAAACGTAATAATTGCAGATGATGCTAGCATGTGTCTTTTTTTCCCACTACTGTAATCACACATCCTTAGTTTCCTAAAGGAATCTGTTTTGTTGTCACTGGCTTCTGTTTGAGTGGAAAGTGTTCTCCAAGTGATTAAGTCACACATGTAGTGAATTCTGAATTGCAGTGCATGGTGTTCTAGAGAAGAAAATATTGCAGAGGTGTAAGAGGCTCTTTGCATCATGGAGTTCTGATTTTACAAGGAGTATAATGGAAATTCAGATTTCTAATTTGTGAATAATTCCACCTTCTACAGACAGTGGAATCCACAACAATTAAAATATTAATGGGTCTGTAATACAGCCATTTCCCAATAAGTAAAAAAAATCAGAACAAATGTGCAATAATGCAAGCAATTAAACAAAATTTCAGCTTCAGTTCTATCATTGTCTTGCACATTATTTTAACTGGTTGTTACTGTGAACTGTTCTGATTTAGATACTTAAAAATAGTCAAGCTGGATCTGCTAATTGTTACACTTGTTAAATTGCTCCAGATCCATGCAGTGAAAAGTTCAAAGAGTTTCACCATTACAGCTGTTTTTATGTGAAATGAGTTACTTTTCCAAATCCCAGATGCTGGAAGGGAACTTAGCTGCTTTTCAGTAACTGTCACACCGATAACTAATATTTTTTAAAAATTTTGTATCATGTCTGGGAGCGTTGTCGTTTTGAGGGTCTGATACTGATGGAAGGATACCAAGGTATCTGTGTATGTGATATCTATAAACTGCCCAGTGAGGTGGAAAATCAGTTGTCACTGCCATCATTTATGTACTGGAATGTGAAACTTCAAAGCCAATGGCTAAGGAGATGACTGATACTGTACAGGCAGTTTTTATTAATAACTTCTGTATGAACTTGGTTCAGTATTTTCTTGAAGTGACATTGATGAATATGATGATTGGAAATAATTCAGAGTTGTGTTGGTAACTAAAGGAAACTCTTTTGTGAAAACAAGACCAAAATCCACTCAAATCCTTACACAAACAATAAACCCTGCCTTCACTTCATCATTCTTGGTATTCCTTAATGTGAAAAAGATAACAGGTTCTCTTCCACCAGTGTTTTTTTGTTGTTCTTTCTGACTGGCTTTTACTTAGCCCCATGTTGGCATTGCAGTGTTTGACAGTAACTTTCTGGCCAGCAGAGTAGGCAATGGGAACAGTTTATTGACTCACTAGGCCAAATGCCTAATGGTGAATTTGTTCCTGTGCATGTTGGTGAAACAATGGAACTTTTGTGACTGTTATAAACACTCCAGGTGAACCCCAGGTCCTTGTTTTGGTCTGGGTTTTATACATCCGTGTTTTTTTTGATATGCTTGTTTTGATTTTCAAAAATCACTTGAGCAATAATTTTATTCAGATGGATTTGCTATTGCAGTTATGCATCGTCATTTGCTTGACACCCTGTCTCCCCTCTTCAGACATAATTTTCTCGGAATAGCATCTGGCCATCACACTACAGTGGGACTAGATCATCCAATCTACTGCTATTACAAAGAAAAATGAGGCTTGACATATTCGTGTCAATTTGGCAAGATGCCTGAATCATTATGCTCAATGAAATATGTGACATTTCAAGTGGTAATGTAACCTGCAGGAGCAGTTGCAGGAGAAACTTGAGGCAGTGCAAAGAAAATGCCACCCTTACTTGTGCTGGGAGGTTCAGATAGTGACACAAGCCACCTGATCAATGCCCATCACAAGATTGTGGTTTAGTCCTTTAAGTTATTTAATTTTGTTAAAATTTTTTCAATCTCTAAAATATGGTGGTGGTGATGATCCTGGGAAAATTTAAAGTACCTTTTGAGTTTAAAAGAAAAAAAAAATCCAAGGAAACATCTATGGAGCTTCCTTTTATACAGTAACAAGTAAATCTACTAGCAACTCGCCCAAACTCTAAAGCAGTGTGTGTAACTTTTGAGACAGTTGTAATTATTTGCTGCTCTTTGGTTCTCTAGCAAATTTATTTTGAGCCTTCATGGATTCATAGTGTGGAATTTTTAGAGAAAAAGCAAGCTGTGTAATATTGTCTAGTGTTTTAGTAACTACAAAATATATGGAAGCATAAAAAAAATTTAAGCACTTCTTAAATATGATACTTAACAAATTCATTTTTCTGTATCTGAATTCCTCTGAGAAAAAATCCTGGAGCCTGTACAGACTGTAAGTAGAGTTCTTCCAAGCTGTCTTGAAAAAATTGCCTTAAACTCCATCAGTCATAACCTTACTCTGTCCAGCTTTAAAGTGTATTCAGTAATGCTTAAAATAGAATGTCTTTTACGATTTAAAAACTCTCATATTTACATCAAACCATTCAAACACATTTGTGGCAGATGGTTTTTGGTTTTTTATTTTCAGTTTCTGCTCTACCTTTCCTTTTTACAGAACTGTTCACTTATTTTTAGCAATTTGACCCTACTGCTTTCAGTTCAGTGCTCAACAGTTGAAATAAAACAGGGCAGTGAAGCGGCAATGGCTCTCTAGTCTAGAACTTCTAAATGAGCAGCATCATCTTCTGTGCTCTCTAGAGATGGAAAAGCTGGGAAGGGAGGAAAGGCTAGGAAGAGTTGGATTGAAGTGTAACCCAGAAATTTTTCTTGTATTCCTTTTTTCCAATGTCCTAGGGTGACTTTATGAAGCTGAATTGTATCTCCATTTGTCTGTTTAGCCCAGAAATCAGTTTTGTGCCTTTAAAACTAGATCTGACAGTGAAGGGGGAGAGAAGGACAAGTGCTGGAATATCTGAGGCGCTGTATTCAAAAACATAGAGATAACATTTTCAGCTTTCTCTCTCACAGACAGTATTGTCTGCAGCATGGACAGCAGGAGAGAGCTCTCCTTTGCTTTTAGTTAGTTTTTTTGCTAGATGAGGCAGAGAACTTCCCCAGACTGTGGCTTTTCTTTTCCTTGGGGGACTGATCAGCCCTGCTCTGGACTGAAAACCCGGAAAAACACCAGGAGCTCACATGTGTGGAGCCTGGGGACGTGGCATTTTCCAGCACAGGAGGGACTGATAAGAGACTGAGCGAGCTGAGCTACACCCCACAACAAGGACTCTGTCTGAATTTGCCATCTCTTCAGAACAACCATAGGTTCTACTGTTTAATATTGTTCATTTTTCCATGTTTGTGAGTACTTTGCCTGTCAAATAAGCAGGTTTTTTTTCCACTTTTCTTGAAGGAGATTTTTGTCTTCCGAACCAGCTGGGGGAGGGGCCACTTGAATTTGCTTTCTAGAGGGACCCCTTCAGTGATTTCCTCCCTAAATTTGCCATAAAACAAGGCAACCATGCTGTCTTTCATATCACAGCCTTTGCCCCAGCCTTTTTCCTGCAAAGGCTAGATGTGGTCCTGAAATGTGTTATGGTGATGGATGGGTAATACTGTCTCTTCTTTTAACCTGTTGATAATGACTGAACTTGAACCTCTGAGAAGAAAGAATGAGTAAAAGCCTCCATAAAACTAAAGAAATCCTCAAGAAAGGAATTTATATTAGGCTTTGACAGCCATCTTAAATACCACATTTTGTGGTATTTATTTTGCCCCATACCTTATTTCTGGAATCCAAAATAGTAATGACTGATGATGACCTAGTATTTATAGGGGAGGGAATAAATCTTGCACTTCCTAGTCTGTGAGCCTAATTTTGCAGTATCTTTACTTTAGGGTTGGAAAGAACTTCCAGCTAATATTATCTTTCATGCAGGACATTGGCTGCAAGGATATGACCTTTTGCCACACTATTAGTCTTGAGAAATAGAGTCTGTCTTGAAAACTGCCATGGATGAGTGTATGGCATCTTCTACCACGCACAGAGGTTCTTCAAGCAGGAGATGTACAGCAATTATTTACTGGCTCATGCAGAGAGTCTAGCCAGTTAGGCAATTTATTGTGGATTAATGTGCTTACCAGCTCAAGGAGTCCCTGCTGGCCTGGAAGGTGTAAGGTAGGAAAATATCAGGCTCCTTTGATCTTGGAGTGGGTTGATTCTTGATCTTGCTGAGTCAACATGTTCCAGCTCCACTTTTTTTTCTCAGCTTTTATGCCTCTTTGAGTCAATATTTTTCTCTTGAATTAAGTTAGTGTCTCATCAGTTACACTCTTTTTCTTAGCTTTTGTAGCTTGCAGCAGTGAGAGAATCCTTATAAGGTACCAGTTTATTTTTGGAGGAGCTCAGCCCAAGCTCACACTGGATTTTTGGGTTGTAAAAGAGCAGAATTCTTGGTTTGGTGATCTTGGGACTGCAATCTTGTTTACTCTGGACCAGTATATTTTAAACTATTAGACCTGAACTCAAAATAAACATGACTTTGTTGCCTACAGGGGCTGAAGTGAAGGAAAGGATTGTGGATTGTGGGTGTTCTTCCATTTCCAAAACTTTTGTTAGTCAAATCAACAGTGTTATCCTGCTGGAGTCATCTCTTTCTTAATTATGTGCTGTTACGATTGTGGGTGTTCTGTTAGTGAAATTAACTCTTTTTCATGAAAGAGGTAAAAACATTGCCATAATAATTTTAAGTAATGAGACAAATTTTAATTTGATCTTTGAGGAATCAAACATATGACTACTGATATCCGTGAGCTGCATTTTTTTGGGAATTCAGGAAGTTGTATGTGGTGGTGGTAGAGAAGGAAGAAATTAGACTTTTCATGCTGGATGCATATGTTATTTTGTTCTGCAGATGGACAGAGGAAGCTAATGCTACGTACTGTTTCTAAAGCTGTGTGAAAAACCTGAGATTCTATTGATGAGGACAATTCAAAGACCAAATTGCTGAGACATTTTATACCCCCAGCTCTCCTGTTGTTTTAGATTCATGTTTTGGGATGTGGTACTTCTGTGTGTTTTCTGTTTTGGTCACGTCAAGAGTAGTTTGTGTCCAGCTCATCTGCTGCTGCATACATCAACAGCCTGTATATGTAGCTTGCAAAACATGTTAGTATTAAAGTATTTCACTGGTACTGGAAATAGCACTGATAGCTTTAAATCAGTATTTCATTGCATTAGCTTAATCTGTTAATATTGTGATAGGTTTTTGCAGAGCATACTTGGTAGTTCTAAATGTACATCCTGCTGAAACATTGCTCATTTGTTGTATTTTGTGTCACATCTTGTGTCCTGACAGTATTTGGATTGCAGATATACATGAACAAAGGTTTGCTCAACAATTCCTGAAGAATGCTGAGTAATCTTTGGCTGAATTATTTCTAATGTGTTAAGAGCAGTTTACACATCACAGTTTTTTTCTCTTGTACTTTTTCTTTTTGCATTGTTATGTTTACTGTCATGATTCTCACATCCTTACCTTGTTTATGGGTCAGTGATTCCTTAGACTACATCCTGGATTTTGCTAACTGAGATGGCTGTCAACAGAGTTTTCTCAGTTGGGAAGGTATGTTTTGCAGCGTGAAGCTTATCATTCATATTTTGTGCATTTGCTTATGGAATGGAGCAAATGACCAAACTCCTGCATAATTTGTGGCAATGATACCTATATTCTTGAAGAT